>OY755240.1:33606029-33999865 GCA_963576725.1 Azorinus chamasolen | reverse complement strand
TGAATTAATTATTATAGCATATTTCAATTTCGAGTCAATCTGTGTCCTAGAGGGGTTGGTTGTCACTTTGGCGAGTCGTTGTAAAACGTGTTAATATTCTGAGAAAAAATAGATGACTGCTCATCAAGAGTGATTATTTCTTTGATAAATGAGACATAGTTTATGGAAATCGGTGGTCAAATAAACTTTCAAGGTGGGGAGGGAGTGTTAGGTCAGAAAACTGTCTTTTAACATGTTTTAGATACTTATGACATGTTGAGACAAAGCATGCGAAGGGCACATGTTCATGGGTACAACTGAAAGACATTTGTCACAAGTTGACAGCAATAACACGATGTGTTATTTTCAGTCAGGTCATGATTAGTATCGGAATGAAACCATGACCGCCCAATCATCATCATCATCATCATTCATTGCAAAATGAAACCTTGTTCAACAGGCCATTTTGACGCGATACGATAAGTATCAGGTTTTCATGAAAATATTCCACTTTCCACTTATTAGATAATAATGTTAAATATTAAATGGAAAGTTAAATGGTAAGTAATATCAGAAATATGCCATTATATGTGTGATTAGATGATATGTCTGACTTCGTGAGACTATTTCATACATCCTCACCTATGTGCTTATCTTGTTTTTCATTTACATTCCACACGTTGTACTGCTCTATGTTATCTGCCAAATGTCCACTGCGTCCAATCTCAGTCTGTAACGCTGGCCGCCAGTTTATTCGGAAGCCATCGAACACTGGTTCGTCTTCATGATATCGTTCTCCTAATGTCACCACGCTATTCTCGTTTGTCGTCAAACTGCTGTGGATTGATCTACACAAGGTTTCATTGCTACTCGGCTGAGACTCTCTGACACACGGACATCGGAACAAGTTTCTGTATGAACATAGTGTATGTCTGTCCGTGTCTTGATGGGCCTGTCGTATTTGACAACATAAACGGCGAAGGAAGTTCCTGAACGAGGACGTACTCTCCCTGTCATCTTTGGCGTTTTCCTCTCCAGGATTTTGTGCCTGCAATTGGTTAAAATAAACTCACAGGTAAGCAGAAAACGATACCATGGGCTATCTTTAATGTTTACATACTGCAACAAGTCTGTTTGTCGAAATATCATGTCGTTAAACTGATCAGTTACAGGCTTAGCTTTCACACGGAACATTTCACACAGTAACTCGTGTGCACATGCTGGCATTAATCGTCCTGTGAGAGTTGGCTTACATTTTATTCGTTTATTTAATAAACTTGTTTTTAAAAATTACTGACCGAGTGACAAAAACTCTCATCTGGATTCCAGCTGTTTTAAATGCAGGTCAGGTGTCAGTTTATGGGACACCCTACTAGTTCTAGTATGGGACATCCTACTACAAGTAGTTTTACTACCTCTTGCACAACTCTGGAGTTGACACTGTGGCCAGCTTGAGTATCAGACATACGACATCTTAGCTACATGTACCTTACGGCATACTATTTAGCTACACACAGTGACATAGCAAATATCATAAATAAACTTGCAATATCATAGCTATATTGCGCAACACTAAATTTTGAAAGTGTGGCCAACCCAATACGATACAAGATGCACGACGTCATAGCTAACCTACCTGTTCTCTTTTGGTCTCTTTGTCTTTGTCTACGACCTTGACCTCCCGTGTGCCCCAGGAGACAATGTTCATGTTGCCGATGGAGTACATCATACAGAATATATATGTGCTCGGAAAGGCTAGGAAATACAGAGGTAGATGAATCAGGCACGACAACTCCTGAGGAAGTGAAGGGAAATACGATAGAATTGTAAACATAAAAATAAAATGCTTTCATATTTCTCTGCAAAACTCGATCTTGTTAAAACTAGTACTGTTTGTTGTGGAATTTTACCCAATTTCGAAGTAAAAATGATGCTTAAAAAGATGTTTGCTTAAACTGTTGCAAGCTTGTCTTACTTTGAGAAACTACTGGACTAGTACCAAACAGTGCAGATCCTGCTGAGACGTCGAGTGCCCAGTCTGGACCCATTCTGCTTGCAAATGTCAAATGACTCGTCCTTGACATGATAAGAGTTTAAACCACTGTACCTTTGGATGGAACATTGCGACAATTGCATATACAGCAAACAGAGCCAACATAAATATAGTTGTCCAGGAACACATTCCCTCTATCCGAATGTTGAAGCCCAGCCCCACTAGGACCGTTATCATCACCAGGCCGTACCCTGCACATAGCACCTCTGCTATCCAGATCTGACAATTACAGTAAAACCTCTCTAAACTCGACATTACATTTAGTATACATATCGGTCTTAGAGACAGGTGACAGCTTAAGGCAGAGTGAAATTCATTCAGAAATCTCCCCTTGGGGCTTTCTGCATGACTTTTGCCCTGCATTAAGAAGTCAACTGCCTAATAGTATCTAAATGCTCCCCTATTAGATGTTCCGTTTAGAGGGGTTTTACTGTACAAAGCAAGTCAACTCTTCAAAGTCATGGCTAGCCATTATTGTATTCAAAACATGTGATAGTTTGATACAAAATTAAAGTAACACCCAAAGCTCTGGAAGGAGTGTTATGCCTTTGTATCGAATTTAAACCCAAACGTTTACTCTCTACGGCATCAACGAAGATATGCTTTCGTGAGGTCTTCACTCATGATCTGACATAAAGGCATATCTTCGTATTCGCAAACACAGTATACTCAGATCAGACAGCTCAGTTTGAAATGTATGATCTCTTTGCTGATGAAAACATAAAGATTCGATTGTTAAGTTTCCTTTGAAGTCGGATCCCTTCTTTCTATATATACTGACTCGAACGTGTCTTGCCCCTGTGCTTTAATCACTATCGTAACTTCAAATCTATATTTCAGCCCATGTTCTAATTTATGCTTGAAACAATGTCCCGAAACATGTATGGGACCCTACTTTCTGAAAACTATTTTGAACAGTGTATGTAACTTATTTGCCTGGAACCTGCTGGCGGCATTTAAAAAAATCTAATGCAGAGTGGTTGAGCAACTCTGTAAAGCCTGAGCACTATGTGTTGGTGCTTGTCACCAAACCTGATTCAGACCGAATATAACCCCAAGCTATTTCAGTCTAAGAAGCAACGCTATTTCAAGGCCTCAGCTAATCTAAGACCACTATGAAAATATCAGTTACTGTAGAACATATTTAAAATGAGGTTGATGGACAGTCTACACGTGTACTTTAATGCCAACGGAGCAAACTTCAGGGACAGTTACTTAGCCCGCACGCTCAAAAGAACAGGTACTATACAAAGTATGTCGCCCATTCGATTGATGTGAGTCAACAACGAACGATTCAGCGTATATACATATTTATACAATAATACTAAAAAATGCTAAGCCTATTTTCATCACCTACGATTTGTTATCCATACTCTTAATCGATCAGTATATGCAATCTGTATTGCCCAATCAAGTAAACTTTCATTTCCCCAACGTTACAGAAATGACTGCTCCTACCATTAGGGAAACTATTCGTAAGCCCATATAGTCGCCCCGCTTATGTGGGGGCGACAATGAAGCCGCCACTGAAGACTCTAATGACTATTCCATGCCCTGATAACGTAATAAGCAGAAGTGATCATTGTATCATTTAGTTTGCACCAGGTCTCAGCATTTATATACAGCTTTCATTTACATGAGTAGATTTTAGAAAATTACATAACAGTGTTTCATTGATAATAATTAAATCAATTGACCAACATACTACGAACCATTATATTGATATAAACAAAAGAAATGAAGATTAAAAGTCAACTAATTTTGATACACAACAACTTAATCAAATTAAACAATCAGTAACTAACAATCAAAAAGAGAGATACTCCTGTATATACAAAACTACAGATAACTCATTTCGCTTACCAAGCGATGGGTTTTCTTGACACAATACAAAAAAATCTTCGTTATATTTAACCCTTTTAATCCTGAATTAAGAGATTGTCAGTGTGTTACTATAGGGTCCACTAAGTATGAAAGACTTAAACTTGCTAGAGGATTTAGAATGACAAACAGTGCAGACTGCATGCCCTGATACTTAGGAACCCTGTGTTCTGGATCTATACTGTTTGCAAATGACGTTGCAAGCGTGTCCCAGGTTGAAGCGGTTAAAATACAAGCAATTGAGGTACACACCTGTTTGCGATTGTTCACACTTCCTGTAATACTAGAGTGACGGTTCAGTTGGTGTCAAGGACTTCATCGACACTATTGTGAAATGAAATCAATATGATTGCTTTAATAAATAAATGATCTATAACCAAAGCCTCTCTGAATTTTAAGCGAACTGTGTAGGCCCAGAGGTCAGGGCTGTATTGTGTGCAATATTAATGTATGTTAATGGCTTTTACAAGCATGTATTTCTTTTAAAAGGACCCTTTACACCAAACGTGGATGGGTTCCAACATTTAATTTGGAAGAGTTTACAGCAAAACTATTAATGTAAATTTGTTAAAGTGAAGTGCTGTGCCCTGAAAAGAATCTTTACCTGCAACTTTGGTTTGAAGACCATACATGAGATCTGAAAGAACACCATAGGAACACAAAGAGCAACCAGACACGCCATAATGTTGAGCACAGGAAATGCCGAGTAAAGCGCCCGACTGATCAGGAGCAGAATGGTTGCCGGCCGCAGCACAGTGGACGTGAACAGAAGCAGTTGGTAGAACATGAAGAACACTGACATGTGTTCATTCGTATTGATCACAGTCCTCCATCCCGCTGAATAGAATAGACACAGGATACAAGCTTTACTTATAAACCATTTTATCACATATTCCACCGTGTGGGAGTGCTGAAACAGAGTGCCATAAATCTTGCAAATGCACTAGTGCATTTTTATGCAAATGGGCAGTTTTAATCCGGCTTTAATACGCTGTAAACAATCGCCGGAACAGCCGACTGTTTCAATTTATATGACACTTTTTATGGGTTATGTGATAAAACGAATCTTACATGAAACAATTGTTAATGAACACACATGTAAGATCCTCTATAACGATACTCATGTTGTAAAATAATGAGAAAGCGAATATGATCAATTCGTCATCAAACTAGACAAAGAATGCAAAACCAACACCTATGGTTTAAAAGATTGTCTAATTGCACAAATAATGGTACCTCTCACAAGCAATTATATAGTATCCTATCATTGTGAATTATTTTTTGTTATCGTCATTGTTGCTATGAAAATGCCAGGTTTTAACCTTTTGAAGCGGTTGACAAAAAGATATCTACACCCTTTCTTAATTGCCTAAATTCAACGTGTCAATCTCCATAAAGCCATGGGTTTTGGGCTTATTTATTTATTTATTTATTTTTTATTTTTTATTTTTGCGAAAGATTTTTGGTATATATATAAATGTAACCCATAATCATGTTTTGCGATTTTCACCCTGCGTTTTAAGGGTTTTGACAGAAAACCGGGGCATCTCTAATCATTACACCTTACTTCAAAAAGGTTAGAAAACAGACTAGTACATGTAGATGCCCGTATTCATATCGAACACAGACACGTCCCGAAATCGATCGTACCTGACACATAGCGCACATGGCCATACTATACGAAAATGTATTGCTTGATTGGAAGAATAAGATAATATTCATTAAAGTCAAATTATATATTAACATCAATTTTCTTGTTAAAAATTGAAATGATCAATTATTTTTGTGAAACAGATGGTTTAAAAGCACTAGCAAACAAGTCGCGGTGCTCGAAAATGATAAATTTCGAAGAAAGGAACGATGTTTACCATGGGAATCCCTAGGTGGACAGATTGACCACTGAATGCAAACGATCGTGATCGTCACGTGACGTCTGGCTCAAAGAGAGAGTAAAACAAATGGTGACAAACAAATGGTGACTAACGACACAGCGGAGTAGGATAATGAGCATATTTATAAAAATCCATTACCCCCTTAAATGATGATATTTAAAAGTGGGATGCCCCACCAGTATGAAAGCGTATACAGTGCTGAAGCGGTCAGCAACAATAGGTCTACTTATGTGGCTGTAAGGCAGGTGCTAGCTTAAATGCAGGTCAAGAATACAGAAAGCTCATTTAGGAGCTTTCTGTATAACTTTTGCCCTGTATTAAGCAACCACCTCCCTTGATCAACAAATGAATACTCGCTTAATACAGGTTGTCCTGTAATTTGCGAGAAAGGTTTGAATGATAAACAGTGCAGACCTCTAGGAGCCTTCTGATCTGGGTCAACGCCGTTTGCACTTGTTATTATACTCATTCTCCGCATTCAAGAGATAAAATTGCCTCTTTATCACTAATTTATAGCAAGTTTCCATTATTGCATTTTATCATTTTATATAGCCACTTCCTACTAGCATAACTAGCATAATATTTTCCGAGTCGACGCTGTATTTTGTGAGGTATAGTGCATGTGTACTGACCCCACTTGGGTGCAAGTTTGGTTCAGCAAATAGGAGGAAAACAGAATGACGAAAAAGGCATAATTAAACATAAACATAAAATTTAACACATTTGCTCACCTTTGTCTCAACTGTTTGTCCATATAAAATGATTAAATCAAGTTTGTTTATGTTGTAAGTCGATGACATCACTGCACTAGATTAATGCATAATGGAAGTAATGCAGAAAACTCCTACAGCAGCTTTCTGCATAACTTTCGTCCTGCATTAAGCTACCACCTAGTTGTTACCGGGTTTATTGTATTCCGAGACATGTAAGCACCAGATGACAAAGCTAAAGAAAATCAAGAACAGATGCACTGACAAACAAGCGGACTGTGAACGGTAGATGGATGATGGTTTTTATTGCGGTAAATCTAACAAGAAATGTCGACACGACATCAAACCGGAGTTTCCTTCACTGTTAAAGGTCAAGTAAACAGGCAGGACACTTTTTCGTAAATATTTGACAAATGGCAACCTTGTACGACGTAGTTTCGAAAACACAAAAAAATACAGTCATTTATAACATAACTCGTGGCTTCAGCGTGACGTAACACTATCATTTATTTTTTGATAATCACGGGCATATATTCACTAGTGAATAACATTCGAACGACCGAACTTTATTCATACGCGCTGTCAAAACAAACAAACTGACGGACGGTGATCTACCTTGACGGTCAACGATTGAGTCACGATAGATGGCAAAGGACTGTTGGCACTTGCGCCTTAATTTCGATAAAATAATACAAATTGTAATCGCTGTCAGTAATTATATACAAAATGTATGCCAAAAAAGACCTACCAGCTACTCTGACCCATACAATCCATTCTACATAGAAAATGCCTCCACAACTTTGCATTTTCTTCACCGCATGTCCTTTTGTATATGCATATTTCTACTCATAAAAATATCTCGTCAATCAACAACTATAGTCATCTGAATCCAGCACAGAACAAACATATTTCAAATATGCTATACTCAGCTGATCGCGAAAATCTTCCTCCTGTTCCAACACATTTTATGCAGCAGTTTGTACTGAATCTTTTGTCCATCTCAAACATTTTCACTGAACTTGAATCGAGATTTTTTTTCTCGGTGGAAATGTCCATGTCCATGTATATACATACATCACTAATGAAGGGCTTAATATACCAAAACGAAGGCGCATTTCGAATCCCATTGACAGTGAGTGTCGGACGTGTTGGCGACTGTATGTGGGTCTTCATGTAAATGGCGCGCTTTACATAGACACATGTTGTGTACAATGACGTCATGATGTGACGTGTTTGTAACTATGTATGTCAAAACTGTAACTCAAAATTTATTTTTACGTGTTTCTGTATGTTTTTGTATCATAAACTATCACAGTTAAATTGAATACCAGAGAGGTCTGAATTAGATCCTGGTTGATATGAGAGTAAGTAAAATAAAAAGTTGGAAAATTTGGACCTACTTTGTCCCAGTTACCTAGCGAACCTAATAACACCTTTCATTCATCATTTCTATATGTAAGGAGAATTTATAACAATCCACGTTACTGCTGAAATATTGGCTGCAAATAACATTTGTGTGTGTTATGTTATAAATAGGATCTTGCATTCGTGTTCATGATTATTGGATTTATTAAATTAGTCTTTATAAAACGATAAAAAAAACTCGCTAAAGCTCGTTTTTTTATCATTTCAAAAAGACTCATTTAATAAATCCAATAATCAAGAACACTCATGTAAGATCCTCTATATCGCACATAGCAGCTGTCATATATCACCGATAAGTAAGCACTGGCTGATTTTGGTCGCTCGCTTATCTCCCTTGTGATGACGTCACTTGTGAACATTCGCTATAAATGTCGAACTAGATATCGTATAGAAAAGAATCGCACGTAATGTACTTCTGCTTCGTTTTGAGTGCTAAAATGGTAATTTGTGCTGCATATGTGTGTATCCCTGCCTATGGGTGTAGCTCCTAATCCGACAGAGACTAAAAAGGATTATTTAAATTACCAAAAGAGACGAGAAGTTCTAGAAAACGTGATGTGATTTATATTTGGTCAGCTTACATTTTGTCTCGATGGCTGTTTTCAGTGAAATGTATACTAGAGAAAATAGTGCAGTCGATGACTTGGGTCTACAATTATAAAAAAGGATATGCTACATTCTGTTATAAATCTGACTTAGGTCTAGCACTGTAGGTTAATGGGCTTTTTCTTCGTGGAAAATTATTCTATACAAACGTTTTGTTATCAGCGTTAACCCAAATCACACAGGAACTGTCTGATCAGGATCTGCTCTAAATGCTTAATCCGTAGACTTATTTATTTAGATTCGATCAGGGTTGTCTAGCGTCTCTGTAATCCCTGTAATGAATATTCATGAGGTCATAAAATATTTAATAAATATTCTTAAGAGAAAAAAATTATTATTAAACACGATTTAGCACTGTTGGCAGGAGACACCTAATTTGCTTTCAATCAATTTCCCAATCATTCTCTTCTTATATAAACGGTTTCACACGCGTTTGCAAATAGAGTAGATCCAGATCGGACAGTTCCTGTAAGAGCTGTCTGATCAAGTTCTGCTCTGTTTGCTTATGAAATTTTGTTGATCTAATCCTAATTGATCTGAAGATTAGATCTGTCAGAGCCAATGATCCATTTGAAAAGTTAACATTGTGAAGAAAAAGCCTTTAGATCTTCTTTATGAATATTTGTGTAAGAAATAATTATTTCATGGAGAGTTAATGATATATGAGCACAGGCTATGGCAGTACTTGTACAACCAGATCTACCGGTATATTATTTCATAAGCAAATCGACAAGAACCTAATCAGGGAGCTACAACAGAAGCTCTCTGATCTGGATCTACTATGTTTGTAAATTTGTTTCAATACGTTTGATCTGGGTCTACTATGTTTGCATTGGCATAAACAGGCACGTGTAATGAAGGGTTTATATTCGTGAAGTAATTTACTTACACATAATTTTTCATCAGGGAAATAGTTTATCATAAATATGATCCTTTTTGCAATTTTGGAACTTGGACAATTTTGACCATAAATCCATAGGAAAAAAGTCATTCTGGTTTACTGTAATTTACGGAATTTTTCATTGGATGCGTTTTATAGTGTTACTGATTATTACCTACATAATGCCCAACTAACTTTGAGGCACCATGACCGCAATGGTTGAGTCTTTTGATACGTTACCACAGCTACATAAAGGAATGCAACAATACGTAATATACAGGATGCGGGTTTTATGGCCATGTACTAATCATTGTCCCCTGGTGGGTATTTAACAAAGGGCCACTATGATAACTGACATCTGGAGACAATTGACCCTGCATGGGACATACGTGTGTAATATGGCTTAGTACAATATACTACACTATGGCCTAAAGCCATTTAACACATTCATTCATAGAGAAATTCTAATGGCTATGCTTACTGTTGTTTCCCTACAAAACATAATTAAATTGCACATACGAGTATACTGTAACATTATGATCAAAAAATGTAGTAACAGTTTTAATGTGTTGACCATATTTTTTATAGACATTTTTATTTGTAGTGGGTCCAGTCATTTAAACATAATCCACAAGCTTTAGAAACATGAACATAATGATAAAAAAATTAGTCATTCTTCAAGACTGACAACCATTTGTTATCAAGATCCACCCTTTTCTCATTTTCCCAACAAAATACATATTTTGGTATTTCAACCTTTACTCGATTTTCTGAAAGTAATGTATCATTTTGGTATTGCAAATATTAAAGTAAAATAAATAAATAAATTATTTCCTATTTTTCTGTATTTTGGTAGAAATTCTTTTTTTCTAAAGTACGTACATTTTACATAGTAATGAGAACGTCCCATTTCATCTGAACCCACTTTGCCTAAATACGAAATTCATCTAAAGTTGTCCGGTTCTGTCTAAAAGTTGTTTGGACCCAGCTCATGGGCGGGACCCTAATGGTCCCTCTGATCTGAATCTACACTATTTGCTAATGGTCTTGGTCCTAACCTCATCCTATTTTAAAATTATAGTTTATGAATAGTGTAAATTCACTGACAGGTAAAGTAAGTTTTAACTCTTCGCTTGCTATTCACGTCAATATACCTACCTGTATGTAGTGAAAACCCATATGAGACAGCTCCTGCAGGAGCTGTCTCATCAGGGTCTGCATTATTTACAAGTTGATTGTGTAACAAGTGCATTCCATAGCAGTGATTGCACAGCGAAAGACGTGTACACAGTGAAGATATATGTAATTTTACAACAGGGCATGGGTAAAGAAGGAGAAATGTATTTTAAAATTAACAAAATTAAAACGCATGTGTTTAATATTAAGTATCATTGTATTTCACACCTAAAATAAACATCACACCCCATAAATAGTTTCCCCTACTCGATAAAGTGTCACTTTCTATGGTTAATCCACGGACGTAATGTCTGGAAAAGTGTGAAAATATTTTGGGTATTTATTGAAACTGTGGAGTTGGATTTTATCTAATTTTGTAAGCAAACAGAACAAACCCTAATTAGACGGTTCCTGTAGGCTCTGATCCGGATCTACTTTGTTTGCAGAGGCGTTAATTTCAAAGGAAAATGTCAAGTTTCTGTGTACATTCCTCCCTGTCAATGGGATCCCTGACTGGCATGTACACAAGTGACGTCACGCAAGGGAGATAATCATGTATCGATTTTCAAAATGCACAGTTCGCGGTACAATAAAAACTCGATTTAAATCAAAACAAGATAAAAACGGTAAGAATTTTCTACAGCTTGGTGTTTAACTAACTGTATACTATCAGAATTTGACGAAACCCCAATCTGTTTACTTGACGTATTGATTTCTAAGTTCAATGGGACATAACTCCCATACAAATTGCAGAAGGAACACGATGCGTTTATGGTAACCCGGATGTTGTAAAGTAGCATGACAGACGTTAAAAAAATCTCGAAGTAAATTTAGATTACTGATCAAAATCCGTCCATAACAGTAATATCGAACATATATTTGAGGTATTTGAAGATTGTTTGTACATAATATACAGTATTAGTAACAGCCGACACCCGCTGTCTCACGTTTCACTGACAGTTTTTGAAACAGCTGGGAAAACTCGCCTAGGAGGGCGAGGGGGATGAGACTGTAGACAATTATATTTCTAGTTCTTGTTTAAAAAAGTTGTTTTTCTAGTTCTTGTTTAAAGAAAGTTGTTTTTCTTGTTCTTGTTTAAATACTGTTATAGATTTAAATGTTGCTTCTCCTGACAGTGAAATTGATAGACTTATTACTGATGCTGATTATATTCCTTCTCTTTTAAGACAGGATCATGAATATTGTATACCAAATCATTATGACATCATAAAAGTTTCTTTCCTTAATGTATGTGGATTATTGTCTAAGTTATTTATGCCAGATTTTGATGAATTTGTAAAAAATATGATATTTGCTGTATTGCAGAGACACACCTAGACAAGTGAAAAACGAGTCATGCATGCAAACACCACATACAGAACAAACAGTCGCCCGAACAGCAACACAAGGAAACAGCAAATGTACATAACTATAAAAACATCAAGAAACGCACAAAGACAAAACAAACATACAATAGGGGAAGATGGAAGTACCGCCTTGGAACGGTCAGTGACAAAAGTCACTGGGGGTTATGGGCGGTTTATGGGCGCCCAACCTCACACTTATTCCATCCCCACCCTAAAAGACAAACAGTGTAAATAAACGTATCCCCTCTCCGATTAATATACAACAACCGCGATGGCAAATACAGTGGTAAAGTGCATGTATAACGAAAACATTTAAGTGAACAAACTGCATCCACCCATCGCTAGTGTGCTCAATAATTGAGCTGCAAACAGAGTAACTGTAGAAAAGTAATAAAGGGTACGACAAAAACGAAATAGTACAGATATCCGACGTTCTTCTTCCGTTTCTGGATTTAAGAGGTCGGCTTCATAGAGTACTAAACCTTTCTTGTCGGCGTACATGCAAAGAGGCCAGCGTAATTGCCAACTGTAAAAGGGTTGACAACCAAACATGCAGTATGTTGTAGAACTACAGGATCATATCCCTTTTTAATGAATTTTTTAACATATTTGATAAACAAAGTGAGAAAATGGGTATGTCCAATAATTTTATTTTTTTGTTAATCACATCACCATAAAATCCAGGATGTGAAATACCGTGTGGCAGAAGCGCCTTGAAATTACATTGGTATTTGCCAATAAACGAGAGATTTCGATAGTAAAATTAAGAGAATGTTTTTCTTAGTTTATGGTATCTATATCCTTGCTTAAGCAGTTTTTCAGTAAAAATGAGATTTCGACTGTTAAAATCGTCAATAGATGAACAAGCTCTACCAAAACGAATAAGTTGAGATATATAAACCCCGTAAGATGGAGCACGGGGAACATCCCCGTCAAGATGAGGAAAATTTACAATATAAAAATCAAAATCATCTCTTTTGTCATATATTTTAGAAGAAATCATTCCATTATCAATTTTGAAAAAAAGAAACGCTGCATAATTGTCGGACGGGTTAGCTTTATTTAATTTGAGTTCTTTAGGATGAATTGTAGGAATCAGAGCATCAAAGAAAAGGTTATCTAAGTTAAAAATATCATCCAAATGTCGACAAGTTTCATTGAAGGCTTTTATAACATCTTCTTGTGATTGAGGATCGATGGCAGTACAACAACAAATCTGCGACAAGTGGAGCACAATTCGTACCCATAGGAATACCAATTACCTGACGGTATATAGCATTCCCATAACGTACAAAAATGTTATCCAAAAGAAAGGTTAGTGCTTCGCAAACTTCTGAGCAAGTCCAATTGGTGTAATATTTCATTTGCTCGTCAGTAAAGAAAGCTTTCTCAGCATTACATGCTAGGAATGATATTTTTCCCGGGCAAATACTTTCTGAATTAAGTCAGTAAGCTTAACCTTAATTAAAATATGAGGAAGGGTTGTGTACAGCGTAGAAAAATCGTACGTGCTTACAGTGGATGCAAGATACCCTTTGTTCTTAAGTTTGTTTAAGACTTCTGAAGAGTTCTTAATAGACCAGAAGAGATTTATTCCAGAATTTTCATAAGTCTTATCACAGTAGAATTTTAAAGGTTCCTTTACCTTCGTTAAACAAGAAGTCAAAAGTATAGACAATTTAGTAGTTGTACATGAACTAGAATTTGCAATGAAACGCGCTTAATATGGTTTTTATGTAGTTTTGGTAACCAATACATTGTAGGAAGTTTATGTTGTGCAATTTTAATATCGGTTCCAAGTTGTTCACACTTTTTGACATGGTCTGAAACGATGGTCTTTTCGTCAGTAGTAACTGAAATGTACGATTTGGTATTAATAATTTCCTGCTTCAAGACATCGATATAATGTAATCGTCAAATAATAATCACATTATTCGATGCCTTATCAGCAGGAACAAAAACGTATTTTGAATGGAAATCCTGTAAACCCTTTTTAAGATGTCTAAAAGAAAGTCTAGGTTTAGGTGGAAGAAGTAGTTTATTAGAGCTATAAAAGGAAATGCGTTTGTCAATTATATCAACAATTAGTTTTTTCCAACTAGAAAGAGCATTAGACTCAACATGTTCTCTTCGACACCATTTAATACTAAAATTTTGTAAAGCCTCCGCAATCTGAACTCGACAAAAGTTAAAGTCTATCAAGGATGGTATTCTATATTTGGGACCTTTATTCAAAAGAGATCGTAGACGTTTATCTTTAATTATCTCAAAATTACCAGTAATCACATGACCAGCCGGAGAATAGCAAAATTTTGAGGTGGCGCAATCTCAATTATCAGGAATATTATCATTAATATTAAGGTCGGCCACAATTTTATTATAGTTGAAAATTGTATTTCTGATGGGTTTGCTATATTTGTAGCAGATGACAGGTGGTTCTGTATTTTTAAAGTATTTAGGAATAGTGTCAATTACATTTTTGTCTCTAAAAATACTTTGGAGGTCAATAAAATCAATACCTTTATTAATAAAAGGAATTTTCAAGAAGAATCTTTGGTGTTCAGATAATTTGTCAATGTGCGGTCTGAGAACATGTAGAGTAAAGCTTTGTATCAAACTAGCCGTTCCTATGAGAGGATCTCATCTAAAAATAATTTTATCGGCTTGCTCGTCAATTTCTTTTAATGAAGATATAGATAAGGAGGAAAGTCTAGAAAGCATGGCGTGGTTACCAGAAGTTAGACGTAAAGTATGTAGATCAAGAATAGTAATTTTTAAACGAGATTTTCGTTTAATATTACAATTTTAGCGAATGCCATGTGATCGAGATTTGCGTTTTCTTATAGGAAAAATTGAAAATATATCTATATCAGGTTCTTTTGAAATATTTCCACTCTGGTAAATATTATCATTCAATCCTAAAGGAAAAGGTGTTTGCAATTTTTTGATCCAATTTAATTCAGATATAAATCTAGCTTTCGATTTAAAGCTACTAGTAGCATCCTTATCATATGTTATGTTTGATTCTATAAGCATAGAAGGCTACACATTTAAGCATAACACCAGAGAGACTTGTAAACGTATTTCCGGGGGTGTTGGTGTGTTTATAAAGAACACACTGTTTCAGGAAATTGATATTTTAGAACATTCTACTGAAAACTATTTATTGTTCAAGTTTAAAGAGAATGCATGTATCTTTGGAATTGTTTCCCCCTGAAAGCTCACAATATAGTTCTTTAGTCTAGAGTTATTTGATGACTTAGTATTCCAGATTTTAATGTGAAATAAAAGTACAAAAATGAGTCATGCAGGAAACACCACATACAGAACAAACAGTCGCCCGAACAGCAACACAAGGAAACAGCAAATGTACATAACTATAAAAACAACAAGAGACGCACAAAGACAAAACAAACATGCAATAGGGGGGAGATGGAAGTACCGCCTTGGAACGGTCAGTGACAAAAGTCACTGGGGGTTAAACCGGTTTATGGGCGCCCAACCTCACACTTATTCCATCCCCACCCTAAAAGACAAACACTGTAAATAAACGTATCCACTCTCCGACTAATCTACAACAACCGCGACGGCAAATACAGTGGTAAAGTGCATGTATAACGAAAACATTTAAGTGAACAAACTGTATCCACCTATCGCTAGTGTACTCAATGATTGAGCTGCAAACAGAGTAACTGTAGAAAAGTAATAAAGGGTACGACAAAAACGAAATAGTACAGATATCCGACGTTCTCCTTCCATTTCTGGATTTAAGAGGTCGCCTTCATAGAGTACTAAACCTTTCTTGTCGGCGTACATGCAAAGAGGCCAGCGTGATTGCCAACTGTAAAAGGGTTCACAACCAAACATGCAGTATGTTGTAGTCCTACAGGATCATATCACTTTTTATTGAATTTTTTAACATATTTGATGAACACAGTGAGAAAATGGGTATGTCCAATAATTTTACGAAGTTTGTAAATCACATCACCATAAAATTCAGGATGTGAAATACCGTGTCGCAGAAGCGCCTTGAGATTACATTGGTACTTGCCAATAAGCGAGAGATTTCGATAGTAAAATTTAGAGAAAGTTTTTCTTAGTTTATGGTATCTATATCCTTGCTTAAGCAGTTTCTCAGTTAAAATGAGATTTCGACTGTTAAAATCGTCAATAGATGAACAAGCTCTAGCAAAACGAATAAGTTGAGATACATAAACCCCGTAAGATGGAGCCCGGGGAACATCCCCGTCAAGATGAGGACAATTAACAATATTAAAATCAAAATCATCTCTTTTGTCATATATTTTAGAAGAAATCATTCCATTATCAATTTTAAGGTCCAGATCGAGAAACGCTGCACAATTGTCGGACGGGTTGGCTTTATTCAATTTGAGTTCTTTAGGATAAATTGTAGGAATCAGAGCATCAAAGAAAGGGTTATCTAAGTTAAAAATATCATCCAAATATCGACAAGTTTCATTGAAGGTTTTTATAACATCTTCTTGTGATTGAGGATTCAAACGCAACATGAAATCTCTCTCATAGCAGTACAAAAACAAATCTGCGACAAGTGGAGCACAATTCGTACCCATAGGAATACCAATTACCTGACGGTATATAGCATTCCCATAACGTACAAATATGTTATCCAAAAGAAAGGTTAGTGCTTCGCAAACTTCTGAGCAAGTCCAATTGGTGTAATATTTCATTTGCTCGTCAGTAAAGAAAGCTTTTTCAGCATTACATGCCAAGAATGATGTTTTTCCCGGGTAAAGACATTCTGGATTAAGTTAGTAAGCTTATCCTTAATTAAAATATGAGGAAGAGTTGTGTACAGAGTAGAAAAATCGTACGTGCTTACAGTGGATGCAAGATACCCTTTGTTCTTAAGTTTGTTTAAGACTTCTGAAGAGTTCTTGATAGACCAGAAGAGATTTATTCCAGAATTTTCATAAGTCTTATCACAGTAGAATTTTACATGTTCCTTTACCTTCGTTAAACAAGAAGTCAAAAGTATAGACAATTTAGTAGTTGTACATGAACTAGAATTTGCAATGAAACGCGCTTTATATGGTTTTGTATGTAGTTTTGGTAACCAATACATTGTAGGAAGTTTATGTTGTGTAATTTTAATATTGGTTCCAAGTTGTTCACACTTTTTGACATGGTCTGAAACGATGGTCTTTTCGTCATCAGTAACTGAAATGTATGACTTGGTATTAATAATTTCCTGCTTCAAGACCTCGATATAATATAATCGTCAAATAATAATCACATTATTCGATGCCTTATCAGCAGGAACAAAAACGTATTTAGAATGGAAATCCTGTAAACTCTTTTTAAGATGTCTAAAAGAAATTCTAGGTTTAGGTGGAAGAAGGTGTTTATTAGAGCTATAAAAGGAAATGCGTTTGTCAATTATATCAAAAATTAGTTTTTTCCAACTAGAAAGAGCATTAGACTCAACATGTTCTCTTCGACACCATTTAATACTAAAATTTTGTAAAGCCTCCGCAATCTGAACTCGACAAGAGTTAAAATCTATCAAGGATGGTATTCTATATTTGGGACCTTTATTCAAAAGAGATCGTAGACGTTTATCTTTAATTATCTCAAAATTACTAGTAATCACATGACCAGCCGGAGAATAGCAAAATTTTGAGGTGGCGCAATCTCAATTATCAGGAATATTATCATTAATATTAAGGTCGGCCACAATTTTATTATAGTTGAAAAATTGTTTTTCTGATGGGTTTGTTATATTTGTAGCAGATGATAGGTGGTTCTGTATTTTTAAAGTATTTAGGAATAGTGTCAATTACATTTTTGTCTCTAAAAATACTTTGGAGGTCAATAAAATCAATACCTTTATTAATAAAAGGAATTTTCAAGAAGAATCTTTGGTGTTCAGATAATTTGTCAATGTGCGGTCTGAGAACATGTAGAGTAAAGCTTTGTATCAAACTAGCCGTTCCTATGAGAGGATCTCATCTAAAAATAATTTTATCGGCTTGCTCGTCAATATCTTTTAATGAACATATAGATAAGGAGGAAAGTCTAGAAAGCATGGCATGGTTACCAGAAGTTCGATGTAAAGTATGTAGATCAAGAAGAGTCATTTTCAGACGAGATTTTCGTTTAATATTACCATTTTTGCGAATGCCATGTGATCGAGATTTGCGTTTTCTTATAGAAAAAATTGAAAAATATCTATATCTGGTTCTTTAGAAATATTTCCAGTCTGGTAAATATTATCATTCAGTCCTAAAGGAAAAGGTGTTTGCAATTTTTTGATCCAATTGAATTCAGATATAAATCTAGCTTTCGATTTAAAGCTACTAGTAGCCTCCTTATCATATGTTATATGCTCAACAATTTGTACTAAAACATCTTTAAAAGAATGGCCAGATTTCCGAAAGTGTTGGTATAAAAAATTGTTTAGTTTACGAATTCGACACTGATATGCATGCTCACGAAATCGAGTCTTCAAAGCACGTCCTGTTTGTCCTACGTACTGTATACCGCAACTAGGCGCGTTTCAAGTTAAAACATAAATAACATTAGTAGTAGTACAATCAACGTCTGAGTTTATCTTGACATTAAATGTTCTACCATTAACTGTAGATTTTATAGTGGAATTACAAGAAATGATACTACAACATATGCACCTCTTAGCAAATCACTTTTGGATAATCGGATACACTCTGTGTCGCTTGTATAAGGACCGTTTACGAATAGAAGAAACATTTTGGATTGTAATTTTTGCATATTTGGTGAGTTTAATGCCAGGAGTGAAAGTCTGCCAGATTTAAATATTATAAATGATTATGTTACTGAAAATGGTTTTGATGAAGCACAAGGGGTGTCATCGGTTGCAGCACTTTTGAAGATTTAGGTTTCTCTATGGACCACATTTCAACCGATGTTCAATCTATTAATTATTGATATAGGTTGGCTGAATTATGTAAATCATGAATGCTGCTAAAATTGTAATTTGATTCATGGAAAAGTAGTAAAGTCAAGCAGGCAAAGCCATACACAAGACACAACCACCATCAAAACACCGATAGATAGCATGAACACCCCCCCCCCTCACACAACTACACACCCAAACGAACACAAACACACGAGATGAACACTGAAAACACCAACAAACACACAAGAACTATAGACAAACATTCCACACAAACACAAACATCACAAGCACAAAGACACAAGACAAACAAAAGCAAGGGTGACAAAGAGAGTACCGCCTTGGCACGGTCAGTAGCAAAAACACCACTGGGGGTTTAAACCGGTTTACGGACGCGCCCTAACCTCACACTTCTCTCACAGTCACCCTAGCTTTACAAATAGTGTAAATAAAGGTATCCCCGCCGGACTTACCCACAACATAGAAGACGGTAAACACATGACAATATGTAAAACCAAGCATAATAACTGTGACAATCCGTCAAATATGTACTCAATGACTTTGCTGGAGTCAGAGCACCTGCAGGGAAGCCGTTAAGGGCACGGCAGGGAAAGAGTAATACATGAGTCTGGTAAGCTCATCCCGTATCTGAGTTTAAGAGTACACCATCATAGAGTACTACCCTCGGCCTCTCATCGCGCAAGCAAAGAGGGAAGCGTAGCTACCGACTGTAAAAGGGTCGATAACCAAACATGCAGTGCGTTGCAATATAACAGGATCATAACCTTTCTTCTTAAAGGTTTTAATGCGTTTTATAAATAAATCATGAAAATGGATATGACCCCGAATATTTCCTAAGTTTGTAGATAATATCCCCATCAAATCCTGGTTGAGAATTGCCTTGTTGCAGTAACGTCCGTAGATTGCAATACTATTTACTAATGAATGGTTCGATAATAAAATTTAGAAAACGTTTTCCGAAGTTTATGATATATGTAACCCTGCTTAAGAAGTTTATCAGTTATAACTAAATTACGACTGTTTAACTTTTCTAGCAAAGAACAGTCTCCGGCAAACCGAATAAGTTGATAAATATAAACCCCATAAGATGTAGAACGGGGCACATCTTCATCTAGAAAAGGATAATTAACAATTTTAAAATTAAAATCTTCCCTTTTAGCGTATATTTCGGACGTAGCTTTATCATTTGTAATTGAAAGATTCAAATCTAAAATTGAAGCTTAAATGTCAGATTGATTCGCTTTGTTTAAAGACAGTTCTTTAGGGTAAATTGAAGAAATCATAGTTTCAAAATAAGAATTATCCAAATTCAAAATATCGTCTAAAAACCTTGAAGTTTTATCAAAAGCATTAACAATATCGGCCTGTGTATCAGGTTTTAAACTAAGCATAAAATCCCTCTCATAGCAATACAAATGGAAAAGTAGTAAAGTCAAGCAGGCAAAGCCACATACAAGACGCAACCACCACCAAAACACCGATAGACAGCATGACACACACACACACACACACACACACAACCACACACCCAAACGCACACTCACACACGAGATGAACACAGGAAACACCAAAAGACACACAAGAACCAGAGACAAACGTTCCACACATGAACAAAATCACAAGCACAAAGACGCAAGGCAAACAAAAGGAAGGGTGACAAAGAGAGTACCGCCTTGGCACGGTCAGTAGCAAATACACCACTGGGGGTTTAAACCGGTTTACGGACGTCCTAACCTCACACTTCTCTCAAAGTCACCCTAGCTTTACAAATAGTGTAAATAAAGGTATCCCCGCTGGACTTACCCACAACATAGACGACGGTGAACAAACAAATCTGCAACAAGAGGGGCACAATTTGTACCCATGGGTATGCCAACAACTTGGCGATATACGGTATCCCCATAACGCACAAATATATTATTTAAAAGAAAGGTAAGAGATATACAAACATCAAGACAAGTCCACATTGTGTAATGTTCAACTTCTGAATTCGAAAAGAATGAACGTTGAACATTACAAACAAGGAACATTTTATTTTCTCTGGCAAAGGTTTTTTCTATCAATTTAATCAGTTTTATCCTTTATAAGATGTTGAGGTAGAGTAGTATAGAGTGTAGAGAAATCACAAGAGCTCAGTGAAGAAATGATATACTGTTCATTTTAAAGTTTAGTTTTGAATTTGAATTTTTTATAGACCAAAAAACATTAATACCAGACTTTTCATATATTTTATCACAGTAACGTTTTACATGTTCTTTGATAGTAGTAAGTCAGGGCGTCAAAAGTTCAGATATTTTAGTAGTGGTACAACAGATAGAGTTGGCAATAAAACGCACCTTATAAGGGGTTTTATGAAGTTCCGGAATCCAGTACAAAGTAGAAAGTTTATGTTGTTTTATGTTAGGACCAGACTTAAAAGTATTGCATAATAACATGCACATAGGCTCTACTAATAAAAAACCCTCGTTTGATGAAAATTGCAAAACATTAAGACAAAATTACCATAGAAGCAAAATACTTATAAACTTCTAAAGCATGCCTCCAGTAGGGAAGCTATGGTTGCTGATAGTAATAGATACAAAAAGGAGATTAATGCAAAATTCGAAACGTATAATGAACTGTTTGTTAAGAAAGTCAGAGGTCTCAGATATTCAGACATTAAGTCTTACTGGAATTTATTGAATAAATATTCAGGTGAAAGAAAATTCGTTCTAAATAAAATTTCAAGTGAAGTTTTCTTTGAGCACTTTAGTAATCTAAATGCCAATATGGACAATGAAGTTGATGATAACAATATAATAAATCTAGGTCTCATTGCTGAACATAATTCTTTATTAAAGCACCTTTTACAGAGCTTGAAATTGAAAAAGCAATTAAATCACTGAAAAACAACAAATCCTCTTCATCATTTGACAATATTTTGAATGAATACCTTAAAACGCACATCCAAGAATGTTGACTGTATTTTGTCGATTATTTAATATTATTTTAGACTCATCCATTTTCCCAGACATATGGAGTAAAGGAATTATTTTGCCTCTAAACAAAAACAAAGGTAATGTTAATGATCCAGATAATTATAGAGGTATCCCAATTCTTAGTTTTGGAAAATTATTTACTTCTATATTAAATACTAGGCTCAACAAATTTCTTGAAGACAACAATGTAGTGTGTGAAGAGCAAGCTGGCTTTAGGAAAACTTATAGTACTGTAGATCATATTTTTTCCTTCAAATTACTTGTTGACCTTTATTTAGCAAATAATAAGATTGAAGCTATATTGTGATTTCATTGACTATCGTAAAGCGTTTGATTCTGTAAATCGCATTGCACTATGGCGTAAAATTCTAAGTTACAACATTGATGGAGAATGCTTCAAAATCATTTATAACATGTATGATAAAGCGAGGTCGTGTGTTAAGTCAAATAATACTTTGTCTGACATTTTTGTGAGCCATACAAGGGTGAGACAGGGAGAAAAATTATCACCTGCTTTATTTTCTCTGTTCCTCAATTATTTGAGTGATTTTATGTCTAATAAATACAATGGCCTACAAATATTGGCAGATAATGTCACCCAAATGTTAAGTGAGGATGATGTTGAGGTGCGCTTCAAATTGTGCTTATTACTGAATGCAGACGACACTGTGATTTTGGCAGAAAACCATAAAGACCTACAGTCAGCTCTCAATGCCATGTCTGACTATTGCAAACATTGGGGATTAAAAGTAATTTCCGCTGAAACAAAAATTGTCCTCTTCTGGAAAAACAAGAAAGGTTTACGTGGTATTCCAAATTTTCTTTTTAAAGGTAGTATGCTGAGGATTGTTAGCCATTTTTCATATTTGGGCATACAGTGTTCATATAATGGTAAGTTCACTACAACCAAGTCGTATTTAGTTGATCAAGCTAGAAGAGTTATGTTTTCTGTAATTCATAAATCTAGAAAGATGCATTTGCCTATTGATATACAAATACACTTATGTGATACGATGATTGCTCCAATTCTGTTGTATGGGTCTGAGGTTTGGGGGTAGAAAATGTTGAAGTAATTGATAAATTTCAGTTAACATATTTGAAACTAATACTGCGCCTTAAACAATGTACGCCTAATTGTATGTTGTATGGCGAATTAGGTTCTTACCTTTGTCTGTTCATATTAAAAACAGAGTGCTAAATTATTTGAACAAGTTTATCAATACAAAAGAAGATAAAATTTGTAACATCTAATATAGAACATGCTATCGGCTCTATGCAAGTAGATATATTTAACTTCAGCTGGTTATCTTATGTTCACGACAGTTTGAATAAACCTGGTTTTTCCAATTATTGGATTAATCAGCAAATTCATTTGTCATGTTCTTTCGAACATGACGTTAAAAACAGAATTAAAGATCAATTTGTACAAAACTGGAACGGGAAAATGGGTGTCTCTGGTAAATGCCTTAATTATAGCCTGTATAAACACGAATATTTCTCGAGAAGTATTTTCAGGTCTTGCCTAATGATCTTGCCCTTTTACTACCGTTGCTAATGAAGCTTTCAAAAGTGAAAATATTTACCGAGAAGATCTGTTGTATGCGCTAAATCCGCTGGTACCCATCTTCGGCGTTGGTTGAATAGTTCCTCAAACCCCTCCGGGCAGTAAGACAGGGCATCAGCCGATGCGCTGTACTCTACCTTGTAGCCTTGGCGTAACATCAGCGTACACAACCAGCGATCTTCGCCTACGAGAATAAGTCTTATGATAGAAATTGTGCGAGAAGTCTTTAAATTTGTAAGCACATGTTAACAGAGTGGAGATTATTTATACTTTTGCATATTCGTCGATCGTATTGTCTTATACGAGTATGTCATAAGTATACAACTCTCTGCAATACTTTCAAAATGTGGATGACCTATCCCATCTCTGCCTTATCGCCTCAAATCTGTATATGATATTGTACAATATGAATTCTTGAAAAAACTATTGTTTAATAATTCCATGAACGTTTATCGTATTACTATGTGTGTCAATCTGAAAAGTAGCTCTAGTTAGCCCAGTCCGTGTTGAATAGTCATGTCAGAATAACGACATCTTGAATATTTATTAGCTTTCGTTTTAAAATACGTACACAGAATGTTTTATATTGGAAGAGTCAGATATTTTAAGCAAACAGAAGAGGCCCTGATCAGACGGGCTCCTACATGGGTCATCTGATCTGGTCTACAAAAAGTGTGAAAATCGTTTGCATGAGGGGAAGGGTTAAGTCTGTAAATGTGTACATATTACTAGAAAAATGTTTATTGTTGTTTATAATTGTGTCTCTCTGTATAACACTATTTAACAACCATACCTCATATAAACGTTTAAATGTATTTGCAGACTGTATTCATACCATGCTCCTGTAGGGGCCGTCTGATCAGGGCCAGCTCTGTATGTCTATGAACTTTCAATTAAATAAACAGGAATCTACAGTATCTGCTATGATAAAAACAATCCCTGTACATATATACTACCAGTATAAAAACAATCCCTGTACATATATACTGCCAGTATAAAACAATCCCTGTACATATATACTGCCAGTATATAAAAATCAGAAAAATGAATTTTCTTACATGAATAACGATCAGTTATAGGATAAACAAGAGATGTTTGTAAAACATGTATACCCCCCTAGACCCCCTGACCTTTGATCTAGTGACCTCAACTATACAGGTCATCTAGCTGTCATGACTAATCACCACAGCAACTTTGAATATCCTAAGCCAAACCACTGATCATTTATTGATCTGAAAACATTTCACATATTAAGGTCATGGTGACCTTGACCTTTGACCTAGTGACCTCAACAACTTTAGGGGTCATCAAGTGGTCACAACCAACTACCACAGCAAGTTTGAAGATCCTGAACCAAACCATTGAGCAGTAATTAATTGGAAACCATTTCATCAGTTAAGGTCATGATGACCTTGATCTTTAACCTAGTGACCTCAAAATCAATAGGGGTCATCTAGTTGTCATGACCAACCACCACAGCAAGTTTGAAGATCCTAAGCCAAACCCTTGAGCAGTTATTAATCGCAAACCATTTCACCAGTTAAGGTCATGGTGACCTTGACCTTTGACCTAGTGACCTAAAAAATAATAGGGGTTATCTACTGGTCATGACCAACCACCACAGCAAGTTTGAAGATCCTAGGCCAAACCCTTGAGCAGTTATTGATCGCAAACAATTTCATCAGTTAAGGTCATGGTGATCTTGACCTTTGACCTAGTGACCTAAAAAACAATAGGGCTTATCTAGTTGTCATGACCAACCACCTAAGCAAATTTGAAGATCCTAAGCCAAACCATTGAGCAGTTATTGATCAGAAACAATTTTACAAGTTAAGGTCATGGTGACCTTGACCTTTGATCTAGTGACCTCAAATACAATAGGGGCCATCCAGTGGTCATGACCAACTACCGCAGCAAGTATAAAGATTCTAAGCCAAACCCTTGAGCAGTTATTGATCAGAAACAATTTTACAAGTTAAGGTCATGGTGACCTTGACCTTTGATCTAGTGACCTCAAATACAATAGGGGCCATCCAGTTGTCATGACCAACTACCGCAGCAAGTTTGAAGATTCTAAGACAAACCCTTGAGCAGTTATTGATCGGAAACCATTTGACCAGTTAAGAGCATGGAGACCTTGACCTTTGACCTAAAAAGCAATAGGGGTCATCTAGTGGTCATTACCAACCACCACAGCAAATTTGAAGATCCTAAGCCAAACCCTTGAGCAGTTATTGATCGGAAACCATTTTACCAGTTAAGGTCATGGTGACCTTGACCTTTGACCTAGTGACCTCAAAATCAATAGGGGTCATCCAGTGGTCATGACCAACTACCACAGCAAGTTTGAAGATTCTAAGCTAAACCCTTGAGCAGTTATTGATCGGAAACCATTTAACCATTTAAGGTCATGGTGACCTTGACCTTTGACCTAGTGACCTAAAAAACTATAGGACTCATCTAGTTGTCATGACGAACCATCTAAGCAAATTTGAAGATCCTAAGCCAAACCCTTGAGCAGTTATTGATCGGAAACCATTTTACCAGTTAAGGTCATGGTGACCTTGACCTTTGACCTAGTGACCTCAAAATCAATAGGGGTCATCCAGTGGTCATGACCAACTACCACAGCAAGTTTGAAGATTCTAAGCTAAACCCTTGAGCAGTTATTGATTGGAAACCATTTAACCATTTAAGGTCATGGTGACCTTGACCTTTGACCTAGTGACCTCAAAATCAATAGGGGTCATCTAGTGGTCATGACCAACCACCACAGCAAGTTTGAAGATCCCAAGCCAAACCCTTGAGCAGTTATTGATCGGAAACTATTTCACCATTTTAGGTCATGGTGACATTGACCTTTGACCTAGTGACCTAAAAAACAATAGGGGTCATCTACTTGTCATGACCAACCACCACAGCAAGTTTGAAGATTCTAGGCCAAGTCGTTTATTAGTTATCGTTCGGAAACCATCGATCTACCGACCGACCGACAGACCGACCGACCGACCTACCGACCGACCGACCGACCGACCGACATGTGCAAAGCAATATACCCCCATTTTTTCAAAAGGGGGGTATAAATATGTGGTCATTTCTTACCTTGGTCCACTTTTATGACATGCTTCGCAGTCTTTGATGTGTTTACATATCGTCCAATGACCTTTTCGTTCATCAGAGCAGAGGCACGGAAAAGACTGAAGCATCCCGGAGTGCACAGAATACAGCCAGTGATGTGATCGGTTGATTTCTGCAGCCAGTGGCATATTGCGTACTCAAAGATTTGGTACCACACTAATGGACCTAATATTGAAATAATCAATACATGAATATCTCTACAAAGCGACCACTCTAACGTTTGGGTTTTAAAGATAGGTGACACCTTAATGCAAGACGTACCTTACACAAATGGCTCCCTGGGACTTGCAGGACGTAACTTACACAAATGGCTCCCTCTGGGACTTGCGGGACGTAACTTACACAAATGCTTCCCACTGGGACTTTCTTTATAACTTACACAAATGGCTCCAACTGGGATTTGCAGAACGTAAATGGCTTCCACTGGGACTTGCAGGACGTAACTTACACAAATGGCTCCCACTGGGACTTGATTTATAACTTACACAAATGGCTCCCACTGGGACTTGCAGGACGTAACTTACACAAATGGTCCTACTTGGACTTGCAGGGCGTAATTTACACAAATGGCTCCCACCTGGACTTGCAGGTGTAAAACACAAATGGATCTCACTGGGACGTTCTTTATAACTTACACAAATGGCTCACATTGGGACTTGTAGGACGTAACTAACACAAATATCTCCCACTGGGACTCGCAGGACGTACCTTACACAAATAGCTCACTGGGACTTGCAGGACGTACCTTACACAAATGCCCCCACTGGGACTTGTAGGACGTAACTAACACAAATATCTCCCACTGGGACTCGCAGGACGTACCTTACACAAATAGCTCACTGGGACTTGCAGGACGTACCTTACACAAATGCCCCCACTGGGACTTGTAGGACGTAACTTACACAAATGGATCCCACTGGGATTTACATAAATGACTCCCACTGGGACTTTCTTTATTACTTTCGTTCTGTATTCAGCAATATTCTACTCTTTCAAATGTTCATGTTTATTCAATAAATGGGTGCAAAAAAGATGTTTTTAATGTATTTTGATGTACATTATTCGTCCTAGTGGAATAATAACTATTTGTTGGAAGTAGTTTTCAAAATCGCATAAACAGTTTCTTTGAAATAGTAATTTGTTGGTATCGGCGTTCTGCAGTTATTATAGAACAGTCGTATGATCTACTCTTTACTACATAGATACATCTTTCAATGCCTTTGCAAACAGAAAAGACCAATATCAGAGGGTTGATGTGGAAGCCGTGTGGTCATTGTCTACTCTGTTTGCCTGTGGGATAATATAGATCTGATTCTACAGTTTCTGTATTGACCAAACTTTCCTACGTTAACATGTCAATATTAAAATTCATATTTATGACATCAATATGCCTTACATGAATATTCATAGAACTGAAGTTAATGTCTACATTTTTTTATTATGTAACATATTTTATATGTTCTCAGAGGTCTACAACTCTAATAATAAGTCCACCTCCTTCCTACTATTTTAGTTTCAAGGGAACGTATGTACATGCAATTAACGTATATAAAATTATAGGGTATTCCCTTACCCTATACATTCCCTGCTAAGCACGACATGACTGGTATTTGAAATAGCTTGGAACCTGGTGAGATGCCGAGTTACCCAAGATGTTTCGTACATCTGTCAATAGTTTCTCAAAATGATTAAACGAATCAAACGTAATCTGCAGCAGATCAGTTTGAGCAGATACATGTAGTATTTTCTATCTGCAGCAGATAAGTTTGAGCAGATAGTATTTTCTCAGGTTAGTAATCAAATAAACTTAATTTAGTATGTCTCGTTGATTCGACCACTCAAACGAAGTCTGATTCTGGATTTATGTAATTTAAAACAGATCAAGGCTGAATGCAGGTCAAAACCTATACAGAAACAGAGTGCCGTAAATCGCGGAAATGCACTAGTGCACGTTTTATGCAAATGAGCAGCATGAATCCGACTGTACTACGCGGTAAACAATGACCGAAACAGCAATCCGATAAAGTGTTTCACTTTCTCTGACACTTTAAGGGTTATGTGATAAAACAATCTTACATTCGTGTTCATTACAAATTGTTTTTATGAACTTCGTTTACTATAATGAATATTACACTGACTAAAGCTCGTATCATATTATTACAGTAAACTCGTTTCATAACAACAATTTGTAATGAACACTCATGTAAGATCCTCTATATAGAAGCTTTCTGTATTATGCCTGCTCTGCATTTAGCAGCCACCTGCTTTAATAGACCCAAACAGTAGACCCAGATCAGACAGGTTCTGCTGGAGCTGTCTAATCAGGGCCGCACTGTTAGCATAGGAAATTATATACATGTAAATGTATCTGATTCTAAATGCTGCTATGGTAAATATTCACTTATTTCATATGCCATTGTAACAAGTCAGCTAATTAATACCGGTAATCATATAGAATGTAGTCATTTATTTTAGTTCTTATATTTATGTGGTGTAAAGAGAAAAACCTCTGTTAGTGTGTCTGACAGTTTGATCCACATAAAATGTCCATTTTCAAAGGTTTCCCAACCTCATCAGGATCCAATATTTGGTGGTGTGATTATGATTGTGAAACAAACAGGAAAGACAAGTAAATAATAAAACTGGTAGCCAGACGACACATCATGCAGACAGAAAGAGCTAATGCATATCGGTGACTCGTGTTTTGCAGCATGTCTAATGACTGGTGACACGTTCGGTGATTTAAATGATAGAAACATCAAGCGCGACATGGCATGTAACATACCCAACCAAAATACGTTCGTTGATTTAATCAGTTGATTAAAACGTCACGTTTGAACTTATGCATGAATGCAGTAATTGACAAATTGTCTGGTTGAGAGTTACAGCTGCGGGACATCAATTTGATAGTTATGTCCTTGGCCACGAACGAATATCCGAAATACCTAAGGTATCTGGACAGAAAAATGTAGCCTAACAGTGCCGACCCACTGTACCGTATGAGCAACTATATCATTCTAATTATCAGTAGGCGAACAGTGCCGACCCACTGTACAGTATGAGCTACTATGTCATTCTAATTATCAGTAGGAGAACAGTGCCGACCCACTGTACAGTATGAGCTACTATGTCATTCTAATTATCAGTAGGAGAACAGTGCCGACCCACTGTACAGTATTAGCTACTATGTCATTCTAATTATCAGTAGGCGAACAGTGCCGACCCACTGTACAGTATTAGCTATATGTCATTCTAATTATCAGTAACCTAACAGTGCCGACCCACTGTACAGTATGAGCTACTATGCCATTCTAATTATCAGTAGGCGAACAGTGCCGACCCACTGTACAGTATTAGCTATATGTCATTCTAATTATCAGTAGCCTAACAGTGCCGACCCACTGTACAGTATGAGCTACTATGTCATTCTAATTATCAGTTGGCGAACAGTGCCGACCCACTGTACAGTATTAGCTACTATGTCATTCTAATTATCAGTAGCCTAACAGTGCCGACCCACTGTACAGTATGAGCTACTATGTCATTCTAATTATCAGTTATTGACCGTTATACTGCTGATCCATGTTTAACTTTGCAGACATTTTAGAGCCATATGTCACGGCGAGTAACTCTGCGTCACATCAGGATCAGGATCCAAACTTTTTGACACACTTATGGCATTTGATAGATAAACTTATTACTTGAAAATTGAAAATATAGAGAAGCCCGTTGATGTGAGTTTGCACTGTTTCAAATGGCAATTAACGCTTTTCAAATGGCAATTAACTCGTATCCCGCATTCAAACGGTTAGAGGAGGATTCGAAATGTGAAACCCGCATTAAAATCCCATTCCATAAACCCACTTTAAAACGCATGTTGTTGAATCCGATAGAAACGCGTTTTCGTTCCACAGAAAATAAAGTAGATCTAGATCACACAGCTTCTACAATTTCCGCTGTGACCAAAATGTTAGCCAATCTAATAAACCAGTTATTATTGTAGCTGACTGCAACTGTTTATGTATATAAGATCCCATTATAAAACTTAGTCTGATTAATAGCTATGATGTAATTATGTCTTATATGATATTCATGAGGAAAATGATTTATGATGCATGAACCTTTGCTTTGATGAGATTAATCATTTAATCTTAAGCAGTGTTTGTAACTAATATACAAAACAGTTGCAGTCGGCTACAATAATAACTTGTCTAGTTTCTGTCCAGCAACATTGTTAAGATTATTCGCTATCTCATCAGGATCCAAAATGTTAGCCAATCTAATAAACAAAATGGATAGAGTGTCCCTATATCGTGCATCTTTCTCTCCTTTGTACACGTATGCTTACAAGTGTGTCTGTGTGATATATGTCTATATATGTTTGTTGTTTTTTGTCTAGATGAGTCCTCTTCAATTTGTTGTGGTGCGGTACTTGTGGAATTCCTTTATACTCAACATGCATGGCACTAAGTGACATTTTCAGTGTTGCAGTGCCCTAAACTCCAAACTGTCCAATAAAGTGTTACACTGCTCTAGACCTAGCCTTACATATATAATTATACATTTCAGTCAGGCGTTTTGTGACTTTATGCCTTATATCAAACTATTGTGACATTATGTCTTATATCAAACTCTTGCGACATTATGCCTTATATCAAACTCGTGTGACAATATGCCTTATATCAAACTCTTGTGACAATATGCCTTATATCAAACTCTTGCGTAAGTTATGGCGTCACATCGTGTGTTTTATTTTTGATGAGTTTTGGTTTAACGTCGCAGCTAATATGTTGTCGGCGTTGAGCATGTAAGGAACTCTTTTATATATATGTATGTATGATATGTGTTTATGAGCGGTCTTCATTGGTTGTGAATCTGTGGTTGTAGACTTCCTTTATATTCAATATCCCTTTGCGCTATATGACCTTTTTTAGTGTTTCAGCACATGGCAAATCAGATGCCTGAAACAGTGTCGACTATATCGTTTAGTTTTTTTTAAAGAACAATGGAATAACTAACAAACTGTTTTGGGTTTTTTGTCAATGGTTCCTGGCCACCAAATGTCACAATGCATTATTACGTCACACCCTAGGCTCTCAGGAGGTATTTCCCCCAATGCATCGTAGCATTGAGCAGCTGGTTATGTACACTGAACTATAGTAAAACGTAGGTTAAACGATACGTTAAAGGAAAATGAATTTGCAGTTTTATATACAGGTGACAATTTAATGCAGTACTAAAGGTATGCGGAAAACTCCTATTTTGAGCTTTTTGTATTACTTTTATCCTGTATTCAAGCTAACAAGTTGTCTTTAAAAAGCAGCACCATGCATAGTGTATTCTTTTATTGGTCGTTGTACATAGGTTTTACTGTAATCAATGAATAATCAAGTTTTGTGCGGACATTGACAAAAGAAATTACACACATTTTCAGGTTTTAATGTGTGAAAAGTTGAAAACAATCTTTATCCACAAATTAAACGAAATTAGACGGCAAAAAAAAGGATCTATATCTAAATTAATTCAAAATTCAACAGTAACTTTTAGTTCAAGTGCACCATATTGAAAAAAAATTATTGTTGAAAAATTAATAGAACACAGTTTTAATGCATTTAAATTTCCAGCTATATCTTTTTTCCTCCATTTTCTATTTGTCTTTGACCACTGTTTATGAGTAAACCTTGCGCGAAGAGAAAGGAATGAAAATCAGCACACGCTCGATAACGTCAAATTGCGAGTTTGATGACTTTATTTTCCTCGAGCCGAAGCCAGTGCTAAATAGGTTAGCCAATGGTTTAGCGCGACTAAACGATATGCAGTGAACCCTCATTATACCGACATTCGTTACAATGGCACCCTCGTTATACCGGCAGTATGCCATGAAAACAAATTACTGTTAAGTCTTTGAAACAAGCACTGAATACACGGTTGTACTGCCATTAAGTCACGTGATTGCTTAATGCAGAACACAAGAAGTGCAAAAAGCTCCCAAAGGTAGATATAGCTCGAACAATTTGACCTGGACACTGACTTACTTAATATGCATAAATAGAAATTCGTAACAGCTCTATTTTTATCATCGGCATTTCACGGGTTTATCCTCGACACGTGTCCCGGTTCTGGTTCGATTTCGAGAGCTGAACCATGACTGCACTATTTATAGAAGTTGCAACCATTCTAATTGATGGGTAAGTGGACAACGATTGTCACACGAAGCTCGTAGTAATCGTGCAGAATTAGTATATACAGTAAATTCCCGCTAATACGACCATCTATAAGAGGTATAATTATTGGTGCTAGATGCAGGTGGTAGCTTAATGCAGGACAAAATAATGCAGAAAGCTCTCTGCATTACTTTTGTCCTGCATTAAGCAACCACCTGCTTATAAAGACACCCATGTTCATTCATTAAGTGGTCGCATTAGAGGGGTTCTACAGTATATGCTTATTACAGGTCTGTATAGCCACAGGTAACTCCGGAACAAATACATGGTTTGAGACGCGTTTTACCTCCTAGGGTGGACTCGTACTAAAGGTCACAGCTCATGGGTCACAATCGAACTATATACATGGACACACTCGTGATTGTATAGTTTACATATGCACGGGTTATCACTCTCCCGTAATTTCAGCGAGAATAAAAAATCACGATTTACCGGCGGAGTTTTATTTATACAGCGTCACCGCTCTCATTATTTATTCTGCATAAAGGTGAGTGTCCAGAGGCCTGTTCAGGAGTGTGGGCGCTCGATGTCACTTCGAGCGCTTGGACTCTGAACGAGGGCGCCCACCTAGTGCCAGCTAGCGCAAGCTAGCCTACTCGCGAGGTGAATCGCTTTGACATTCGCTTGTGTTTCCAAGATGGCTACCAACAAGGTAACAGAAGCAACCGATTGGAAGAAAACAATCGTAATTAACAAACTGATGCTCTAGAACCCGACCGCAGAACAAAATTGTACTTGGTTTTTAGAAAGGGCGCTCGATCGCGTTCAGCAGTGATACTTTTGCTCGGGCAAGCGGTCATCAAGCGCCCGCGCTCCTGAACAGGCCTCAGGTCCAATTGTTCGAGCTATACAACTGTTTCACTGAAATATGTTTTCGTTCTATATGCAATTTACCACTGTATTTGCCATCGCGGTTGTCGATTAGTCGGAGAGGGGTTACGTTTATTTACAAGTTGTTTGTGGGGATGGAATAAGTGTGAGGTTGGGCGCCGCTAAACCAGTTTAAACACCCTACAACAGATGTGATCCTGTTACGCAGCGTCTAACCAGACTCTGTTCCAATGTTTGCAAATACCAGTCAATACACATTGAGCATGAGAGAGACCAAGTGTAAGTAACTTACCAATGCATATTCTGTCTAGATACAGTGTGGAGTAAATATAACATTCTTTGTCAAGAACAATTATAAGAAGTCAGATTTTCAAAACCTCCAAGTGTTAGGTCTCATAGGCATATGCTACATCCAACGTGAATACATGTGCATGTGTGATATGAATACATGAAGGAAAACTAAGCTAAAGTGTAAATACTGTCTAATAATGCATGTTTTGAAACTCAAAGACAAATAACTGTTGTCATACCCATGAGATTTCGAAAGAGAAACATTGTATATTTATATCGAGGGCACATGCCTCCAGTCATACTAAAAGTGGTGGGATGTGAACATAAATTAAGGAGGTATGCGACATATAAAGGTAGCATGTTAATGCACGAAATAATATTTCAGGTAAACTTTACTTTTTTGTCGTTAAACAGCTGTTAAACGAAAATATTCTTTGGATAATGAAACATTACATTCGACACTGTTTGTCATAATAACAGTCCCAGTGCAATACGCAGGATACGCCTCTAGACTATATCTACCATGTATCTTTAATAGAAGGACGAGACGAGACTTCGCGGTGTGCAGATAGCGGAATAATGTCCATCAATGAACGTTTTGATGTTTTACGGGAGACACTGGCATTACACTTAAAGAGACTATAGTTTAGTTATATCACCTATACAATAACACAACGTGATCAACAAGGTTGAACGCACCAACTCCGTTCCGACGTTGTTGTTTTTTTTTATAAAAAAAAAGACAAAATTAGTGCCATCCAATCAACGAGCCGCATTCTTGGAATGTTTCTTACTCTAATTCTCATAAATTTTATAAAACAAACAGTCCAGTGTGCATGTGCAACATTTTTACTATATAACTTTATATATGCACACGTCTTACTCTTAATTTTCTTCTGCTGTATAGGTGTACTTGCACTCTCTTTTTAGGTTTTTGTGTGTCAAAAACAGCTTTTAAGTAAAGATTTATGTTTTGATTGTAGCTGACTTATTTATCATATGTTTTCCTTTTACAGAACTTTCCTTTTTACAGGTATCCTACTCTTTGTTTTTACTTTTTGATATGTTAATGCTTTTGTTTAAATGTCGGCAAATAGCTATATGCTATTGTTATTTTATTGTTATAACCGACGTTAAATAAAGCTTCTTGTATCTTGTATCCGCTTGCTACTAGACTACTGAATGAGCTGCTATTTATAGTATGACGTTATCGACACGCGAACGAGTGTACATATGTGTTCACGCATGTAAAACGCGGGGAGGTAGATTACATATAGCGATCTGAGAGGCAGAAGTATAGTATATGGGCTGACGTGGGCTAAACTGTACAAAATAATCACTAAACATCCAACCTGTTGAAGCAGGGTTATTGAAAGTTTATTATTCTCCCAAGACTCTACCCATAATGAATATTTAATAAGCTATTTTAATATATGGGGCATGTCTAAGGTTTTCATTATTCGGTAGCACAGATTTAAACCTATAAATATCTATGTGCTAACCGGGTAGACCCTGCTCAGACAGCATAGGGGCTTTCTGATCTGGGTCTTCGCGGCTTGCAAAGTCGTCAAAAGGCGTTATAGGGTTATAAGGTAAGGAGTTAATTAACAGATAGACACCAGAATATTATGTTTTCTTGATCTTAATATCCATTGCAATTAAAGACAGATTGCTGTCGGCCATCATTATTTCGACTATAGAGAATTGTTTTACACACAAATCGGAAATATATGACTACATGGCACAGCTAAAGAAGGCAATATTTACAAGGAAAGTGCGCGAAACCAGTTTCAATGTGTAGGATTCTCAGAACATAAACACATGAGAATATAAACAAGGACGACGTTTGTTTGATTGACGGGATTTCTGGGCATTTCGTACAAGAAGGGCGTGCCTTTAGTTGGACCATAATCACGTGACTATATACAATTGCGCCATTGCTAAATGGGCGGGGCTTATAAACTCAGCCTGTTGAAAATTAGGACAATAACTAAATCGGTTAGAGCGTATAAACTGCAATCTTCGAAATTAAGACGGCTTAAAACGCTGGCCTCGCTCGCGTTATCGACCGTCTTATTTTCGAAGACTGCTGTTTATAAGCTCTATCCTAAACTAAAAAGTGCGACATCATTCTACAAAATAGACATTTAACGCGCTGGGAACGGCGAAAAACTCTCAATATGCGGACAAATATACAAGAAAATGGTCATTATTTACGAATTTTATTTTACGAAGTACCTTCACCGGTGTACTTTTACACAGACGTTATCATTGGACGAATAAAAAAAGATGTGTGCCATGCAATCTGTCATGCTAAACATACACGTGTTCGCATACGCATGTTCACAGCTAAAAACGATGCTTGAAAATATAGTCATTACGAACATGATTAAACAGGCAACTGTTTGTAAATATTACTTTTTTATCATTTAGGACTCGCTGTAGATAGAATTTACTGTTTTTCATACGATAAAGTCACCACAGAATAGTTTTAGTTACCTTTGTACAACCACATTGCAATGGACATTTTTTGGAAACTGTTTCATCCATGACTTGTCTTTGATGGCGATCTTTGCAACCGAGACTTTTAAATATTTGTTTGTTAATGTTTCTTAGCTTCAAATTAACTAACCGTTATGAAATCAACCAATCACGTAACATCTGTTCGGCGTCAGAAGAAGTCGACACGGCATTTAAGAAACGTAAATCGACGAAAACGTTAAATTGTCAAAACAAATATCCGATTTCTGCGGGAAATATTCGTTTCTGGACAAACTCTCACTTTATCACGAAAGTATTAGATATGTTTTTGATTGAATAAAACTGCATTACTGTAATATCATAGTTTTTAGCTCACCTGAGCCGAAGGCTCAGGATGAGCTATTGTGACCGCGATCCGCCCGGCGTCCGTCGTCCGTCGTCCGTCACAGGAGTCTGGACCGCTTCATTGGGGTCGATATGTACTATATAATTACAGTATAACCTCTATTGATCGGCACTCGTGGTACACGGATATCCGTTCTGCGAGTTGGAACCCTTGTTATTATATAGTACATATAGACCCCCATGAAGCGGTCCAGACCCCTGTGCCATCCGTCGTCCGTCCACATTTTCAAACGACATATTCTCTGAGACTGCTGACCCGATTTTAACCAAATTTTGTCAGAAGCATCAGTGGCTAGGGGGGACGAAACGTTGTTCACATTATGTCCCCCGGACCAAAAATGGCTCCGCCCAAGGGCTTATCAGTTTTTCATACGAAAATCTTAAAACATCTTCTTCTCTGAAACTGTAAGGCCTAGACCTTAGATATTTGGTATGTAGCATGATATTATGATCCTGTACAAAGATTGTTGAAATTATGACCCCGGGCAAAAAATGGCCCCGCCCAAGGGCTTATCAGTTTTTCATAGGAAAACCTTTAAAAATCTTCTTCTCTGAAACTGTAAGGCCTAGACCTTTGATATTTGGTATGTAGCATGATCTAATGGTCCTCTACAAAGTTCAAATTATGAACCCCGGGCCAAAAATGGCCCCTTCCAAGGGCTTATCAGTTTTTCATAGGAAAATCTTTAAAAATCTTCTTCTCTGAAACTGTAAGGCCTAGACCTTTGATATGTTGTATGTGGCATGATCTTATAGTCCTCCACAAAGATTGTTCAAATTATGACCCCGGGCCTAAAATGGCCCCGCTCAAGGGCTTATCAGGTTTTCATAGGAAAATCTTCTTCTCTGAAACTGTAAGGCCTAATTATGACCCACGGACCAAAAATGGCCCCGCCATCAGTCTTTCATAGGAAAGTCTTTAAAAAATCTTCTCTGAAACTGTAAGGCCTAGACCTTTGATATTTGGTATGTAGCATGATCTTATAGTTCTCTACAAAGATTGTTCAAAGTATGACCCACGGACCAAAAATTACCCCACCATCAGTTTTTCATAGGAAAGTCTTTAAAAATCTTCTCTGAAAATGTAAGGCATAGACCTTATGATCGATTGACCTGACATCCAGCCATGTGTCAAAATCGACAACGTAACCGGCTGACATGTGTCACTTAGTCACGTGTCAAAACAGGATTTGATATGCAACATTGTCGTTTTAATGACTGTTGGAATTTAACGTTACTATTAGTGATTGGGGTGTAAGAGTGATGGTTGTCTAGTTGTTGTTGCGGCTTTATCTAATTTAGGTCTACATTATTTGAAAGGTCCCAAATAAACATTTTCTCATTATTCATGAGTACATCTAGATGTATATCGTTTGCAAAGTCTTAAGGATGTTTTTCGTACACCTGGGCTCCTTTACGGATAACACCGCAGACAGATACCTTTTCCGACAGGATGAATCCTTCCACAGGCTGCTCCGACCTTCTCGTTTCGTTTCATTCTGTCAACCAGTAATTGAACGGCAGACGGTTTGAAGTCCACGTCCCCGTCCAGCGTTAGGACGTAACTGTTTTTAGCTAACGTCTCCCTACTCCTCTCATCCAAGTTCTTAGAATCAACTTGGTAAACGAGCAGGTAGAACAGGTACAGCACCTGCAGATAGAATCAACTTGGTAAACGAGCAGGTATAACAGGTACAGCACCTGTAGATGGAATTTTTACCTACATTGTAGGTATATAGACATTTCCAAATGAAACCACTGTTTAATGTCGTTATCCTTTCCCTTCAAATTAGTTTTAACAATGGCTTCTATTACTTTAGTATTTGTATAATTCTTAGTTAAGCGTGGATACTTGGCAAAGGTTTTAACCTGTTACCAAACCCATGTTAATCCTTTCCCTCATATAAACAATGATTTGAATTTTCACACCATTGCAAACAGAGTAGATCCATATTAAACCCATATCAGACTGCTCCTATAAGGACCGTCGGATAAGGGTTTGCTCTGTTTTCTTATAAAAATACAATAAATCTGCTTTTACAGTTTATGACATTACCAAACTTTCGTATCTGCATATGACATTACACACATTTGATGTCTTTAATTTCACATGAATATTTATTGACAGGGAAACAGTTAAAATGAGTAGTTGTTATCCATAAATATGCTTATAGTACAAAAGTGATTATAACTATTTCATTGATAAAACAAGTGCAAAAGGCGTAAGGCTGGTAGTTGTTTTCTAGCTTGCTACCAACATACGTATCGTAGGTAAACCTCTTCTTCAAAGTAACTACAGTTACAACACATGTGTGTTTATCTATTAAAGGCAACAGTACCTGACTCCATCTCTTTTTGTGGCGTATCCTCGCTTTGTCCTTTAGGTGAACCGCTAACTTGTTACCACCAGGCAAATTCCACTCCATTCTCCCACCGAAAGGCGTGGCGTACTTTGTGGGTGGAGCTAGTTGCAGTGCTACATCGTGGACGTTACTGTTGAAATAGTATGTAACGTATTGATTTTCTTGTTCATCTACACATTGTATTTAAGGTAGAATCATCAATAACGAAAACCAGCAAAGTGATATGTAAATAATACAGAAAAAAATGAAGAAAGAAAACTACATTTAGAAGTAGAATAGAGATGTCAACATTTTCTTAGTCAAAATGCATTATCTATACCACCTGATTAGTGCAAATAAGTATATGTCATAAACAGCATAGACCCAGATCAATCGCCACGTCAATTCGTGTAGAACGATCAATTTTGGAGCATTCTGGACGATTTTCAAACTCCGTTAAGCTGCCACGTGTCTTACAGGCCGATATTAGCCGTATTCGACTGGGCCTGTATCAATAAGCAACGAAAACAATTCCCAGACGAATACAATACACGTTGAGCAACGAAACAAAACTATGCAACGCGGGTTGAAAACCGTTGAGATTGTTGAGTAATGCAAGGTAAATTTAATCTATAAACTATAATTTGATTGGTTGAATTCTATGGGTGGGAGAAGTTTATGTGACGGAATAACAAGAAAAGGCCCGGTCGAATACGGCTAATATTGATACTAATTGTCACGTGAGGTATAGAGGGGTTTACTGTATAAACAAAATAGTGTTGACTATATTGAAGTCTTGTAAAATTACCCTTCACCTGATAGAAACAAGTTTTGAGCAGACTTTGATTGGACGGCTTCTGATCACCAGGGTCTCATAATGTTGCCTATGAAATAATCTAGATCTAATCCTACGGTCTGTGCCATGGTCAGACATTCGATTGTTCAATATGCAATAATATAAAGTTGAACTTCGATATCTCGAATTTCAAGGGACAATACAAATTACTTCGAGATAACCAAAGTTCGATTTATCCGATTTTTTTATCTGGACAAGTTCACAGCTTAATGCACGTCTAAAGTAATGCTGAAAGCTCATACAGGAGCTTTCATCATTACTTTAGACATGCATTTAGCTGTCATAGGAGTTTGTAGATATGCGTAGTGATATATTTCAGAGGAATTCTGTATTGCAATTTTTGAAAGGACCGAACTGTTAGTTCGAGTTATCCCGAAGTTCGAGTTATCTGAGTTCGAGATAACGAAGTTCAACTGTAATAGTATCGTCGATACCTAGTAGCCTCGTCAGTTACCATGACTTAAACCGTCACCATGCAGAAACGTTTCTTGTCCATGATATCGTTACCAAGTAGTGTTGTTCATACCAAGCAGCCTAAGGCTTTTTAATTATCCACTTCAAAGCTCCTTCATAAGTGACCCCCACCCCAATACACAGTGTCCAGCTGTTCTGATAATTGATTCCATGGAGTACAGTCCTGCAGTGTCCAGTTGGGGTCTATGGCCATATGAGTTGAAGTTATGCAATTATACCTTGATCCTCTGTGATAGTAACCCGCCTTATTAGCTTATGTATTAGCCTAGATGCCACACAGTCGGCACCCAAAATACACAGCATGGGGTTAATGGGTCAACATTCCTTTCGAAATGCCTTTAACCCTTTACCAGATAGGAACTTTTCATTATGCCATTATAACATTAGCGTTGTTCATACCTAGCAGCCTTGTCAATTGTCCTGGCTTAACTCTTTACCAGATAGGAACTTTTCAGTATGCCGTTATACCAATAGCGTTGTTCATACCTAGCAGCCTTGTCAATTATCCTGGCTTAACCCTTTACCAGATAGGAACTTTTCAGTATGCCGTTATACCAATAGCGTTGTTCATACCTAACAGCCTTGTCAATTATCCTGGCTTAACCCTTTACCAGATAGGAACTTTTCAGTATGCCATTATAACAATAGCGTTGTTCATACCTAGCAGCCTTGTCTATTATCCTCAGCAGCTGTTTCACAAAACTGTTCACTTGATACTCAGGAGAGTCGACATCATGTGGCTCGAAAGCATCATCAAATACTATATGAGCTACAAACAAGAAGGTTCAAAATTGATCAAATCAGCAAGTCAGCACCGGTCTCTGCTCCACTCTCACCACTCTCAAATCAGCAAGTCAGCACCGGTCTCTTCTCCACTCTCATCACTCCCTTATCTCTTCTTTCCATAGAGATTAATCATTAATTGCCTAAATGTTCTTTATAAAGAAATTTTCTTTCTATGTCATTATAAAGACTGTTTTCTAACTGATTGATATTCATTGGTCATATTTATGCAAAGAAATGAAAAATCTAAAGAACTGAAACAAACACCAATTGTTGCAGACCAAACATACCTCAGCATACCAAAAGTAAACTAGAGGTTTGTTTTGCCCTTTCATCCCCTTTCCAATACACAAGTGTAATGTCTGTAACTCCAGAGTTACCAGGGTCTAATTTTAAGTTATCAAGGGCAATAACTCCAAAGTTATCAGGGGCAACAATTCAAAAACCCAAGGTGCACAACAACTCATGCTGGTGAACATTCCTGAGAAGTTTGGTGACTCTAGCCATACTGGTTTCAGAGATATGCGCGACACATGTTAGCGACGGACAGACAGACAGACGGACGGACGAACAGACATACAGACAACTCTGGCAAAAACAATACATTTGTATGTCTCCCCATGAATGGGGGAGACATACTTAGTATAACCAAGTGTAGTAGTATAAACCGATACTTTCGTCATCAACTATGAACTGGATGACTTAGTAAGAACGCTGTTACAGTGTGGTTATTATTACTATTATTAATCAGTATTTATCCAGATGTATCTATCACTTTCTGATTCTTTTATGTTTCTGATCACAGAACATGTTTAATTTACAGAGAGAGTATTGTGTAACATGCAGTTATATAATATTTAATACTCGTTAAGATGTTACAAGCAAAACTTTACTGACCTTCGAAATTGTAAAAGTCCGGATCGGTAAAACCGAATGCTCTCTGTGCATTCTTCCTTGCACACTGGTCTTCGTCTAATCTATTAAGAGACAATAAGTTTACAAACATGATTAGATTTTCTATGTGGTACTTTTTTCTATAATCTACTCTTACACAAACTGCATAACGTGTATGATTCATTCCGTGAACAGGAAAGCACATAATGAAAGTATCTGTATACATAAATTCTATTATCACAAGTCATGATCTACCTTGTGGGAGTACCGAAAAAGAGTATCGTAAATCGCGGAAATGTAATAGTAGTAATAGGCCTAGTGTTGTAATAGAAGCATCGATTGTAATGATACTACAAGTAGGTTTGTAGATGTAATATTAGTAATAGGTCAAATTGTAATAAAAGCATCGATTGTAATGATACTACAAGTAGATTCGTAGATGTAGTAGTAATTGTGGTAATAGGTCTAGTTGTAATAGAAGCATGATTGTAATGACACTATAATAGCAGCTACATGTATATGATGATGTATAGCTGCGATTTACTGTGAGGGCAATATATTTGGTTCTTTGATTCGCGTGCTATTCTTACGAGATTGTTAGTTTGGTGATTCACATAATTTTTACCGGTTAAAATTAAGTTATTTAAATCACAACAAAACCCTCCCTCCCTTTCCCATGTTGAGAACACTATGTGCTGCCTAGTTTGTATATATTTCCAGATCATGGAGATTGTTTTCCGAGGGTTTCATCAGAGAGGTTTTACATCAGTTTCCGAGGGTTCATCAGCGAAGTTTATATCTACGGCGCAGCTTTCAATATCTACAGTCCATGTGCGGTTGCGAAAAATATTATAGTCTGTTTGAAGGACAATTTAACCTGACTTCTGTATCCCAGGGTCAGGTCAATTTACAAATTGTGTGCAGTGAGCAGTGTAAAAATTGTGCTTGTTTAATACAAACCATGTTACTAGTTGTGATGTTAAAGGCATACTTGTCTGAATGCAAATTTGAATCTTTAAAGTTGTTTTGGCACATGGTCTGCTTGCGAAATTAAAATTGAATTTGGACTGTGAATGTACCTCAGTTGGAGGTTTATTGCATTGTGGATTGATTGTGTTACTTGACTGTACCTCAGTTGGAGGTTGATTGAATTGTGACTTGATTGTACCTTAGCTGGAGGTTTATTGAATTGTGATTGATTGTTTGACTTGATTGTACCACAGTTGGGGGTTTATTGAATTGTGACTGATTGTGTGTGACTTGATTGTACCTTAGCTGGAGGTTTATTGAATTGTGACTTGATTGTGTGACTTGATTGTACCTCAGATGGAGGTTTATTGAATTGTGACTTCGATATTTTGAATTTAGATAATCCTTATTTTGATACTATGGTTTCTTCAATTTACCCAAAAGAACTGTCTTTAAACAAAGCTAATCAATCTGACATTAATGCTTCATTTTTAGATTTGAATCTTTCAATTACAAATGATAAAGTTTCGTCCAAAGTATACGATAAAAGAGAAAATTTTAATTTTAAAATTGTTAATTATCCTTTTCTAGATGGGGATGTGCCCCGTTCTACATCTTATGGGGTTTATATTTCTCAACTTATTAGGTTTGCCCGAGCCTGTTCTTTGCTTGAAGATTTTAACAGACGTAATTTAGTTATAACTGATAAACTTCTTAAGCAAGGTTACAGATATCACAAACTTCGGAAAACTTTTTCTAACTTTTGTTATCGAAATTTACCTCTCATTAGTAAATATAATTGCAATCTACGGACGTTACTGCGACAAGGCATTTCTCAACCAGAATTTTATGGGGATGTTATCTACAAACTTAGGAAAATTCGGGGTCATATCCATTTTCATGATTTGTTTATAAAACGCATTAAAACATTTAAAAAGAAAGGTTATGATCCTATTATATTGCAACGCACTGCATGTTTGGTTATCGACCCTTTTACAGTCGGTAGCTACGCTTTCCTCTTTGCTTGCGCGATGACAGGCCGAGGGTAGTACTCTATGATGGTATACTCTTAAACTTGGATACAGGATGAGCTTACCAGACTCATGTATTACTTTTTCCCTGTCGTGCCCTTAACGGCTTACCTGCAGGTGCTCTGACTTCAGCAAAATCATTGAGTACATATTTGACGGAGTGTCACAGTTATTATGCTATGTTTTACATGTTGTCCTGTGCTCACCGTCGTCTATGTTGTGGGTAAGTCCAGCGGGGATACCTTTATTTACAATATTTGTAAAGCTAGGGTGACTTTGAGAGAAGTGTGAGGTTAGGACGTCCGTAAACCGGTTTAAACCCCCAGTGGTGTTTTTGCTACTGACCGTGCCAAGGCGGTACTCTCTTTGTCACCCTTCCTTTTGTTTGCCTTGCGTCTTTGTGCTTGTGATTTGTTCATGTGTGGAACGTTTGTCCCTGGTTCTTGTGTGTCTTTTGGTGTTTTCTGTGTTCATTTCGTGTGTGTGTGTGTGTGTGCGTTTGGGTGTGTGGTTGTGTGTGTGTGTGTGTGTGTGTGTGTGTGTGTGTGTGTGTGTGTGTGTGTGTGTGTGTGTGTGTGTGTGTGTGTGTGTGTGTGTGTGTGTGTGTGTGTGTGTGTGTGTGTGTGTGTGTGTGTGTGTGTGTGTGTGTGTGTGTGTGTGTGTGTGTGTGTGTGTGTGTGTGTCATGCTGTCTATCGGTGTTTTGGTGGTGGTTGCGTCTTGCATGTGGCTTTGCCTGCTTGACTTTACTACTTTTCCATTGATTGTGTGACTTGATTGTACCTCAGTTGGAGTTTGGTTGAATTGTAAGTTAATTGTACTTCAGCTGGAGGTTTGGGGCCTGCCATTACCGAGCCTCTCGGCAGCCCCTAATATTACAATATTCAATAAGTGAAAGCCGCAGCCATATATTCGCTGTAAATATAAATAAATAAAATTACATTTTGTATTGTTTCGTGTATTGCATCCTCAGTAAGTAGATTCGTAAATGTAAAAAGTAAGTGTGGCAAGTCCTGTTGGGGTGGGTTTGATTGTGAAGAATATTTTAATATCATTCTTTTATAATTATCATAATGTTGATACGTATATTTTATTCATAATTAGTAATAGTATGCAGTGATCATGTTATTATCTGTTAGATCTATTTTCATATTTATAGATTCTATATAGTAGATCTATTTTCATATTTATAGATTCTATATAACTAGATCTATAACTATTTATAAAAAATGTGAAATAAAATAGATACAAACTGTAGAATGTGCATTTGTTGAACAGAATTAACTAACTATGCCTATTGCACATATGATTTTATGTAAGGTCATTGATCCATGTGTTATATCTAATTACGCAATCTTTACCTGAAAATTGACGTCATCATTTGCAGCATCTCATTTTCTGTCTCGTGCCACATAGTGGCACATACGTAAACCAGCGGCACCGTCTCCTCGCCCATGACTCTATTTAATATAAAACAAATTATCATGATATTCTCATCCCTGATAATAGTGTCGGGATATAGTTGCCGTATTTGTACCCAACAAGTAAAGGAAAACAACAAACTATATAAAAAGTGAATGTGTTTAGTAGTGGGTGGATAGAATAATTCATTAACGTATTTGGTTTAAAAGATACAAGATGCAAGAAGCTTTATTTAGAGTCGGTTATGTAAAACATTTAGCATTAGGTTTATAGCTATTTTCCGACAAACAGAGAAAGTAACAATTAATCAGTACATAAAGTAACAACACATATTTCACACGCTGAACATTTGAAGAATATTGACAGTATAATTTCAAGATTTGAACTAGAATTTTGTTACGTGAATGAACTGTATTATAGCAAAAAGATAAACAACATTTTCATCTGTAAATTAGAGTTCACAATCTTTTCCAAACTTTTCAAAAAAATCAAAAGTAGTGAAACACTTTACAAACAGTGACCTCACACTATGTATGATAGATGAAAATGGTGTATAGAACTATTAAAAAGAATACATTATCACAGATCCTGATTACATGTTATTTGTAGTCAGTGTCAAACTTGTTTTCATAATCTAGCATGTTTGATATACCATGAGTAAAACAAAATCACGGCAAAATATTAAGGAACATGCAGGACATATACAGATTGGGCCGCACTAAATCCACACCAACCTCACACTATAGTTGTCAATTTGCCTCATGTGGTTTGGGAGGCTGTTCCAGACTTGGGCGGCCTGGAACCTGAAAGACTGTTTGTCCGTAGGTACTTGTTCTAACTTCTGGCAAGTGAGCATGTGAGTATACCAAATAGAGTGCGATGATGAATATGTTTTGAAGCTGACTAGATCATGCAGTTAGGAAGAAGACATTTTGTAAAGAGATTTGAAGTTTCGATGTCCACAGTTTTAATTCTGCTTAAATACAATGTTGGCATATTAGATTTTGTAACAGATCTTCATAATTTGATCTAAAATCGTTGAATAGTATTCTGAGAGAGCTCTATGTTGGATTTTCCCATTTCTCAGTTTTTGCCTTAGAGCAGAAATGCCAAATAAGTACACCAAAGTTAAAAATTTATTCTCATAAGTGACTTTTGCAATCCAATGGTAAAAACTTACTTATTCTAAATAGAACATTCAACTGACCAGAAGCCGATTTTAGTAACCTGATTGTTAAAATTGAGGAGACTATCTATCTCTACACCTAAAAGTTTCACATTGTCATCACACCCACTAGATACATTATTTAATTCAAATTCTATCAGTTGACCTTTTGTTTTCTTTCCAACATATATAGCTTGGAATTTGTCTGGGTTTGCTAACATCTATCTCTCTAAACCAGTCAATCAAAATTTCATTTTCGGTTCCAAGGGTAGTTTTGAGTTCGTTAATACTTGAAATGCTATGTGAGAAAGTGTTGTTATCAGCGTAGTTGTACAGGCTGGATTTGTCAATGAAGAAGATATCATTCATGAAAATGTTAAATATAAGTGGTCCTAAACTGTATCCTTGTGGTACACCGTTAGTTATGTCAAGCAACGAACTGTTAACTTGTCCAAGTTGCATGCATTATTTTCTATATTGACAGATAATTTGAATTAAACAGCGTGAGTTTTCAGACAAACTATAAGCTTTCAGTTTGAGAATGATAGGTCATGTGGCAAACAGCCAAATACCTTTGACAAGTCCATGAGAATGACTGTCACGTGCTCATTGTTGCCGAGGGCTATTTTTCAGTCCTCAGCTGTATTTCAACCAGCATCAAGACTGTATTACAATGCCAGTGTATCAAGAACTAATACCTCTATCACCGACAGCCGGCATCAACAATATATAACTACCAGCGCACGGTCCATCTGTCTGGACTCGGTAACTTATAGTGTCAGTAGGGTAGCGCTACGTTTGTCTAACTCAATGACCGACAGCCAGCATCAAAATGGCTTCTGTCTGGTAAGTAAGTCCAAACGTGTATTGGTGTATTTGCAATATAAAAGGTTTCTTCCAAATACTACACCTAACCATATCTCATTCTTTCGGAATGCATACCATGCAATCGGTAAACTAGAATATTATCGAATTTCCCTTAGTGTGTTTGAACTTCGATTTTCTCTCATCTTGTTTTAATTTGAATACTCGTACATTTGTTTTATTTGATCTCCATTATATTTTATTTCATACACTAAATAAGTTAATTTATTTTCTACAATTGTCTGTAATTACGGAACCTTCGTACAATTCCTTTTAACCATTTCCCTCATATAAACGCCCTGCTATGATTTTACAAACAGAGTATACCCCTGCCCTGTAGGAGCTATTTTATCAAGGTCTGCTCTGTTTGCTTATGATAATATGATATTGTTATTAGTCTACAGTTTTGGTCAAAGCAAAACTTCTAAAAACATTATAAAGATTAAGCTAATATAGTGTACATGTAATTATTCATTGTGCCATTATTTCTGACATGAGAACTGAAAGGGGTTAAGGATTAAACGATAACAAGAACGGTTTTACTAACGAACTCATAATATACCTTAGTACAACATGAAGCTCGATACATTGCAGGACAGGAATTACAGTAAAAACAACATGAAGCTCGATACATTTCAGGACAGGAATTACAGTAAAAACAACATGAAGCTCGATACATTGCAGGACAGGAATTACACTAAAAACAATACTGGGGAAAGTAGTATATTTTCTATGCTTAATGAATGTGTGCTAAGTGCCCTTACAAAGAACATAGACAGTTTAAACTCAGATCAGAGGACACATGTAGAATCTTCTGATCAGGGTCTGCACTGTTTGCTGAACCATTCTATTGCAATGACATATTCCAGCCAATAGTGTGTTTGCTGTGTCCTCTCCACATATGGATGGGTTCCAAAGTAAGATATTTTGCTGTGTCCTCTCCACATATGGATGGGTTCCAAAGAAAGATCTTTTGCTGTGTCCTCTCCACATATGGATGGGTTCCAAAGTAATATCTTTTGTTGTGTCCTCTCCACATATGGATGGGTTCCAAAGTAAGATCTTTTGCTGTGTCCTCTCCACATATGGATCTTTTGCTGTGTCCTCTCCACATATGGATGGGTTCCAAAGTAAAATCTTTTGCTGTGTCCTCTCCACATATGGATAGGTTCCAACGTAAGATCTTTTGCTGTGTCCTCTCCACATATGGATGGGTTCCAAAGCAAGATCTGGACGGGTTTTCCATAAGTAATATGGGAATAAATTGCTTATCTCTTTACACAGTCAATCTATATAACCCATTTACAAACACTTTACATCTGGATCCAGCCAACCTATATAACCTCTTTACAAACAGTTTGCATCAGGATACAGCCAATCTATATAACCCCTTTACAGACAGTTTACATCTGGATCCAGCCAACCTATATAACCTAACCTCTTTACAAACAGTTTGCATCAGGTAAAGTCATCATTTTGGAAGACATTGAGTGTGACTCAAAATTTATCATAGAGCTATCCCATTCAGCAAACGTCGATCCACTTGTACTCCTGCTATTACGTATTCATTATGCAATTGCACACCTAATTGATTCTGTATATCGGAAGGTTAAGATCACCGCCCTTTACGCTACGTACACCTTTTTATATGTAATTTAACCTTTATCCCGCTATCCGCGTCTTGACATACATTCGCAAACAACTTGTTTGTACTTCATTCTCAGGGTTGTTATATTTTCTGGTCCTTAGGGATCATTAGTTTTCATGTTATTAGTTTTGAAAATTGAATACTGCTTAAGCCGGTGCTAGAGGGCGTGAGTAGTGTTGCACTTTTAATTACTACTCATGAACAGACTCAATAAAACCGAGTCTGCAATTTTCTCTTTGCATTTCTACTTTTGCTTTCGAGGGATCACCCATTTTCAGAATATTTGTATTCAGATGTGATGCCGAGTACATCGGTGTCTCATCAGGATCCAAACTGCTTGACACTCGCTCTTTAGTTTCTCAAAAGCTTGCATGAATCGGAAGAAGTCAAAAATGCATTATATTCAAATTTGAGCGGACCGTATACTTCACAGTGAGTTAAGTCTTAATACCCAGTATACCGCTGAGACAGGTATTACATTGGTATCCAAGGATGAACAGTCACTCGTCTTTGCCCCGTTCTACCCCATCAATGATTGATCTACTTTACCGACAAAGCAGGCCTGAAAGCAAATCCTGCTAGTAGGCCATGTGGCTAAGGTTGTGATGACCTTTTTTTTTTGACAACACCTGAACTATATGTGTTTCTATATGTTTAAAATCGAACCAAAATGTACTTAAATATGACACTTTTTTTTATTTAATTTCGTTTTGTTTTAGAGTTATTTATCATCATCCTTTACAGATGATGCAGAGTTTGCTATTTTGGTTGAAGTTAAATTATACTTGTACTTTTAAATTTAAAATGGTTAAAACTGTCATAATTAAATACTAGTGACGGGATAAATAAAAAAATATGTAAGTGTCGTAGATAATACACCTTTATCCGAATCTGAGAGGAAACTGTTTAGGCCTAGAGCGAGTATATCGGCATTTTCATACAGTGTAGACCCAGATCAGGACTCTCTTAATTGATATCAAGGTCAAAATCTTCTAGGAAATTTAAGTTTTTCTCACAGAGTAGCCTCTCTATTTTAACACTGTGTCCAGGGTCATAAAACATTTGACTCTGAGTCTGAGATCATTGTCAAGTATCTGATTGGTCACACATGACGTCGACATTGACGACAGCGAATACTGACACTATTACCATTATGCCACAATACAAATCAAGTCGTTCCCTCATATAAAATATTCTTCACGCATTTGCAAACAAAGTAGACCAAGATCAGACGGTCCCTGTGGGATACGTCTGATCAGGGACTGCTCTGTTTGCTGATAACATTATAATAGTTCTGACTACAGTTTCTACCAATACAAAAAACCCTATGTACAAAATGCCACTTTAAAATTCAGCTGATAAAGTTTCATCATGGCATTATTTCTTACATAAATATTGAACAGGGAAAGTGTTAAGATGCAAATTAAATAATCCATAAAATTGATGGTGAAATTTCAAATCCCATTTACAGTAAACTATCCCTAAACCGGAGGTTTAGGAGAGAAGAAAAGCAGATGTTTTTAAGCAGGTGGTTGTTTGATGCAGAATGACAGGCGTGTGTTTTAAACATATCTTCTTCATGCTCTTGAGACTATTTTCTATTTTTTACGCATTTTATATTCTTGTTTTCTGAATCTTTCATATTCTGTTTTGTTTCTTTCCTATGTTTCTTGCATTTGTTTATATATGAATTTGTTTAATCGTTTACTTTGTCACCCGATCTCTTAATCATTAAAGTCGAACAGAAACTAAAGTCAATATTTAACCCGTTCTTCGAAGTCAAATATTTGAAAGGGACATTTAATGTAATGTGGACTATCGTATTTAATTTATTGATAACATACACTACAATAAGAGAACTATTATAAGTTATATATCAGATTAATCAACAGAAAAAGGTATTTTATACAATAAATTATTATTTAATTAATTCACACATTTCAAAATAAAACAACTTTAAATTTGTCTTTATTGTAAAATTAAACATCATTTTAAAACTGGGGACATTTAATGGGACAACAACAATGTATTGTTTAAACGCGTATAACAATGGTACACAGAAATAATTTTAGAATTTAAATCTTAGATAAAATGATATTTTGCAAGCAAATTTTCAATGACCAGCGAACAGGTTTAGGTTAACAGATACATCGGTTAATGTTGCACTTGCTGTTTTCACTGACTCAGGGACAATTTCCTTGTTTAGGTTTTTCACTATGTAACATTTTGCTAATCCAGAATTCTGCAAACAATTTGAACCATAACGTCCAGAAATGACGTAATGTCAGCGCTGCAGACGATTCATGTGAAATTTCCCGCGCTTAACGGCAAAATCAAATGAAAATTGAGTTATGTCGGATGAAACTGTAACACGGGACATCCACATTTTAGTTGTTACTTAGGTTTCATGCGGTGCATATTCTTGAATCATCTCAAGAAAAAAAAATCATCAGCATTAAGAGGCATATTGTATTAGCTTTCTTTTGATATATGACAATACTAGATCTACAATAAAATAATAGATGTTATGTACTATTCAGATGAAAGCGCTTGAGTAACATATTTTCAAAAGTGGCACTGCTTTTTGACGTTACGTCATTATCTGAAATGAGTTCGGCCAGCAGTTTAAATACGAGCACTAATAGACATAGACAGACATAGACAAATTTTATTTTCCGTCGGATACAGCAAACAATACAACACAAGCCCTGTAGGGCTTTTATTCCAACAAAACAAAAGTAAATCAACAGTTAACAAGTCTGCTCAATATAAGCCATAATATACTTAACCTTAAGCCTACTGGAAACTATTGGTGGATATTCAGATTTTGAGGTAGTGATTTCTTTTCAAATTATCAATAAGAGTGTCAAACGTCTGCACCTTATTGTCACCTGCACCTTATTGTCATCTGCACCTCATCTGCACCTTATTGTCATCTGCACCTTATTGTCGTCTGCATGAAAAGGTATTTAAGTGAGATTTTCACCAGTTTCTTTAAAAAACAAGTAGTATCAAAGTGACAAACAGTTTGGAGCCAGAAACTCGGCGTAACTCGTCTGGTCTGATCCAAATTGTTTGCATATGGACTTTGGCACCAAAACAGTTGTTAAGGACTACAGATTCGCGAGGACTGTATGTACAAACTCATTCTATCCAAAACAATAAAGCATGGTTAACTATGAACTTGCTGCTCAATATAATGACTGCTCAATATAATGACTGCTCAATATAATGTCTGCTCAATATAATGTGTGCTGCTCAATATAATGTCTGCTCAATGTAATGACTGCTGCTCAATATAATGTCTGCTCAAATATAATGTATACTGCTCAATATAATGTGTGCTGCTGAATATAATGTGTTCTCAATATAATGGCTGCTCAATGTAATGTCTGCTGCTCAATATAATGCCTACTAAATATCATGTCTGCTCAATATAATGTCTGCTGCTCAATATAATGGCTGCTGCTCAATATAATGACTGCTGCTCAATATAATGTATTCTCAAAATAATGTCTGCTGCTCAAATATAATATCTGCTGCTCAATATAATGTCTGCTGCTCAAATATAATGTCTGCTCAATATAATGTCTGCTCAAATATAATGTGTGCTGCTCAATATAATGTGTGCTGCTCAATATAATGTCTGCTACTCAATATAATGTCTGCTGCTCAATATAATGTCGGCTCAAATATAATGTGTGCTGCTCAATATAATATGTGCTGCTCAATATAATGTCTGCTCAATATAATTTTCAATATAATGTCTGCAGCTCAATATAATGTCTGCTGCTCAATATAATGTCTGCTGCTTAATATAATGCCTGCTCAATATAATATCTGATCACATATGATGTCTGCTCAATATAACGCCTGCTAAATATAATGTCTGCTCAATAAAATGTCTGCTCAATATAATGTGTGCTGTTTAATATAATGTCTGCTCAATATAATGTCTGCTGCTCAATATAATGTATGCTCAATATAAAGTCTGCTGCTCAATATAATGTCTGCTCAATATAATGCCTGCTAAAATCTGGTGTAACTTTGACTACTTCGGATTTGATCAAACGTTTGAGAAACTATTAACTGAGTGTCAGACAGATTGGATCCAGCTGAGACACTGGGTGACTCGGTGCGACACATCTTGTTCCAAACTGTTTGTAAATGCGGCTAAATGCGGGTCAAGACGTGAATAGCGAATTACGGGTTGACAATGTATAGGTGGTTTCTATAGGAACCGTCTGATTTTATGAAATAACATAAATATTCTATAGTTTTTGTCATGGTAAAATGCCATGATTAATTTGTCTTTATAACAATTTGTAATTTCTTCTTACGTGAATATCACTCAGATAAAAGGCAATGTCTGTAAATGATGCTGCTAATATGAAATCAAATTGTACTTTATGACGAAAAGTAGTAGATTATGGAAATAACTTACAAATAATCACTTAAACTTGCCAATGCTTGATGATAAATTATCGATGTCGCTGATGATCTTCGTCCCTTTTTCACAAAGGTCTAGTGTATTTTAGTTCGGTGGTGTTCCGATTGGTTTCCGGCGGTGCATACACCTCTGTGATGAGCTCAATGACAATAATATTGGCAAAACCAAAAGTTTGTGTTTTATGGTTATCTGAGTCGATAGTTTATATTAAAATAGCCTGAATCAAGAACAAATAGTTTTTATTTTATCATAAAACTGGTAATACGGTTTAATTTCAGAGAATGTTTGATGGTCTATTTTCATGCCGCTATACGCCGCGATTAATGCACAAATGTAAACAAACAAAATGGAATGCCTGCTCAATTTTTCGAAAACTTTGTCTACAAACTGTAGATTCCGAACTGCTTATAAGGGCACTAAAATTCACTAAAATAACTCAAAAGGGCAGTTAACTTATTGGGAAATTCTCTACCTTTTAATTTTCTTCCGTTAGACTGTCAACGAAACACAAATTAACAATTTACTTTCTGTTTTGTACGGGGGTTAGTTTTGCTATTTCAAACAAAATGACATAATATGATTTCGGACTACTTTCTGAGCCATCGACAGAGCTATATGTAATGTAACCGGGTGCAAGAGAGTGCCCCGTGATGTTCCGATTGGTTCCCCGCGGTGTATCGAATTGACTACGCTTTCGTAATGTCGCCATAATGTTAGAACAGAGATTTTGATCAACAAATGCATGCATTTTACGATGTAAATTGTTATGGGAAGTTCAAAATCATATTAATCTAAAGTTAAAACCAATAATTCATTTGTAGACTGATAATCTATAAAACCATTTGCCTTGGCCATACATTTATACAAACCACATACAGTAAAACTAAGTTATACCCCTCTAAACCGAACTTCTAATAGAGAATAATTAATATATTATTAGGCAGGTGGCTGCTTAATGTTGGGTTAAAATCATGCAGAAAATTCCTATAGGATTTTTCTGCATGACTTCCATCCTGCATTAAGCTGCAGCCTGACTCCAATACTTATATTTATACTAAACAGAATGTCCGATTTATAGAGATTGTACTGTACTCCAAAGCGACCTCTTAAAAGAAGACTAATGTTAGATCTGACGTGCATGTAGTAGCTTAATGCAGGATGAAAGTTATGCAGAAAGCTCCTGCATTAAACAACTGAATGTTTTAAACCCTTTCTGTGTTTAATATTCAAGCAAGAAATAATGACATCATGAATATTTATTAACTAAAACATTTTAAAGGCAAATCTACAGTTTTTTTATATTGGTAGAATCTGTAAAACCAGATATATATAATTCCATATAGCAACAGAGCAGACCCTGATCAGACGGCCCTACATGAGCTTCAGATATTGGCCTACTCTGTTTGCAAATGCGCGACAAGGATTAATTTGAAACCTGAAGCAAGCGACAATCTTAGTAAATGAACTTGAAAGTTGAAAGGATATAGTTAAATATATAAGAATTCGCACCCAGTTTAAAGACGGTTGACCTTGTTGCCTATTGATATCATAATAGGTGTGCAATTGAATGATGAACAAGTAATAGCATGAGGGCAACGGGATTGGTATCTCTTTCACAAAGTTTTTAACCTACATCTTTATTGTAAAGAAACAAACTTCTGCTGAATGGGGTAGCATTGAAAATAAGTTAAAGTCACATTGAATATTAAGAGTTTTTACCGTATAATTTGATCGGATTAGTTTTGCGAATCCCGTCGAGCAGATGAATTTTTAAGACATTTCTCAGTGATTAAAATATGAGCATAAATTTACGTTTAACCATTTACTCCATAAATACGCCTTTCTATGGCTTTGCAAACAGAGTAGACCTAGACCCTTATCAGGAGCTACTGTTTGTTTATGAAATGGAATAGATATGATTCCACAGTTTCTGCCATGGCCTAAAGTACCTGTGATCTTAATGTCATTATAATAATTTGTCTAATTAATGTTCGTGACGTCGTTATTTCTTACATGAATATTCATGGAGTAAATGGTTAACTCTTTCTTTCGTCGCTGCCAGTGTCGGTGCCAATGTCGCATGATTGATTGTCGGTGCCAATGTCGCATGATTGATTGTCGGTGCCAATGTCGCATGATTGATTGTCGGTGCCAATGTCGCATGATTGATTGTCGGTGCCAATGTCGCATGATTGATTAGCCGATTGACCCTCGGTCAGTAGCTCTCAAATGCTTCTTTGAATTGGAAATAGTCCAACTTGAACAAGATCTACATTTGAGCAGATATAACAGTTGGTATATATATATATAATGGTTTGAAATCACACACAGACTATCACACAGAGACTCTCAATAGGATTAGAACGAAAGCTAAATCTTGTTGATTTTGTATTCATGTAAGGTTACGGTACATTATTTGAAAGTTTTAGTTAACTTAACCCTTTACTAATACAAAAGTCTTTTCACGCATTTGCAGACAGCGTAGACCAAAATGATCTGGGTCTGCTTTCTTTGCTTATGGCATTACATAAATCTGATTCTACTGTTTCTGCCATGGCAAAAACAAAATCCTGTATTCCTTCACCATTATATAAGTTCAACAAATCAATATCCATGATCATACATATTCATTAGGGAAAGGTTTAACTACTAATTGAAAAATGTCCATAACATTGAATATATCTACTAATTCCAACAGGCTCGGCCATCAGAACTAGGACTGAAAAGAAATATTTCAGCATCATATTATGACGTCATGTCATATGAGACACCCTATCCGACTATTATAAGGTTAAACGAGTGTCTTATTTATTGGAGTTGGGTTTACAACTTTACAAACACCGTATGTACGACCTAATTTTCCAAGATGACATTTTTCTCACACTTGTGAAGCATGTGATCACATTTGTCACATTTTAAAATGTTGGCCTAAGTCTGCACTATTTGCATTATTCTGTAAGCCACTAGATAATGCCTCTTTAAGTTAGCACTTTCACAGCCACGTATTACCGTCTGTAAATGCCCTGCTTTAATACTTACAGTTTGCATGCTAGGTGATTATTAATTAAATCAAATGTGACAACTGAAGTCGACGATATTTTCTACAAACAAAACTTTGCTCAGCAGGAATCATTGCTTAATTCGATTCTCGTTGTGTTCCTCAAATATACTCACAATCAGTTAAAGCAAATTGATCAGAATCTACATTGCTTGCTTGTTGAATAATAGAGATTTGATCTTTGCTATGGTCAAAACTTATTATGTTCACCATGTGATCATATGATTAAATATTCAGGTAATTACTATTCATACCGTCGTTATTCTTTGTTAACATTTAAAGCGTACGTTGGGCATCCAACATACTCGCGTATTTATGCTTTAAAATTATTTGATGGATTGGGTCGGCCGTGTCATGCCAACTTATATAAAGGGTCACCTCGACAACTTAATTGGTTTTGGAAACTGCTATAACTGTCTATCTGTTTATCTGTGCACCCGCATGTGGACCTTAGCCCAAAGTCATATACACATGGGCGGCCACACAATAGAGCAACACACAATAGAACGTTCTGTGGCTATACTTTTGACCATGCTAGCTACGCGTTTCTCAACTTCATTCCGTTGTCTGGACTTTTTATATGCAGCTGTTCTCCTCCGGATGGTTTGCCACCAAACAGGCCTGGCGAGTATTATAACTTTATCTCACAAGTACAAATGTTGCTGTAAAAACAGCAAAGAGGAATCTCCGCGCAAGAAAAACAACAGAAAAACACGAAATGGTCAGAGAAATCTTCAAAACCTAGAAGTTGGTGTTTGCCACACAGAGATTGAATTGCAGTAGTCAGTGGCAAACACAGCAGTCTTGTTTTCCATCGTATACTCTACTAATTATGATATATGTTATACAGATTAGTAAATGGAGATTAGTAACATATATAAAAGACCTTTGCATGTATACAGATAGAAAATTAAACACAATAAACATAAGCGTAAATCTAATATGAACCTTGCATTTAAGCAGAAATAATGTTCAGTATAACATCGTGACATATTAATGTACAAAATTGTACACCATGAATACTTACAATGACCATACATTTACATTAAAAAGACCATCGAATCAACAACAAATATAATCTGTTCCTGTATGATTTAACTCTTTTCCTAGATCGATAGATAGATAGATAGATAGATAGATAGTTAGATAGATAGATAGATAGATTAATAGAATCAAGCATGGATTTTGTTAAAGACGGGGGTTTCTATACCCGAGGTTGGTCTGTTCCAGTCGGAAACGAGCTTTAGCGATTTTCCGATAGGAACAGAACAACCGATGGTATACAACCCCACGGCTTTAACAAAACCCATGCTTGATTATTTTTCTCGCTGAAATACGCCCTAAAACCAAGTAAATTAACGAATTTTGTGAAGTACTACTTTACATTGCGTAATACTACTTCCATATCTAATAGCAACACACTGCAGCATAACTTTAGGCGTGACGTCATTTGTTATGACAACCATAAAAGTTACGTTTTGGCGTAAAATATAAATTACTGAGTGACTACAAAACGCCTTCGGTTAATTAAATAGGCTTTTAAAGTGTTTATATGATAAATATAATTTCATATTCGTGCTAATTACTTATATTAATTTCAATTCATAAGGCTGTCGCCTATAGAAATGTTGGTATAATTCTGTAAGAGTTCCTTCCCTTTTATTGATTTTACCCAATCGCGCGTATGAATACACTAGTCACGGGGTGTTCCAGATAAGGATTTCTAGTACGGCTATTTTTAGTAACTCAGCTTATCTAGCACGTCTGAAAAGCGAGAAAGATTTATCCTGCCGAACGCGACTTCACTGGTATTTGCAAACAGTTTAGAACATCGGATCAGACGTAACGAGGCATCTGATCTGGATCCAAACTGTCTTGACACTCGTCATTAGGTATTTTTTCCATTTTTAAAATGCAACAATCCGAAGTTTACCATTTGCAGAAAACAATTTCTATGCAGACGACATTTACGGCGAAACAAGGGTTAAGAAACTAGAGTTACAGTGTATAGGTAGGCATCATTAACTAAATGACAACAGCCACCCGAGTATAATCTCCAACGGGACGAAAGAAGGAGAAATAATACGGCATGATTTCACAAACGGAAAGTGAATTACATGTAGTTAGAATGATTAATACACAGATATGTATGTAACTATGCCTATAACTGGTGAAACAACATATACTTACAAGGGATGAAATACCATGCACCCATGTATACTCTCAACGAAACGAAACTAGGATAGTAATACAGGTACGATTATCAAAGGGTTGAAAACGAGGTAAATACAGAAAAAACTGTATTAAACAGACACGCAAAATAAGATGGAATATGAACCTTATATTAACCCTCTTTCGGGGGCTTCCTGTATCACACATGTCCCGCCCTAAGTAGTAACCTGTATCGGGGGGCTTCCTGTATCACACATGTCCCCCCTAAGTAGTAACCTGTATCGGGGGGCTTCCTGTATCACACATGTCCCCCCTAAGTAGTAACCTGTATCGGGGGGCTTCCTGTATCACACATGTCCCCCCTAAGTAGTAACCTGTATCGGGGGGCTTCCTGTATCACACATGTCCCCCCTAAGTAGTAACCTGTATCGGGGGGCTTCCTGTATCACACATGTCCCCCCTAAGTAGTAACCTGTATTTTGAAACTTCAGTGTTTCTTCATTAATGAATGAAAGAAAGAATGAAATGAAATGAAAGCATGAATGGAAAACTTTATTTAACGAGAGTAGCTCGGTTAGCCAAATGGCTAATCTTCCTCGAGGTCCTCTTAACCTGTACATTTAATATATATACACGTATAAGCAAACAACAATCACCGAGTCTCTCGGCAGAACATTGTCAGGCCTAGAAAGAGATTGAGTAAATAATCTAATGTGATATCTTTTCCAAATTATGTGGCACTGAATTGGTTTAAAATCAGCAACAACAACAGTATCTAAGTAAAATATTCAACAAAAAACGCTAGACGACTTTCAACATAGTGTATGTGAGTTACAAACCTAAATACGTCCTCTAGATTTGGACAAGAGACTTTATCAGCGTCTACTATGAATCACACCATGTTTTATTATTTGTATTATTTGCAATAAGCCATGAATAAGTAACTTTTAATTTGAAAAGTTGTGCTAAAGGACGCTTAAGTAAAAAACCTTGAACTTTGAATCTTATATAATAAGGACCAAAATAGATCATGAGTTTACTGTCTTCTATAGTTGAACGTCGCAGCACAGTACTCTAACTTTGAGTAGATATATACAGTAAAAACTAATTTCTGGAGAACAAATCGTACAGTTATTCCCAACAAATAAGAACATGTCAACTTCTTAACGTTCGTTTTGTAATCAGGAACTCTATGTAAACTATAAGCAAGAAAATGTATAATTTACCCTTGTACAGTGGTAACTTGTACTTGTAACTTGAGATTCATACCGTTCAATTTATTATATTCATATATAACTAGGTTTGTCTTTAAACCATTGAATAAACATAAACGCGAATTTATCTACAGTATTTGCTTCTCTAATTGAATCAAGTATAACATTCCAAAGAGATGGGCCTGAGTATGAAATGCTTTTTTTATATTGTTCTAACCTATGTCTCAGTATGACATAGTTTATATTTCTTAATAATCTTAAGTTTGTTACATATTAGAGATATAATGAGGGACACGCCCTTTAAAAACATTGTACATGAATTTGGCTTTGTGGGGTAAACTTTTTCATGAATACCGAGAGAGTTCATTTGTTCAAGCGCGCTAGAAACAGTTGTATATTCAGTTCTAAAAATTATTTTATGCACGTCCTTGAACGCCTTGCAAACAGAGTAGACCCACATCAGACGGCTCATGTTGGAGCAGTTTGATCAGAGTCACCTTAGTTTGCTTATTGAATGATATAGACGTGATTCTACAATTTATACCATAGACAAATCAATTGTGTTCATATGCCATTATAAAATGTCAACTCGTTATCCATGATGCCATTATTTATTACTTAAATATCCATTGCGTACATTATTGATCGACTAGTACGTCTACCATCTTCATAAAGTTGCACACTTTGTAGACCCAAACCAACCAACCGTCATCTCATATACACGGCGTCCGATCATAATGTGCAATGTTTTAATTATTTTAAATTGTCTACCAGGCTATAACTAGCGTATAGCCTGAACAGATGCTTCATTTCTGCGGAAGAGGCTGGCCACAATTCTTTTTTTAAAAAAATAGAATAGTATGAAAAAGTAGTAAAGTCAAACAGGAACAGACACACACACAACACCACCATCACCAAAACACCAAGCCAATTTTAAAGTCTAAACTACCGATGTTTCCAATTAAACATTTACAACGCTGTAAAAAATAAAGTGTCTGCTTAAATTTGGGTCTGATGCAATTTTGACTAGTTCCGATTCGATCCAGCTTTTCTGAAAAATATTGCCGACTGTCAAACAGCTAAAATATTGATCGAGTGTCAAGCCGCTTTAATATTGACCCAGTGTCAGACAGCTAAAAATATTGACCGAGTGCCAAATAGCCAAAATATTGACCGAGTGTCAAACAGCTTAATCCTGATGAGATGCCAACATATTTTTTCTCGTGAGCAAAGTTGAATATTCTTTCCTGTGTTTCGAAAACATAAAAGGAATTTGGATAATGATGAAATATATATACTGTATTGTTACGAGAAGATAACTGGTTAACTGGTTTGTCTACTGTATGGTTACGAGTTGATAACTAGTTAACTGGTTTATCTACGGTATAATTACGAGTTGATAACTGGTTAACTTGTTTATCTACTGTATAGTTGCGATAATTTGGATAATGATGAAATATATATACTGTATTGTTACGAGTAGATAACTGGTTAACTGGTTTGTCTACTGTATGGTTACGAGTTGATAACTAGTTAACTGGTTTATCTACTTATAATTACGAGTTGATAACTGGTTAACTGGTTTATTTACTGTATAGTTACGAGTTGATAACTAGTTAACTGGTTTATCTACTGTATGGTTACGAGTTGATAACTAGTTAACTGGTTTATCTACTTATAATTACGAGTTGATAACTGGTTAACTGGTTTATTTACTGTATAGTTACGAGTTGATAACTGGTTAACTGGTTTATCTACTGTATAGTTACGAGTTGATAACTGGTGAATTTATTTATCTATTGTATAGTTACGAGTTGATAACTGGTCAACTTGTTTGTCTACTGTATAGTTGCGAGTTGATAACTGGTTAATTGATTTATGAAACAATCAGTGCAGATCCGGATTAGGGGACTACCTCAGATGTCCTCTCCTGATGTCAATACTGGTTTTCTATTGCCAGTTTTTATGCCTTTTGAAATAAATGACATAACCCTTTATCTAATTGGGACGCAATTATACGGATTTACAAGTCGCGCAGACCAAGATCAGACAGTTCTTGAAGGATCTGACTGATTATAGTCTGTCCTGTTTGATTATGGATTACAATAGGTATGAGTCTATGGTTGGTTGCAAAACGTATTAATGTTTAAGTCATAATTTCTTAAATATAATAATTAACCCCTCCAATGCTTAATTTTTCAAAATGGAATGATCTATCATGATTTAGGGATAGAGTCCTTCCTGTATGCAAGAGCGAAATTTGCAGGAGGAGTTTTAATGACAAATAGTACAGAGCCTGACTAATCAGAGGACTCCTATAGGAGCCATCTGATCTGGATATGCACTGTTTGCACACTGTAGGACATTCGTTTCCTGCAATCAAATGGTTAAGATAATCAATTACAAAACGGTCCCTTTTAATTATTATTATTACGTACAAATGCAAATCACCTAACAAAGATAATATGACGATAAATATTAAATAAAGAAATATTTATTTTATGAATATTAAGTCGCTGTTGGCATAAAATTATGATCACATGATAATTTTGAGAATAAAATAATTTGTAGAAGCAAATCTAATGTAAATAGAGCGAGCAGATCCTGACCAGGCGTCTGGAATAATAACCGTCCGATCTTGATCTACTCTGTTTGCAAAGGCGTTACACGCGTATAGATGTATGAGGTAAAGGGTTAAACATTTCAGACCCAGCTGTACATAAGTTATCACCATGGTCATTCTTCAAGCATTCTCAACAATTAACGCATACTTTAATTCTTATTCTTGAACATCCTTCCCTTTGGGATGATAAAAAGCGATGAAACTATTTGGATCGAGATGAGAGGCTGATTAAAAACAGATTTGTAATTAGCAGCGATATTGTTCACTTACCTTCCTCGCTGACTTTTGCTACGCTACGTTCAACAAGTAGATTAACACTATTTAACTCAATTACGATTACAGCAAAGTTCTCAATATCGCTCGACTAACCTGATTCGATGATGACATTTGCTAAAATATACTTGAACCAATCAGGCAACGTTCATAAATACAAAACGTCGGGGGCTGAGATTGGGAGCATTTGAATGATTTAACTAATTCACATTTGCACCATGGGGTATTGAACTGGTTTAGACAGTTTTAATCAAACATTTTTCTCGGTCACTGACGAGTCCGTGATAGCCCCAGTGAACTTTTTGTATCCGTATGGGACTATACTACCAGTAATTCGGTGTCTCAACAGTATTGAAACTGTTTTTCATTTTCGAGAAAAGAGATGAATAGTAAGAAATGAAATGTGTAGCGTTTATGAGGTAAATGATTAATATTCGCGCAAAGCATCGCCTTTTAAGTATACTAATCCTCTGAATGTTAAGTGTGATTGTCGTCCGCAAAAATCGGCGTCAGCTGCAAATTTCAACCTTAAGTTTTCATCTACATGTACTGTTTTTTCGAAAATACAACCAACAGTTTAGATTTTGGTCAGTCACCGAGTGTTTGGAGTGTCGTAAGAATCACACTGCTTGACTCTCATGGTATTTGGCTCTTAGGATGCCCGAGTCTTCGAGCGTTCGACTCTTAATGTGTTTGAATCTTAGGGTACTTGGCTCTTAGAGTGTTTGGGTCTTACGGAGTTTGCCTCTTAGCGTGCTTGACTCTTAGGGAGTTTGACTCTTAGCGTGTTTGACTCCGAGGATACATGGCTCTTAGCGTGCTGGACTCTTTGGGAGTTTGACTCTAAAGGTGTTTGACTCTGAGGATACATGGCTCTTAGAGTGCTTGAGTCTTAGGGAGTTTGACTCTTAGCCTGTTTGACTCCGAGGATACATGGCTCTTAGAGTGCTTGAGTCTTAGGGAGTTTGACTCTAAGGGTGCTTGACTCTGAGGATACATGGCTCTTAGAGTGCTTGCGTCTTAGGGAGTTTGACTCTTAGGGTGCTTGACTCTTAGGAAATTTGACTGCTAATGTGTCGTCTGACTCTGAGGGTACATGTTCTATGAATGCTGGAGTTTTTGGTGGTTTGGCTCTTAGAGTGTTTGGGTCCTAGGAAGTTTGACTCTTAGCGTGCTTGACTCTTAGGGAGTTTGACTCTTAGCGTGTTTGACTCCGAGGATACATGGCTCTTAGCGTGCTGGACTATTTGGGAGTTTGACTCTAAAGGTGTTTGACTCTGAGGATACATGGCTCTTAGAGTGCTTGAGTCTTAGAGAGTTTGACTCTAAGGGTGCTTGACTCTGAGGATACATGACTCTTCGAGTGCTTTTTTCTTAGGGAGTTTGACTCTTAGGGTGCTTGACTCTTAGGAAATTTGACTGCTAATGTGTCGTCTGACTCTGAGGGTACATGTGCTATGAATGCTGGAGTTTTAGGTGGTTTGGCTCTTTGTGTACTTGACTATTATGAATTTTGAGGGTGTTTGCCTCTTAGGGTACTTGACTCTTACAGTGCTTGACTCTGAGGGTGTTTGCCTCTTAGGGTACTTGACTCTTACAGTGCTTTATTCTTAGGGTGTTTGACTCTTAGGGAGCTTTGATCTTAGGAAGTGTGACTCTTAAGGTTTTGACTCTTGGGTACTTGGCTGTTAGAGTGATTTACTTTTGAGAAGTTTGACTATTAGGGTGTTTGGCTCTTAAGGTGTTTTACTCCTAGGGCACTTTACTCTCAGAGTTCTTGACTCTTAGGGTTGTTGACCTTTAGGGTGTGTAACCCTTAGAGTGTTTTACTCTTAGGTACTTGGCTCTTAGAGTGTTTTACTCTTAGGGAGTTTGAATCTTAGAGTGTTTGGCTCTTAGGGTGTTATACTTGTAGGGTGTTTGACTATAAGGGTGTTAGAGTCGTAAGATGTTTGACCGTGAGAATGTTTAACCTTTAGAGTGTTTGACTAAAGGTGTTTGACTCTTAGCGTGAATGACCCGTAGGGTGTTTGACACTTAGGGTACTTGGCTCTTAGGGTGTTAGACTTGTAGGGTGTTTGACTATAAAGGTGTTTAACTCTTAGTGTGTTTGACTCTTTTACATCAATCCACCGATTGAGCAAGTCGCACGTGACCCACGTGTGTAAATTGTATATATGTACAGGTATCTTTCGTGTGGAGTGTGCACTAAATTACCCTCACAGAGATCTAGCTGCCGATGCTAAGAGACTCTCCTACTAATCTTTTACCTTTAATTTTTAACCCATTACTGTCAGGTGTCAACTGAAATGGACATAATCAAACATTGTAGACCCAGGTGTGAAGCCGCATCTTAGACGTCTCATCAGGGTCTACATTAGTCTGCTCAAACGCACGTGATGCCCATTTATAGTTTTCATACTGAGCTTAAGTTAGTATTATTATCCGGACATGAATAAGTTAATATTTTATGGAATGTAGATATTTATTGTATATTCGTGGTTAACTACTTGCAAGTTTATGTATCGTACCTTCTGCTAGCTGTGTACATCCCCAGCAGTAAAGAAGCTACTGTCTACGAAAGCCCGGTGGTGACATTCTAAGTTCCTGCTTCATAGTTCCGACTTCCATGTTCCGACTTCCAAGTTCCATGTTCCGACTTCCAAATTCCGACTTCCAAGTTCCATGTTCCGTCTTCCAAGTTCCATGTTCCGACTTCCTAGTTCCATGTTCCATGTTTCGACTTCCAAGTTCCACGTTCCGACTTCCAAGTTCCAAGTTCCGACTTCCAACTTCCACCTTCCGACTTCAAAGTTCTAACTTTTCTCGTGACGTCATATTTTCGCACCGTTTACTTCACGCATGTCTGTTTTACCATGTGGTCGTCCAGTGTCGTAATCAGACCTTCTTTAAATTGTATGAAGTACAACAAAGGTTAACCCTATTTCCATTATGTAAGCGCATTTTTACGCATCTGCAAACAGAGTAGACCCAGATCAGACGGCTTCTATATCAGGGTCTTCTCTGTTTGCTTATGGTATAATATATTTCTAACATACCTTCCCTTATCTCCGAGTTAGAACAACGGGTTAAGATTTCCTTATCTGTAACACGTGTAAGATCACTTTAGAACATATATGACGTCATATATATGACGTCAAACCATAGAAACCGATGTTTACATGTCATTCAAACGGCGAAAATGCACTTTTTTGATATGTGAGAAAAAGAATCTGATGCTCGTTGTCTTTTAAGATCACATGTTCCCAAACTCACCAAGAAAATGTTATTAAGCTCGCCAAGGCTCGCTTAATGACATTTTCTAAGGCTCGTTTAGGAACATATGATCTTAAAAGACAACTCGCAACAGATCCTCTATATCTGGTTCTACAGCTTCTGTCTCAGCCGAAATGTCATGTGTTCATATACCATTATAAAAATAATCCTACTAATATTCATGACGTAATTATTTCCTACATGAATATTAATCAGGGAAAGGGCTAATAGTAATGTTTGAACATTGTTAAGAGGCATACCGATCTTTGAAATGTTGTAAACAGGCCTAAATCACTACAACTTGTGCTTTAAAACTGTATTGTCCTGTTTTATTAACCTGTCAAATTATACGCTTGCTGAACACGCCATATATAGCTTCGGTTGATATTGATTGTTTCCGCTAATAAAAGCTTTCCTACTTGGCTTATTCGAGTACCTGTATATTTATTGTGAATCTCGTGAAAAACGTTTGAAACACAGGTTTACCCAAGCTAAATATATCCTTTCAGTGACGTAGGAATATTCAAATTTGACAGGTTAATAAAACAGGACAATAACAAACCAAAAATAGAAAATCTGATATAAATATCATGATGCTATGTGTCACGTGATGCGACTGGATGCATTGAATGTAAACACATGAAACATGGAAGTCTGAACTTGGAACTTGGAAGTCGGAACTTGGAACATTGAAGTCGGAACTTTGAACATGGAAGTCGGAACTTGGAACTTTGAACATGGAAGTCGGAACTTGGAAGTCGGAATTTGGAACATGGAAGTCGGAACTTGGAACATGGAAGTTGGAACTTGGAAGTCGGAATTTGGAAAATGGAAGTCGGAACTTGGAAGTCGGAATTAAGAAGAAAGAACTTGAAACTCGGGCGTAAACAATATACATAACCATATAGCAAACTACCTTGGAAGATAGAAGCAAGAGCGTGGAAGTCGGAACCTGGAACCTGGAATTCGGAACTATGAAGAAGGAACTTAGAATGTCACCACCGGGCTTTCGTAACTGTCTGAGGGCGTATGCCTCTAGCAAAAGTTTTATGCTTACAAAATGGTAGCATAGCCCCTTGACCAGGACATATAATTGATGTATATATCTATGTTTTATCCCCATGCTATACCGGTGTATCTGAGTGTAATAAAAAATATGTTCTGTTTTGTTCTCAGGATGTTCGATTATTAGGGTGTTTGGCTCTTAGGGATTTGAGTCTTAGGGTGTTTGGGCCTTAGGGAGTTTGACTCTTAAATAGTTTGACTCTTAGGGTGCTTAAATATTCGGGTGTATGACCCTTAGGGTGTTTGAATAATCGGGGACTTGGCTCTTAGGGTGTTAGACTTGTAGGGTGTTTGACTATTCGGGTGTTAGACACGTAGGTTGTTTGACCTTAACCCTTCTCTTGCTGAATTTTGAAATACATTTCTCCTTCTTTACCTATGCCCTGTTGTATAATTACATATATCTTCACTGTGTACAAGTATTTCGCTGTGTAGTCACTGCGGTGGAGTGTACTGGTTGCATAATCAAAATGATAAGGCATCGAATAATGTGATTATTATTTGGCGATTACATTATATCGATGTCTTGAAGCAGGAAATTATCAATACCAAGTGATACATTTCAGTAACTACTGACGAAAACACATCGTTTCAGCCATGTCAAAAAGCGTGAATAACTTGGAACCGATATTAAAATTATACAACATAAACTTCCTACAATGTATTGGTTACCAAATCTACATAAAAACATATAAAGCGCGTTTTATCGCAAATTTTAGCTCCTGTACTACTACTAAATTGTCTATACTTTTGACTTCTTGTTTAACGAAGGTAAAAGAACATGTAAAATTCTACTGTGATAAGACTTATGAAAATTCTGGAATAAATCTCTTCTGGTCTATTAAGAACTCTTCAGAAGTCTTAAACAAACTTAGGAACAAAAGGTATCTTGCATTCACTGTAAGCACGTACGAATTTTCTACTTTGTACACAACTCTTCCTCATATCTTAATTAAAGATAAACTGACTAACTTAATCCAGAAAGTATTTGCCCTGGAAAAACATCATTTCTGGCATGTAATGCTGAAAAAGCTTTCTTTACTGACGAGCAAATGAAATATTACACCAATTGGACTTGCTCAGAAGTTTGCGAATCACTTACCTTTCTTTTGGATAACATATTTGTACGTTATGGGAATGCTATATACCGTCAGGTAATTGGTATTCCTATGGGTACGAATTGTGCACCACTTGTCGCAGATTTGTTTTTGTACTGCTATGAGAGAGATTTCATGTTGCATTTGAATCCACAATCACAAGTAGATGTTATAAAAGCCTTCAATGAAACTTCACGATATTTGGATGATATTTTTAACCTAAATAACCCTTTCTTTGATGCTCTGATTCCTACAATTTAGCCTAAAGAACTCAAATTGAATAAAGCCAACCCGTCCGACAATTATGCAGCGTTTCTTGATCTAGAACTTAAAATTGATAATGGAATGATTTCTTCTAAAATATATGACAAAAGAGATGATTTTGATTTTAATATTGTAAATTTCCCTCATCTTGACGGAGATGTTCCCCGTGCCCCATCTTACGGGGTTTATATATCTCAGCTGATTCGTTTTGCTAGAGCTTGTTCATCTATTGACGATTTTAACAGTCGAAATCTCATTTTAACTGAAAAGCTGCTTAAGCAAGGATATAGATACCATAAACTAAGAAAAACTTTCTCTAAATTTTACTATCGAAATCTCTCACTTATTGGCAAGTACCAATGTAATCGCAAGGCACTTCTGCGACACTGTATTTCACATCCTGAATTTTATGGTGATGTGATTTACAAACTTCGTAAAATTATTGGACATACCCATTTTCTCACTTTGTTCGTCAAATATGTTAAAAAATTCATTAAAAGGGATATGATCCTATATTACAACATACTGCATGTTTGGTTGTCAACCCTTTTACAGTTGGCAATCACGCTGGCCTCTTTGCATGTAAGCCGACAAGAAAGGTTTAGTACTCTATGAAGGCGACCTCTTATATCCAGAAACGGAAGGAGGACGTCGGATATCTGTACTATTTCGTTTTTGTCGTACCCTTTATTACTTTTCTGCAGTTACTCTGTTTGCAGCTCAATCATTGGGTACACTAGCGATAGGTGGATACAGTCTTTTCACTTAAATGTTTTCGTTATACATGCACTTTACCACTGCATTTGCCGTCGCGGTTGTTGTAAATTAGTCGGAGAGGGGATACGTTTATTTACACTGTTTGTCTTTTAGGGTGGGGATGGAATAAGTGTGAGGTTGGGCGCCCATAAACTGGTTTAACCCCCCCCCCCCCCTTATGACTTTTGTCACTGACCGTTCCAAGGCGGTACTTCCATCTTCCCCCTATTGTATGTTTGCTTTGTCTTTGTGCGTCTTTTGATGTTTTTATAGTTATGTACATTTGCTGTTTCCTTGTGTTACTGTTCGGGCGACTGTTTGTTTTGTACGTGGTGTTTCCTGCATGACTCATTTTTGTACTTGTAAATAGTGCAGACCCTGATGAGACAGCTCCTGTAGGAGCTATCTCATCTGGGTCTTCACTATTTACAGGTAGGTGTATTGACGTGAATAGCAAGCGAAGGGTTAAGAGCGTTTGACTCCTAGGGTGTTCGACTATTAGTGTGTTTTACTCTTAGGGTACTTGGCCTTAGAGTTTTCGGCTCTTGAGGAGTTTGAGCCTTAGAGTGTTTGAGCCTTAGAGAGTTTGACTCTGAGGGAGTTTGACTCTTAGGGTGTTTAAATCTTCGGGGGTATGACTCTTAGGTACTTGGCTCTTAGAGTAATTTATCCTATGGAGTTTTACTCTTGGAGTTTTTGGCTCTTAGGGTGTTTGACTCTTAGGATGTTCGAATCTTAGGGTACTTGGCTCTTAGAGTGTCTGAGTCGTAGGGAGTTTGACTCTTAGATTACTTGATTCTTAGCGATTCTTAGGGTGTTTGACTCTGAGGATACATGGCTCTTAGAATCCTTGCGTCTTAGGGAGTTTGACTCTTTAGAGTGTTTGACTCTTACAGTACTTGATTCATAGAGATTCTTAGGGTGTTTGAGTCTAAGGGTGTTTGATTCTCAAGATACATGGTTCTTAGAGTGCTTGCGTCTTAGGGAGTTTTACTCTTAGGGTACTTGACTCAAAGGCAGTTTGACTCTTAATGCGTTTGACCCTGAGAGTACACTGCTCTTAGAATGCTTGAGGTTTTGGGGGTTTGACTCTTTGTGTGATTGACTCTCAGAAGTTTGACTCTTAGGATGTTTGACTCTTAGGTACTTGGATATTAGAATGATTTACTTTTAGAGTGTTTGACTCTTAGGGTGTTAGACTTATATGGTGTTTGACTATAAGGGTGTTAGACTTGTAGGGTGTTTGACTCTTAGTGTGTTAGACTAGTAGAGTGTTTGAGTCTTAGAGTGAATGACACTTAAGGTGCTTGACTCTTAGGGTTCTTGGCTCTTAGAGTTTGTGACTCTTAGGGTGTTTGAGCCTAAGGATGTTTGACTCTTAGAATGTTAGATTCTTACTTTGTTTGACTCTTAGAGTGTGGCTTATAGTGGGTTTGACTCTAAAGGTTTGACTCTTTAAGTGTTTGACTCTTAGGGTGTTAGATCCGTTGAGTGTTTGAGTCTTAGGGTGAATGACACTTAAGGTGTTCGACTTCTAGGGTTCTTGGCTCTTAGAGTATTGCCTCTGAGGGTGTTTGAGCCTTAGGGAGTCTTAGAGTATTCGGCTCTTAGAGTGTTAGACTCTTAGCGTGTTTGACTCTTAGAGTGTTTGACTCTTAGTGTGTTTGACACTTGGGGTGTTAGACTCTTGGGATGGTTTACTCTTAGGTAATTGGCTCTTAGGGTGTTTGACTCTTAGGGTTTGGGTCTTAGGGTGTTTGACGTTTAGGACTCTTGGATTGTGTGACTCTTAGGGTTTGATTATTAGGGTGTTTAACTCTTCGGGTGTTTGACCTTTATCTTGTCTCTTAGAGTAATTTACTCTTAGGAAGATTGACTCTTAGTGTGTTTGACTCTTAGGATGTTTGACTCTTAGGGTTTGACTCTTATGGTCATTGACTCTTAGTGTATTTGACTCTTATGGTTTGACTATCAGTGTGTTAGACTCTTTTGATGTGTGACCATTAGTGTACTTGATCTTTGAGTTCTTGACTCTTAGGGTGTTTGACTCTTAGGGTGTTTAACTTTTAGTGTGTTTGACTCTTAGGGGTTGACTCTTAGGATGTTAGATGTTAGACTCTTAGGATGGTTGACCCTTAGTGTGTTTGATTCTTAGGGTGGTTGACTCACATGGTGTTCGACTCTTAGGGTGTTAGAATCTTAGTGCGTTTGACTCTTAGAGTGTTTGACTCACAGAGTGTTTGACTCGTATGGTGTTAGAATCTTAGTGTGTTTGACTCTTAGAGTGTTTGACTCTCAGGGTGTTTGACTCACAGAGTGTTTGACTCGTAGGGTGTTTGACTCTTAGAGTATTTGACTCTAAGGCTGTTCGACTCTTTGGGTTTTTGACTTTAACAATATTCAGGTGATTGACCCTTAAGGTGTTTGACTTTTGGGGTTCTTGGCTCTTAGAGTTGCGACTCTTAGGGTTTGAGAGCCTTAGTGTGTTTGACTCTTAGAGTGTTTGGTGTGTTTGACTCTTTGGGTGTTAGACTCTTAGGTACTTGGCTCTTAGGTTGTTTGACTCTAAGAGCTTGGCTCTTAGGGTGTTTGACTCTTAGGAAGTTTTGACTCTTAGGGTGTTTGACTCCTAGGGTGTTTGACTCTTGATTGTATGATTCTTAGGGTTTGATTATTAGGGTATTTTACTCTTATGATCTTGTCTCTTAGAGTAATTTACTCTTAGGGAGTGTGACTCTTAGAGTGTTTGACTATTAGGGTTTCACTCTTAGAGTGTTACACTCTTAGGGTGTTAGACTCATAGGATGTTTGACATTTAGGGTGTTTGACTCTTAGGTCTTAGGGTGTTACAATCTGAGAGTGTTAGACTCGTAGTGTGTTTGACTATTAGGCTGTTAGACTCTTAGGATGGTTGATTCTTAGTGTGTTTTATTTGTAGGGCGTTTGACACACAGGGTGTTTGACTCTAAGGGTTTGACTCCTAGGGTGTTAGAATCTTAGTGTGTTTGGCTATTAGAGTGTTTGACTCTTAGGGTGTTTGACTCACAAAGTGTTTGACTCCACGGGTGTTTGACTCCACTCTTAGAGTATTTGACTCTCAGGCTGTTCGACTCATAGTGTGTTTGATTTTAAGAGTATTTGACCCTTTGGTGATTGACTCTTAAGATGTTTGACTCTTAGGGTTCTTGGCTCTTAGAGTTTGTGACACTTAGGGTATTTGATCCTTAGGGTGTTTGACTCTTAGAGAGTGAGGTTCTGAGTGTGTTTGACTCTTAGAATGTTTGGCTCTTAGTGTGTTTGACTCTTAGAGTTATTTTCTCTTAGGTACTTGGCTCTTAGTGCGTGTGGCTCTTATAAACTATGCTCTTAGAGTAACTTAATTTTAGAGAGTGTTTGACCTTTAGGGTTTGACTCTTAGGGCGTTAGACTAATAGGGTTTTTGACTCGAAGGGTGTTAGACTCGTATGGCGTTTGACTCTTAAAGTTTGACTCTTAGCGTGTTTGGCAGTTAGAGTGTTTGACTCAGATGGTGTTTGACTCTTAGTGTGTTTGACTCTTATGACTCTAACACTAAAAGCACTTATGATTTTTCTACACTTTATACCACATTATCACACGATCTAATTACGATCAAACTTACTAATCTTATAAATAAAACATTTGCCAGAGAAAAAGTATCATTTATTGCCTGAAATTCTAGACATGCGTTCTTTACCAAGGACGTTACACATAAATATACCTCGTGGACATGTTTAGATCTTTGTGACGCTATTACCTTTCAGTTAGACAATATATTTGTTCGTTTTGGTAATTCTGTTTATCGCCAGGTCATTGGTATTTCCATGGGAACCAATTGTGCTCCTTTAATTGCAGACTTGTTTTTGTTTTGTTATGAACGGGGTTTTATGCTTAACCTTAACAGCGATTCACAGGCGGATGTCATCAATGCCTTTAACAATACAGCACGTTATTTAGACGACATTTTTAATATTGATAACCCATATTTTGATTCTATGATAACCTCAATTTACCCTAGGGAGCTCAAGCTTAATAAAGCAAATAGTTCTGACATATCTGCAGCCTTTTTAGATTTAAATTTATCTATAAACAATGGAACAATTTCTTCTGGAATTTATGACAAAAGGGATGACTTTAATTTTAAAATAGTTAACTATCCTCATTTGGATGGGGATGTTCCCCGAGCTACATGTTACGGTGTATACATTTCTCAGCTTATTCGTTTTGCTAGAGCTTGTTCCTCTGTTGATGATTTTAACAATCGTAACCTTATTATCACTGAAAAACTACTAAAACAGGGCTACAGATATGACAAACTTCGTAAAACATTTTCAAAATTTTACCACCGTAATGTTCTACTCATCAGCAAATACAATTGTAATGTACGTACTTTTCTAAAGTTAGGTATTTCACATCCGGAGTTTTACGGTGATGTCATTTACAAACTTCGAAAAATTATTGGACACACATATTTTGATACTTTGTTTGTCAAACGTATATAACAATTCATTAAAAAGGGATATGACCCCTCTATATTGCAGCACACTACGTGCTTGGTGGTCGACCCCTTTACAGTTAGTCATTATGCTTTCCTCTTTGCTTGTGCGACGACGGAAAAGGCTTAATACTCTATGAAGATTCCCTCTTAAACCCGTTTACGGAGGGAGGAAATTAAATATTTGTATTTTGCCAGTTCTGTCGTACCCCAAATGACTTCTCCACAGCTGCTCTGACCTGAATAGTCATCGAGTACATGTCTACGATGTCAAGTTTATTCTTTTTCAAACAAAACAGTTGTGCATGCTTAATATCCACTAGTAATTGTATCTTCTTGCGATTTATCTTTTATTAAATGTCGGTGTAGAAGTGTTTCAAATAGTTTTCCCGTACTTTTAAATTATGACGTCATTTACATGATGACGTCGCTTGTTTACCTCTAACGTTTATTTTCAAATCATTTTCATTTTGGCAGACATCGTTATGCATGTTGTGGAGTTGTCTGGAGGGGGAATTTTATTTACATTTTGACTTTGGTGAAAGTGGGATAAGGACGAGGTTGGGTACCCGTAAACCAGGTTTAAGTCCCCCAGTAGCCCTTTTTTGGCTGCTGGCCGTTCCAAGGCGGCACTCCTGCTTTCAGCCTACGGTCAAATTTGTTGTTTAATATGCTTAATGTTTAATGTGTTGCGTCCTGTTATGTTTTGTCTTGTGGCTTTACCGTTTCTTGTTAGATGGTGTTTGGTGCGGTGTCATTTCGTGTGTGGCTCTCCCTGTTTGACTATTTTTCCATATTGACTCTTAGGGTTTGACTCTTAGGATGCTTGACTCTTAGGTTCTTGGCTCTAAGGGTGTTTGACTCTTAGGGTCTACGCTATTACTTACATGACGTCATGGCGCGTCGCCGTGCCAAACGTTTATGGGACGTTGACGTCATTAAGTCTTTGACCTTTGGGATGTTTTACTCATATGATACTTGACTCTTAGGATGGTTGACCCTTAGTGTGTTTGACTCTTAGGGTGTTTGACACTTACGGTATTTGCCTTTTATGATACTTGACTCTTAGGGTGTTTGACTCTTAGTGTGTTGACTATTAAGGTGTTAGACTCTTCGGATGTTTGACCCTTGGGGTACTTGCCTCTTTGAGTTCGTGACTCTTGGGGTGTTTGACTCTTAGGGTGTTTAACTCTTAGTGTGTTAGACTCTTAGGGTTTAAATCTTATGTTTGACTCTTAGGGTATTTGACTATTCGGGTGTTATAATCTGAGGGTGTTTGACTCTTAGGGTGTTAGACCTGTAGGGTATTTGACTCTTAGGGTGATATTCTTGTAGGGGGTTGACAATGAGACTGCTAGATTCTTAGGATGGTTGACCTTAGGGTGTTTGACTTTTAGGATATTTGACCCATGGGGTGTTTGACTCTTAAGATACTTGACTCTTAGGATGGTTGATCTTTAGCGTGTTTGACTCTTCGGGTGTTTTACCCTTACGGTGTTAGACTCTTAGGATATTTTACTCTTAGGGTGCTTGACTATTAGAATGTTTCACTCTTAGGGTGTTTGACTCTTAATGTGTTTGACTATTTGGAAGTTAGACTCTTAGGCTATTTGACTCTTAGGGTGTTATACTCTTACAGTGTTTGACAATAACGGTGTTTGACTCTTAGGGTATTTGACTATTAAGGTGTCTGTCTCTTAAGGTGTTGACCCTTTACTCATAGGATACCAGATACTTAGGGCGTTTGACCATTAGGGTGCTTAACTCTTTGAGTGTTTGACTCTTAGTCTGTTTGACTCTTAGTCCGTTTGACTCTAAAGGTGTTTGGCTATTAGCGTTTTGGACTCACCCAAATACACGCACATATCCAATATGAACAAAGAAAACACCAACAAAGACACAAGGACTAGAGATAAACATTCCACACATGAACAAAGACAAACAAAAGCAACGGTGACAAAGAGAGTACCGCCTTGGCACGGCCAGTAGCAAAATCACCACTGGGGGGTTTAAACCGGTTTACGGACGTCCTAACCTCACACTTCTCTCAAAGTCACCCTAGCTTTACAAATAGTGTAAATAAAGGTATCCCCGCCGGACTTACCCACAACATAGAAGACGGTAAACACATAACATGTAAAACATTGCATAATAACTGTGAAAATCCGTTAAATATGTACTCAATGACCTAGCTGAAGTCAGAGCACCTGCAGGGAAGCCGTTAAGGGCACGACAGGGAAAAAGTAATACATGAGTCTGGTAAGCTCATTTCATCATAGAGTACTACCCTCGGCCTCTCATCGCGCAAGCAATGGGGGAAGCGTAGCTACCGACTGTAAAAGGGTCGATAACCAAACATGCAGTGCGTTGCAATATAATGGGATCATAACCTTTCTTCTTAAATGCTTAAATGCGTTTTATAAACAAATCATGAAAATGGATAGTTTGTAGATAACATCCCCATAAAATTCTGGTTGAGAAATGCCTAGTTGCAATAACGTCCTTAGATTGCAATTATATTTACTAATGAGAGGTAAATCTCGATTATAAAATTTAGAGAACGTTTTCCGAAGTTTGTGATCTATGTAACCTTGCTTAAGAAGTTTATCAATTATAACTGAATTACGGTTGTTAAAATCTTCTAGCAAAAAACAGGCTTGGGCAAACCGAATAATATATATATATAAACCCCATAAGATGTAGAACGGGACACATCTCCATCTAGAACAGGATAATTAACAATTTTAGAATTAAAATATTCCCTTCTATCGTATATTTTTGACGAAACTTTATCATTTGTGATTGAAATGTTCAAATCTAAAAATGAAGCTATAATGTCAGACTGATTCGGTTTGTTTAAAGACAGTTCTTTTGGGTAAATTGAAGAAATCATAGTTTCAAAATAAGGATTATCCAAATTAAAAATATCGTCTAAATACCTTGAAGTTTTATTAAAAGCATTAACAATATCGGCTTGTGTATCAGGTTTTAAGCTAAGCATAAAATCCCTCTCATAGCAATACAAAAACAAATCTGCAACAAGAGGGGCAAAATTTATACCCATGGGTAAACCAGCAACTTGACGATATATGGTATCCCCATAACGAACAAATATAGGTGAGAGATCTACAAACATCAAAGCAAGTCCATATTGTGTAATGTTCAACTTCTGAATTCGAAAAGAATGAACGTTGAACATTGCAAGAAAGGGACATTTTATTTTCTCTGGCAAAGGTTTTTTTCTATTATTTATCCTAGAGTAGTATAGAGTGTAAAGAAATCATAAAAGCTCAGTGAAGAAATGTTATACTGTTCATTTTCAAGTTTAGTTAAAACATCATTTGAATTTTTTAGGGACCAAAAAAACATTAATACCAGAATTTTTATCACAGTAACGTTTTACATGTTCTTTGACCGTAGTAAGACAGGACGTCAAAAGTTTAGATATTTTAGTAGTAGTACAACAACTAGAGTTGGCAATAAAACGCGCCTTATAAGGATTTTTATGTAGTTTCGGAATCCAGTACTAAGTAGAAAGTTTATGTTGTTTTATGTTGGGACCAGACTTAAAAGTATTGCACATTTTTACATGTTCCGAGACTATATATCTTTTTCAGGTGTTTGATCTGTAATATAAGTTTGTGAACCAGTTAGCTCCTTCTTTAAAACATCAACATAATACAATCTTCAAATAATGATAACATTATTTGATGCCTTGTCAGCAGGAGCAAGAACATAATTTGAATGAAAATTAGAAATGATCTTCTTCAAATAGCGAAACGTAACTCTAGGTCGAGGTGGTAAAAGCTGGTAATTTGATTTGTAAAAAGCACTACGCGTATCATTAATATCAAACATACATTTCTTCCAATCCGAAAGGGCATTAACATCAGCATGTTCTCGTCGACACCATTTGATGCAGAATTCTTGAATAGCTTCCGCAGTATGAGTTCGACAAGCGTCTACATCAATAAGGGAATGTATTCTATATTTAGGTCCTTTAGTTAGGAGGGTCCTGAGACGTTTATCTTAATGATATCAAAATTACGAATAATGAAATGACCAACTGGTTTATAGCAAAATTTAGAAATGCTACAATCTCAAGAAGCAGGGGTATTGGCATCAATATTTAAGTCAATGACAATTTTATAGTTAAAAATAACATTCCTAATAGGTTTATTATATTTATAACAGATGATAGGTGATTCAGAGTTAAGGAAATATTTGAGAATAGTATCGATTACATTCTTATCACAAAATATACTTTGAATGTCAATAAAATCGATACCTTTATTTAGGAATTGAAGTTTCAGTAAATACCTTTTATGTTCAGATTCTTTATCAATACGAGGACAAAGAACATGATGTGTGTAACTTTTGCATTGGTTACCAAATCTACATAAAAACCATATAAAGCGCATTTCATAGCAAATTCTAGCTCATGCACAACTACTAAATTGTCTATACTTTTGACTTCTTGTTGAACGAACATGTAAAATTCTGGAATAAATCTCTTCTGGTCTATTAGAACTCTTCAGTAGTTTTAAACTCACTTAACAGCCCAAAAACCGGTTTAACGCCCATTGACTTTTGTCACTGACCGTTCCAAGGCGGTACTTCCATCTTCCCCCTATTGTATGTTTGTTTTGTCTTTGTGCGTCTCTTGATGTTTTTATAGTTATGTAAATATGCTGTTTCCTTGTGTTGTTGTCCGGGCGGCTGTTTCTGTTCTGTATGTGGTGTTTCCTGAATGACTCATTTTTGTATTTGTATAAGTGAGGCAGTATTAATTAACGGATCTGTACGCATATACATTTTATCATCCTCTTCGTCTATGAACCTGATACAGGAAAAGGGAAAAACGATAAACAAGATAACAGAATGTTTGCCAGTTTGTTTAACCCTTTCCCTGTTCTATGTTTATTCCAAATTCCAGTACCTACTGAATATTCATGGACGAAATAGTTATATCGAAATATGGAAGGTCGAATAGTGTAGCTATTTAGAAAGTAAAGACACAGATCTATCAAATTCCATTAGCAAACAGAACAGACCTTTATCAGACGGCTCCTCTAGGACCCGTCTGATCAGCGTCTACTCTGTTTGCAAATGCGTGAAAACACGTTTATATGAGGGGAAGGGTTAAGAATGGTATATAAATCATGAATAGACATATTACGGCGTAATTAACGCTAAATATTACCATTTCTACGTCTACCATGTGATCTACTTTTACGTTTTCGAATAGAAAACATAGGGAAATATCGATGCTTGGATCTTTAGAAATATTGCCGCTTTGGTAAATTTTATCATTCAGGCCCAAAGGAAAAGGTGTTTGTAACTTCTGTTTCCAGTCTAGCTCTGTGATAAAACGAGCTTTTGATTTAAAACTGCTAGTAGTTTTAGAATCATAATGAAGTTGTTCTACTGGTTGAATCGAAACATAGTTGAAAGAATGTCCTGTATGACGAAAATGCTGGTTAAGAAAATTGTGTACTTTTTTGGCAGTGGTAATGGTGTTCACGAAAGCTAGTTTTTAAAGTACGTCCTGTCTGACATATTGAATGCCACAGCGTGGCGCATTTCATGTTCAAACATATATACATAATGTACTATTATATGAATTTCAGTCTAAATCAGAATTAATCTTCACACTAAACACTCTATCATTAACAAGAGATTCAATTGTTGATCTAGTAGAAATAAAATTGCAACACATACACCTCTTACTATTGCACTTAGTAATTATTCGATATACTCTATGTTTTTTGTTCAAATAATGTGAATTTAGATGGGCTTAACTATAATGAAGGATAAATTACTTTAAAAGAGACAGAACGATTTTCGACCCAAAATTTTATTAATAGCAGAAGAAGGAACATGAAAAGATGAAGCAGATGAGAATGTTTAAGGTTTAATACAAACTGACGGCTGTAGTGATTGGAAATTAGCCAGATTATGAGGAATCTGAACAGAAGACACAGAGTGTAAGTTTAAGTTTGTAATTTTAAGTATAGGGAGACTATTCATAATTTCTGAAGCAATTGTAGCACCCTTCCGTAAAAAGGTAGGTAGACTACAAATAAGTATAAATATGTAACTAAAAGAAAAGTTATGTAAAGAATAAAAACATACCAGAGGTTACCACAATAAATAAAGAAGACTAAGGATATGAAGGAAAACATTGAACGGGTAAAAAGAAGTAAGAAAGATGAGTAAGGTAACGTCACACTAGAAAAAACGCAATGGGCATAAATCTTAAAAGGGAAATAAAAATAGTCACACAATATGTCGGTGAGTACCGAAGCCACCATGAAGTGCAAAGTACGGTGTTCAGGTATGAGGAAACGCATTGAATGTAGAACAATTCCTGCAAGAGGAAGAAAACAATATTAATTGCATGTACGGGGAGATATTTCACGGCCGCCACACTATACAAACAACACTATTGTGCTTATAAATGACAAAGTAGTAAAGTCAAGCAGGCAAAACCACATACAACACGCAACCACCACAACAACATCGATAGACACATACACATACACACACACACTCACACACACACACACACACTCACACACACACGCACGCACACACACACACACACACACACACACACACACACACACACACACACACACACACACACACACACACACACACACACACACACACACACACACACACACACACACACACACACACACACACACACACACACACACACACACACACACACACACACACACACACACAAACAGGCTATTGTGGTGTTTGACTCCTAGGGTGTTTGAATCCTAAGATACATGACTCTTACTCTTAGGGTGCTTGCACTTAGGATACCTGACTTTTAAGGTGTTTGACTTATACAGTGTTTGATTCATAGGGTGTTTGACTTTAGGTGTTTGACTCTTTGGGTCTTTGACCCTTAGGTTGTTTGATATTAGGTTTTGACTCTTAGGGTGTCTGACCCTTAGTGTTTGACTCTTAAGGTGTTTGAATCCTAGGGTGTTAGACTCTTATGGTGTTGACTATTCTTAAATAACAAGGTATTCATATTCATATATCTCAAACAAATGAAAATTATTGTATACACAATACAACTTTCTCAATAATCATTAGTTTATGTATATTCCACCATTTATGATATTGAATGTATGTATGTCAGTGAACAGTGTTTATTTATGCCGAATAGAATATATGTTCAGTTCTGTTATGTACTATCAGGGAGTTAGACTCTTGGGATATTTGACCCTTAGTGTCATTGGCTCTTTGAGTTATTGTCTCTTATGTTGTTTGACTCTTAGGATACTTGACTCATTGGGTGTACGACACTTAGGGCTTTTGACCCTTAGGGTACTCGACTCTTAGGGCGTTTGACTCTTAGGAAGTTTGACGTTTTATTTTTTTACTCTTGAGGTGTTTGACTCTTAGGGTGTTTGACTCTTAATGTGATTGATTCTTTGGGTGTTTGACCCTTAAGCTGTTTGATTCTTAGGATACTTGACTCTGGGGCTGATTGACTCTTATGATGTTAGACTCTCAGGGTGTTAACTCGTAGGGTTTGATTCTTATGATGTTAGAATCTTAGGTTGTTGATTGTTAGGGTATTTGATTTTTCGTGTGTTTGACCCTTATAGTGTTTGACTCTTAGGGTGCTTGAGTCTTACGTATTTTATTCTTAATGTGTTTGACCCTTAGGATGTGTGACTCTTAGGATACCTACCTATAGGGTATTTGACTCTTAGGGTGTTAGACTTGTATTGTGTTTGACTCTTAGGGTATTTGACTCTTAGGGTGTTAGACTTGTATTGTGTTTGACTCTTAGGATACTTGACTCTTAGGGTGTTAGACTTGTATTGTTTGACTCTTAGGATACTTGACTCTTAGGGTGTTAGACTTGTATTGTGTTTGACTCTCAGGATACTTGACTCTTAGGGTGTTAGACTTGTATTGTGTTTGACTCTTAGGATACTTGACTCTTAGGATGTTAGACTTTTAGGGTGTTTGACTCTTCGGGGGTTTGACCCTCAATGTGTTTGACTCTTAGGGTGTTAGACTTTTAGGGTGTTTGACTCTTAGGATGATTTCTCTTAGGGTGTTTGATCCTTAGGGTATTTGACCCTTAGGGTGTTTGACTCTCAGGGTGTTTGACTCTCGTGGATTTGACTCTTAGGATGCTTGACTCTTAGGGTGTTTGACTCGTAGGGTGTTTTACTGTTAATTGTTTGACCATTATGGTGATTGCACTTAGCATATTTGACCTTTAAGGTGTTTGGCTCATGTGACGTTTGACTCTTAGGGTATTTGACTCTTATGGTGTTTGACTCTTAGGGTGTTTGACTCGTATGGCGTTTGGCTTATAGGGTATTTTCACTTAGGATATTTGACTCTTAGAATGCTTGGCGTATATGGTGTTTTTCTCCACTTTTGCTTGTCATACACTTAGAGGACTTGGCTCTTAAAGTGATTGGCTCTTGGTGAGCCTAAAACTTAAGGTACTTGGCTCCTATGATGTTCGACTCTTATGGTCAAGGTCAGGTTTAGAAGTGAGAACATGGGTTTTTAGCACCGCAAGTTTTTACAAAAACGTGTGGTATTTTGGATTATCTAGTGAAACTTTTTGGACTAGCGTCTTTGGGAACATAAAGGCTAATGTCGGAAATTACGGATACACCAAAAACTAACTGTGGAAAGAAGAAAAAGAAGCGACCAGCTACCTCGCCATTACCAGCCGATGTCACGGATTACACGAGGCTTGATTTGCACGGGCACGGGCAGTGTAACACATACACATACATCTGGACAATCAACAAAGAAATATAAACAAGGTGAACAAGGAGAACAGTACGATGTACAAAACGGACAGTACGGACAATTTGTAAGTGTGACTCCTAATCTATATCAAAATATGTCTCAATTCCCCGCACCTCCATATGGAATGCAATCGTATATGCAGAAAACGAGTCCAACCCCAAACCCCGATGTACATCAATATTCCGTCGCTGCCACCTCCTCCGTGGGCCGTTGAAATTCTTGATGAAATAAAACAAATTAAACAGAAACTGCAGACAACATCAATACCTTCATGCATTCCCCAAATTTCCGATCCAAAATTAAGAGTTGAACCTACATGTGAGTCAAATATCCTGCATTTCTGGGCAATCGGTACCTCAATATTATTAAATATAGTGAAGACATTATGGAGGGCAAAAGACGTAACATTATTAATATATAATAAGTCGGGCCAGGAGGCACTTTTTTCAACAACCTTAATACTTTCACCACCATAGGTACATTTGTGATCACTTTTGCAAAGAGTGGATAGGAAGGAAGACCTCGAGTAACGCAATGTCTCTTCCGGTTCGAACCTTTTTGATATTCTATTTTTTTGGTTTCGTTAAGAAGTTCTAAAAATCCACTTTGAAAGTTGTAGCAGTCTATAATCTTAGCAGACGCAATTTATTTGACTGTTAAAGGGTTAAAATGTACGCCTACATTACGTCATTGATCCTTATTTGGAAACTAAACCAATGGTCGGTCTCGGTCAAAAAAAGGTTGTCGCCCGAAATTTCTTTTACACTGTGTTTGAAACGCCCTCTTTAAAAGGGTTTTATTGCATTGAAAACAGTGTAGACCCAGAACAGAGGTTATGTTTATCACGGTTTGTAAGGAATCAGGGTTTGTACTGGACTAGTTACTCTATATTCCGATGAGTTATAAGCAGTACGTACTCTGACCAGACGCCGCTTCCGAGACACAACGGTTGATCTGGGTTGGTCTGGGTCTACATTGGTTGCAATGTTATAAGACTTTGCATGGTATGAACAAAACACATGTCTACTTAAAGTTCGATCCTGTGCATTTCTGACAACAGACTCGATCAAAATATTGAGAAACCATTGACCGAGTGTCCAACCACAGCTAATAATCTTACGTCTCAACTTGATCCCTGATTGTAAATACAAGTATGTGATATGTTCCGTAAATTTACGATCGCTTCAAAACTTGCACTTTTACTCCTATTTGAGCTTTCTGTATTATTTTTGGTCCGCATTAACCCATTCCCTCTTATTGACGACTTTTGACGACTCTGTTAAAATCACTTTGTGAAACCGTTGTGATAAATAGAGCATTTGCTCCTATAGGAGCAAATGCTCTAATTATCACAATGGTTTCAAACTCCAAATTTCTAAAACAAAAATCCTTTTCTCTAGTTAATGCTCCTTTTTGGTAGATGTAATGTTTCTTATATATATTTTAATGTTAAGCCTTGTGTAGGTATTAATCAACAAGCCAACGTCCAGTTTGCATACATACGCATTTATTCATCAGTGGCTATTTACTAAGTGTTCCCAGAGAGATACTACAGAGGGTGTATATGATAAGAACTGATTCCAAATACTCTACATTTCCCTTCTTTTAGAAATGAAAAAATAACAAAATCTTATTTTTTAAACTAAAGAATAATCTAATGTATATTTCATCAGCAAGCTAAAGGTTAACACCTCTTGTGAAACACTCAAGTAAATGCTGATAAAATCTACTTGGTCAGATAGTTCCTATAGATGGAATCAATCCATAATGTAAACAAATGCAATAGTTCTTATGAGAGTTTGTAGTGTTCTTGTAAACTGACCACTGGTCAGATTGTTTGTACACTGTTATCAAACATCTGATCAAACTACTAATGTTTCTGAACTGCTGTAAACTGGAAAGTCTGTCAAAATGCTCTAATTGATTTCGTTTTAAACTCTATTTACCATGGATGTTTCGTGAGAACTATGTTTATATTTATGTAAATGTAAGAAAGAAATTTACTCAAACAACTGGTACAAATACTCCTACTAGCACTCTACATCCAAGACGGAATAGCGAATCCACCATGGTAAATCCAAATGATTTGACACTTGATAATTCCAAAATCTCACAGAATAACTAGTTATTTCACTTTTATTTAGATTATAGCTATTAACCTGCCACTCGGATTAATGCAGATACACTTATTTAACTGTTTTGATATCTGTCGGGCGGTTTTACTGTTCTGCCAGATCTGGTTACATATGGCTGTTGTCTCTGATCAAGAGTCGGCGATTGTTGTTGTTGTTCTTTTTGTTGTTCTGGCGGTATGTGTATGTCTTCCGGTGGTGTGACACACACAGGTGGAACCTTGGTTGGCATTATCTGCTTCCGGTTTCTGCGATAGTACTTTCCTATGGGCGACCTTATCACGTATGACCGTGGTAGTCCATGGAACCTTTGAACTGTCCCATTTTCCCAGGAATTGTTATGTCTGAACATGACATATTCCCCTTCTGTCAGTGGCTTTAACATTTTACCTGCATGTCTGTCATAATGCTTTTTGTACACACTTTGCTTTGTGCGTAGTTTGTACTGTACATCTCCCAATTCCTTTGTTTTTAAGGATTTTCTTGCCACTGGTAACTTTGTCTGAGGCTGCGACCCATCATCATCTGTGCTGGTGACAGTTTTATGCCCTCAATTTGTGTATTGCGGTAATTCAGCAATGCCAAATTCGGATCATCTGCCTTTTTTAACAGATTTTTCAATGTCCGAACGGTCCTTTCAACTTGTCCATGCGACTGGTAGTGATACGGACTTGAGGGTTTGTGTTCAAACCCATACTTTGCTACAAATTCACGAAATTCTAGACTTGTGAATTGTCTTGCATTGTCAGTAATTACCACTTCTGGTATTCCGTATTTGGAGATGTGCGACTTCAGATAAGCAATAACATTTTTGCTTGTCATATTGTCCAGTCTTAATACTTCCGGCCATTTCGAGTAGTAGTCTACAGACAACAAATACTGGTGACCTCTCATCTCGAATATGTCTACACTGATTTTGCTGTAAGGCAAATCCGGAATGTCCATGCATATCATTGGTTCTTTTGGATTTTGCGACTGGTGTTTGGCACATATATCACAATTTGCAATTGTTTCTTCAATTGTACTGTTCATTGACGGCCAAAACATGTTTTCCCTTGCCATCGCTTTGCACTTTACGATTCCTAGATGCGACTCATGTACATAATTGAGCATTCTGTTTCTCAATGCCTTTGGTATTATGACCTTGCACCCTTTCATTAACATTTTGTCTATCACAGTGATTTCGTCCCTGTAATTCCAATACATTCTTATTTCTACTGGAACTTCACTGCGCTGATCTGGCCATCCTTCTTGTACCGTTTTATGGAGAATCTGCATTTCTGTGTCCTTTTCAGTTTCATTTCTGATTTGCTGACACAACTCATGTGACATGCTCACGTAGTTTTCTATGGCGGCAATTCTGTAGTCATCTAGTAGCAACGACTCAGTTTGCTCTTCCATGTAATTCCTTGACAATGTATCTGCCAGAAACATGGTCTTTCCTTGGTTTGTAGATGGCATTCAACGAATATTCGGATAGTTCATGTGACATTCTTTGAAGTCTGAGTGGAGTTTCATGAAGTCCCTTTTTGAAGATTGTTTGAAGCGGTTTGTGATCAGACTCCACTGTAATATTTTGACCAAATATGTACTGTCTGAATTTTCTGACTCCAAACACGACTGCTCAAGTTTCCTTTTCAATTTGTGAATATCGCTGTTGTGTCTCTGTTAATGTTTGAGACGCGAATGCAACTGGTCTGCCATTCTGAACTAGTGCTGCGCCTAATACTTTTGAACTTCTGTCCACTTTCAGTGTTATTGGTTGCTTACTGTCAAAGTATAGTAACACTGGTGCATTTGTCACAAGTTTCTTCAACTTATCAAAACAACTCTGTTGTTCGTGATTCCACTGGAATTCTTCCTTTTTAAGCAGAATTCTCAATTTTTCTGACTTTTCACTCAAATTTGGTAGGAATTTTGCCAGATATTGAATAAATCCTAGGAATGTCATTAATTCCTTTTTGCTTGTTGGTGCCTTCATTTTAGCCACGGCTTTCACCTTTTATGTATCAGGTTTGACACCATCCTTTGTCAACAAATGACCTACATATGGAACTTCTGTTTTTCTAAACAGACACGTTTCCTTTTTTAATCTCAAATTGTTCTCGTTAGACTTCTGGAGTACTTTTTCCAAGCGAGTATCATGCTCCTCAACAGTTTTACCGGATATTATGATATCGTCCATGATGACTTCTGTGCCTTCAATGTTTTCGACTATTTGTGTCATAATCCGTTGCATCACTTCTGGTGCATTATGAACCCCAAATGGTAGTCGCAAGTATCTATACCGACCAAATGGTGTGTTGAAGGTGCACAGTTTTGAACTTTCCTCATCTAGTTCTATCTGCCAAAATGATGATACAGCATCCAGCTTCGAAAAATATTGAGCTCCTGGCATGTTTGAAACAACCTCTTCGACTGTTTTCCATGGATAATGCTGTCTCTTTATAACTTTGTTGAGGTCTTTGGGATCTAAGCATATTCTGATTTTGCCATCCGGCTTGACTACCGTAACCATGCTATTCACCCATGTCTGTTGGTTCAGTTTCTCGCACAATTATATTTTCTTTCTCCATGCGCAATAAATATTCTCTGATCTTGCCTTTCAATGCAATTGGCACTTTTCTTGGTGGATGGACAACTGGTTTTACAGTTTCATCAACATGAAGGTTTTGTTTTCCAGGTAAACATCCAATTCCTTTGAATACTTCTGAATATTTTTCAAGTAAGTCCTGGTCTTTGTTTTCAACTCTGAATAGTTTTTTCACTAGTCCCAATTGTTCACTTGATTCACAGCCCAGATTTGTTTTAGCTTTTTGATGAATGACTTGAAATTTTACATTGCTAACTCTGTTGTTAAATTGACATTGAAGAGTAACTGATCCCATTGGTTTCATTGAGTGACCACTAAATGACCTAAGCATTCCTCTAGATTTGTCTAGTGTTGCTTTGACTTTGAGCTTTTGTAGTACTTTAGCACTTTGCATCTAGCTCCAGTATCAACTAGAATTGGAATATTTCTGTTGTTAATAGTATAGTCAACTGTCCAATCAACTTCCAACAGCATGTACTTTATCATACATTATCCCCATGAAATCTGAGTCTTCACTGGTTGAGTCTGGTTCTAATGTGCGAACTTTGCATTTCTTTCACATTGTTGCAAAGTGATTCTGTCTCTTACATTCGAAACATGTCTTTCCGAATGCAGGACATTTTCTCGGCTCATGTCTTTTACCACACTTTGAACACTTTAATTTTGTGTCTCTTGGCTTTTCTGGAGAACTTTTTGTCTTTTGTTTCATGCCACTTTTCCTTTTAACACTTTTACTGTGGTTTCTGCTAAGCCTCCTGCTATGGACTTCACTTGCTGCTCCCAGGCCTCTGTTGCAAGGCAAATGTCAATCGCTCTCTGCAAGTCCAGTTCACTCTCGCGTAGCAGTCTCAGTCGTACATTGTCTTGCTTTACTCCGCAAAAAATTCTGTCTCTAATCAGTGAGTCTTTAAGCTCACCGAATTCACAGGAGCTTGCCAAAATGCGTAATTCTGTCACATATGCTTCAATTGGCTCTCCGTCCTTCTGGTCACGCTTGTCGAAAACGTGTCTCTCATAGGCAACATTTTTTCTTGGGTTGCAGTATTTTTCAAACTTTGCCAAAATCTTGCTGACTTTAATATTGTCTCCATCAGCATCCCCTTCTTCATTCCACTGGAATGTGTTATATATTTCCAATGCCTCCGGGCCAATTATTGTCAGCAACGTAGAATATTTCACTTTGTCTTCCTTTTCTTCCAGTCCTGTAGCAGTTAAATATAAATCAAACTGCTGTTTGAATTTTCGGAAATTTTCTTTCAAATTTCCTTCCAACTGCAGTCTATCAGGTGATCGAAGATTCTTGGCCATTGTAGTTATCCAAATACTTGTTCACTTCAGACACCATGTAATGTTTCTTATATATATTTAATGTTAAGCCTTGTGTAGGTATTAATCAACAAGCCAACGTCCAGTTTGCATACATACGCATTTATTCATCAGTGGCTATTTACTAAGTGTTCCCAGAGAGATACTACAGAGGGTGTATATGATAAGAACTGATTCCAAATACTCTACATTTCCCTTCTTTTAGAAATGAAAAAATAACAAAATCTTATTTTTTAAACTAAAGAATAATCTAATGTATATTTCATCAGCAAGCTAAAGGTTAACACCTCTTGTGAAACACTCAAGTAAATGCTGATAAAATCTACTTGGTCAGATAGTTCCTATAGATGGAATCAATCCATAATGTAAACAAATGCAATAGTTCTTATGAGAGTTTGTAGTGTTCTTGTAAACTGACCACTGGTCAGATTGTTTGTACACTGTTATCAAACATCTGATCAAACTACTAATGTTTCTGAACTGCTGTAAACTGGAAAGTCTGTCAAAATGCTCTAATTGATTTCGTTTTAAACTCTATTTACCATGGATGTTTCGTGAGAACTATGTTTATATTTATGTAAATGTAAGAAAGAAATTTACTCAAACAACTGGTACAAATACTCCTACTAGCACTCTACATCCAAGACGGAATAGCGAATCCACCATGGTAAATCCAAATGATTTGACACTTGATAATTCCAAAATCTCACAGAATAACTAGTTATTACTTGCTTCTACAGTCTCGTGTATTACTATGGTCGCTTTAGCGCGACACATAGCAGTAATATTCTCAGCTATAATACAGCTCATCTTGTTCCAAACTGTGCTCAAATGTTAGCACGACCTTTTGCTCACAGTATGTTATATGTAATCGTGTTCTCTTTTCAGTGACAGATACAACCAACAAGTCGGGTATAATTACATTTTATTGATTGTATAATACACAAAAAGTGGATAGTTTTCATGTAATATTGTAGTTGCTAATTATGTGCTAATGTAAGCCCTTACTTCATAACCTCACAATTTACGCCTTTGCAAACAGTGTAGACCTAGATGAGTGTTTGTTCTTTACTTTATACATGTTCTGCTGTTTACTTTATTTCAAGTTCGATACAGTTTTGCCATGGCCATACATTTTCCTTTTTTTATTACATTAATACTTTAATTAATGTTCATATTAACCTGGGTATTGCATGAATGCATAGAGTAAACTGCTATTAAAAAGTGTTTAATTACTATGAATGATCTAACTATAGCATCAGTAAAACTCATAATCTGAACGTTCAGTCAAGATGACTTTAAAATAGAATAGCTATTTTAAGGCGTTGGTGGATTAATGCAGCTTAATACAGGGGGAAACTAATGCGGAATAATGCAGGATGAAAGACTGTGTGACATTCACCGTGCGTTAAGTGACTGCCTGTTATAAAGACGGGCACTGATACATACTGAAATCCCGATTTAGATATTTATACTGTATTCATACATCAATTCACTGCCTTAACCATTTGCTTGATAGTCTCGTCATTTTACGTTTCTGAAAGTAGTATACCCAGATCAGCCATTCGATCAGACTTTGCCTTTATGGGTTAATATTTAGTCTGCTGAAAAAAATATAGCAGCTTAAACTCTGATCTAATATAGCACCTTCAACTCTGATCTAATATAGCAGCTTAAACTCTGATCTAATATAGCAGCTTAAACACTGATCTTATATAGCAGCTTAAACTCTGATCTAATATAGCAGTTTAAACTCTGATCTGTAACAACTTATATACTAATTTTGGATTCGCTAAAACTTTTGAGAAACGATTGACTTTTGAGAAACTGGTAGCAAACACCTTGTACCTTGATGACGCACCCAGTTACTCTGCGTCTAGTACCAAACTCTTTGTACCTTGATGAGACGTCGAGTTACTCTGCGTCTAGTACCAAACACTTTGTACCTTGATGAGACGTCAAGTTACTCTGCGTCTAGTACCAAACTCTTTGTACCTTGATGGCATAGCCAGTTACTCTGCGTCTAGTACCAAACTCATTGTACCTTGATGTGACGTCTAGTCTGGATCTAAACTGCTTGCAAATGCAAGTCAAGTCGCAATTAGCAGGCAAAAGGTTAAAGATCTGATATTCTACTATTATGGTGATATATTCCTTACCTAATAGTTTCATACAATAAACAATAGTTATCATAATGGGCAGACTCTTAAATGAAAATTCATTACTCAAACTATACAAACAACTTAAAGGACGTAGCTAATGTCCCTGGTGTTCTTACACTGCTTATCACGACCTACCGGATATTTGTAACCCATTTTCATCCAGATCCTACGCCAACCAATAGCAATTCAACAGGTTGAACGAATATGACGTACAATTACACTTAACCGTCTGTTAGTAAAGAACAACTGGGTACTAAAATACGACAGGGGCTGGGCGGCATAACATTTTTCTCCATGAACATTCACGTAAAAAATAATGCCATCATAAATATTAATTAAATTAATTGTTGTAATAGCAAAATGAAACGTTTTGGCCATGTCAGAAGCTGTAGAATCGTACCTATATCATAGCATAAGCAAATAGAGTAGAGCCTGATCAGGCGGTCCCTATGAGAGTCGATGCAAAGGCATAGACAGGCGTATTTATGGATTTAAGAGTTAATGCACAGTGGAAATAGAATAGAAGTCAGGTAGGGAATTTGGAAAGGCACGCGAAAGAGCACACATGCCACCAGAGGGAAAGGCAAATGACAGAACACACATGCCACAAGAAGGAAAGGAACATGACGTTTCATACAAACACCAGCAGCACAAAGGCACACGACAGAGCACACAAACCACAACAGAGCACACAAACATCAGAAGCACAAATGAAAGGCGCACGACAGAGCACATATACATCAGAAGCACAAATGAAAGGAGCACGACAGAGCACATAAACATCAGAAGCACAAATGGAAAGGCAAATGACAGAACACACATGCCACAAGAAGGAAAGGAACATGACAGAGCACACAAACACCAGCAGCACAAAGGCACACGACAGAGCACACAAACACTAGAAGCACAAAGGCACACGACAGAGCACACAAACCACAACAGAGCACACAAACATCAGAAGCACAAATGAAAGGCGCACGACAGAGCACATATACATCAGAAGCACAAATGAAAGGAGCACGACAGAGCACATAAACATCAGAAGCACAAATGAAATGCACACTCGCACAAGGCCTTCATGGAACAGATGATTGCATGCTCCTTGAGGATATGTTGCATAACTTTCATCCTGCATAAACCCTTTTCCTCATTTGAACGCTTTTTCACACCTTGGCAAACAGAGTAGACTCAGATCAAACGGACCTGTACTAGACGTCTGATTAGTGTCTGCTATGTTTGCTTATCACATGATGTATATCTGTATCTACAGTCTTTCTGTCAAAGCAGAATAAATCCTTTGAACAATTTACATAATATAAATTCATCTAATAAAATTAATATTCATATTCTATAACAGGATAGACGACAGAAGCACAAACTAGTTCTGTTTTACAAAATGGTACATCATTTAACACCAGCATATTTGTCATCACTGATTCCATCTCAAGTCAGGGAATTCTCACAATATAGTTTACGAAATTCCGGTAATCTCCGAATTCCTTTCTCTCGAACTAAACTCTATGCTGAGTCATTTCTTCCTTCCGTAATAAATATGTGGAACTCTTTGCTTCAAGATATTAAAAGCTCTGGATCCGTAATAGAAATTTAAAAATTCGTTAAATAAACGTAGAACGCCAGAACCACCTTCCTTTTATAGGTGTGGAAGTCAAAAAGGACATGTATTACACACCCGCTTGCGAACAAACTGCAATTTGCTCAACCTTGTGTTGTTCCAGAAAAAAACCTAGTAGATTCCCCTCTTTGTCGTTGCGGCAACGTCGAAAGTACTGAACATTATCTACTTTCATGTCCACTGCACAATGAAGTTCGGGTTGAACTATTTAACAACATCAACCCTATTTGTAGACCAGACTCAAAAATCATGCTATTCGGAGATCCTAGACTGTCAATTGAAATGAATACTCAAATATTTTCTGCAGTTATGTCAGGAACGCCATGTATAATTATATAAGTAGATCTGCATCTACTCAGTTGGACACGGTAATTTAATACTAGCACGAAATGTTTTGTATCCGCCACAGACTTTCACTTCTCGTTCTAATCATTTTATACTGTACCTCTCACTTTCACATCTCTTTTCTTTCTCAATTCAACAGGTTGATATTTCAAGCGTCCATTCATTTTGAGAAGTTTATAGTTTTCATGTATTACTAATGTTTATCATTCGTTGCGATGAACAACTGCTTTTGTACTGTACTATATACTAAGGAGAGGAATTTAATAAGCTACTAGCTTCCATTCCAATCCTAATTAGAGTTATGTATATTTATGCATGTTGTAAATTGCGAAACAAAATATGTTTAAACCAAAAGGTGGATATGTGTTAGGTTACAAACGATAGAGACCATCGCCTCGATTGATCTAGATATACACTGTTTGCTTTTTGCCCAAGCTCTCACTTTCAAAACAGAGTAGACCCAGTAGAGCCCTATAGGAGCTGCCTGACCAGGATCTGCTCTGTTTGCTTATGAACTTATATAGACCTGATTATAAAGTTCCTGCCATGGCCAAAACGTCCTGTGCTCATGTGTTATTATAACAATTAATGTAATTCATATTCATGATGCCATTAATTCTTACATGAATATTTATGGCATAAATGGTTTATGTCTATGAATGAATTACATGCATAAATAGGATTATCGTAACCCTTACATCGCTATGAAAAGACATAAAGTCTGCTGAAAATGGGATAGTGTGCAGTATTGACTATTTCATATTCGATCAAGCTTAAGAGAGATCATTGACCGAATATCAAATAGCTTGAATCCTGATGACACACCGACTTACTTGACGTCTCATCTGGATCCAAACTATTTGCAAATGTGAGTCAGATCTTGGATGGTGAGATATGGGTAAACTGCGCGAGATTCTGGTCGCACGTATAGCAACATCGTAATTGAATCATCTCCCGCAGTCTAGTTTTGTCAATGGCTGACACACGAGTATTATTATGTTGATTTTAAAAAGAAACCCTTCAGATATGATATTAACCTACATCGTTAACCCTTACTCCGCAACCTTAACCTTTATCATGCCACCTTAACCCCTATTCATCTACCTTAACCCATATCCAGCCACCTTAAACCTTATCCTGCCATCTTAAGTAACCCTTATCCAGCCACCTTAACCCGTATCATGCCGCTTTAATTTTTATTCCACCACCTCGCATTTGCAAACGGCTTTGACCCAGATGAGACGCCAAGTAATTCGGTGTCTCGTCAAGATATAAGCTGTTTGATATTCGGTCAATAGTTTCCCAAAAGCATCATCGAATTCGACGTAGTCAAAATTAAGCAGATCCAGATGTGTGCATGCAGTTTTTTCAAAGCGGGGTACAAGAAAGTCCGCTCGCACTTCGAAATCTAAACGTCCCCCGGAGTGTAAGTTGTCATCAATTGACACCATTAGAATTATCATGTGGATTTTTGTAAAAAAAAAATATGTGAAGGACATGACTCGTCTAAACTATTAACCATTATCCCGCTATTCGTCGCCTTGGCAAACAACGTGGATGATACGCACAGTTACTCGACGCCTCATCAGCGTACGAGGTGTTTTACATTCGGTCAATGATTTCCAAACGTGTGATCGAATAGGACATAGTCATCATTGAACATATCCAACGTTGCGCAAACAGTAGTTTTTCAGCCGGCTAAGTACTAAAGAGGCGAGTCGCACATGTAGCAATATTCGTAATGAAACTTCTCCTAAAGATTAAATTGTGATTGGTGGATTTCTGAAAGTAACTATATTAATTCTTTACTCCATAGACACGCCTTTTTATGCTCTGTTTATCTGCTAGATGTTTACTTATGGAAATATATAGATCTGAATATTACATTTGTTACTATAAATAGTAACATTTTTACACTCAAAATGGTCCTATATCGGTAAAAAAAAAATCAGTCGTATTGTCCGAGCGGGCTTATACGGACCTAACATCGGGCCTATAACCGATATATGCCCGCTGCCAAGATAATTGTTCTAAATTTATAGCAACAGAAACCCGATACAAGGCGAAGGTCTTATTCTGCTCCGATGCTGCAAATGGTATCAAAGTGCTCGTACACATACTGATTATCCCAAATTTCCAATCCATCGCTTTTACAAAGACAATCCTCGCTCGAACCGATTCAGATTTCTGCACATGCACAGTACACGTACCGGTAAAGTGCAGTCTAACCGCTAGTTCCAACGCCCATATTTTGAAACTTGTAAAACCGTCATTTTGACGTCATCCAAATGACGTGAGAATAGTGCTATTCTCTCAATTTAGTTTTTAAAACCGTTTTCATGCTGATAATTAGTTTCTGCTCTATCTCTGATCTGCTGAAATTTTCGCCAACATGGGTGACTAGGGCTGCAGAGTGATATAGGCCCGTCAGCTTGATATAGGCCCGAGGGCTTTATATACCTCTATTCCTAGAGTTCCAGCGAGGGCTATAACATCCGGTGGTGATATGTCATTATAGAAATCAATGTAAGCATTGTTAATTTTGTCATTATGTCTCACATAAATGTTCACAGAGACTACATTTGGTTGTGGTATCTTTTATCACGCTATCCGCCCAGCTTGCTCTATTTACAAGCATATGCAAAATGACTTGCATCCACTGACTCGTATTTGCAAATATCTAAAAGTCATATTTCATATGACCCGTCTTTGCAAACATGCTGGCTCATTTGACTCGTATTTGCAAAACGTTTGAATTCACTAACTCGCATTTGCAATTAGATTGGATCCACTGATTCGCATTTGCAAACAGCTCGAATTCGCCGAGTCGAAATTGCAAACATATACCCCCATGGACAACCAGGGTTACCGTGCACTCCCGTCTGACTTTTTTTCATGGGTACCAGGTTTGGTAGGGTCTGCTGAATGGAAATATAAAATGTACCCATGAAACTCATTCCTGCTATGAGTATTTCTACCGTTTCCATGGCAACCATTGGTCTTGACAACGACGGTATGTAAAGGCTATAATGTAGTATATCTATGCTATTTTGGGCATTGAGACTTTGAAACTGGTGTCAAACTAAAGGTAAGACATTGGTCCTTAATTAACAAAATGTTTTTGTTAATTATCTTATTTACACAATCATGAATAGTAATGAGAAAACCGAAAATTGAAGGAAAACAGACTAGAAGATTGTGAAAACCAGATCTGAAATCACCTGTGATGCTCCAAATACACCTATATATGTTCTTTTACATACAACATCCTCAAGGAGAGTATTATACAAAAGACAAAATCGTGTCTCCATGGCTTATATGCATTTTGATTGAATTTTCCGTATCCATAGCCGACGTACGTCCGGACAGCATCAGCGCAAAGGGAAGATAACATTATATCTCAAGGCATTCGAAAGCTGGAGGCTAACAGTATCAACTTGTTACCAAACATAAAATAATACACTGGTCTTTAATTTAGAATATCATATCGTTTACAAGTTCATTAGCACATTCATGAATGAATATTAATGAGACCCCCCCCCCCCCCCCCGAAACGAAAAAGAGAGAGAATAAAAGACAGGCAAATGGTGAAAACTAGATCTGAAATCATTTGTGATGCTCCAAATTCAAAGAGATATATTCTTATATATAAAACCACTCCATTGAGAGAAATATAGGTGATATTATGTACAAAAAAGTGCCTCTTTTGGGTTATCTGCATTTTATTGAGTTTCGATAGCTTCGATAGCAAATGTACGCCCGGCCAGCGTCAACGTATAGAGAATAAGATTATATCACAGGGTCTTTGGCAGCTGGGAGCTAACATTATCAATCTTTTTTCAAATATATAAGAAATACAATGGTCTTTGATTTATCCTGTTCATAAGCATAGTCATGAATATTAATGCTTAAATCAAATAAAAGAAGGGGAATTATTTTTAAACTAGAAAATTGTCTGTAAGATACGGCGATGCCCCCGTGTAGGTGCTTGCCTAGCTGCACGCAAAATTCATTTGACCTTGCCATAGGGATTTCGGGCTGCATGGGTGGGTGTGCAATGAAAGTATAGATGGTATTTAATGTGTATATGCAATCCCATGTGAATAGCTCCAGTAGTTGGGGACATATAAGACTGAAAAAACTGTGACAGCCAACTGCATGTAAAATTTCCAAGTCGTTTTACCTTGACCTTGGGTTTGTGGGCAGCATGTGCTGGGTGCGCAATGAAAGTATGGATGGTGTTTAATGTGTATATGCAATTCCATGGCAATAACTACAGTGGTTAGGGAAATATAAGACAATGAAAAACTGTGACAACCAACTGCACGTAAATGTAACAACCAACTGGACGTAAAATGTCCAAGTCATTTGACCTCGACCTTGGGCTTGCGGACAGCATGGGTGGAGTGCCAAATAATAGCACAGATGACAATTGATTTATATGAGAAGTTTCATGTGTATAAGTGTAGAACTTACTGACTTATAACACTTGAAAAACTGTGACAACCAACTGCATCTAAAAGCGTAAAACACGGACAGACGGGCATGTGCAAAACATAATGCCCCCTGACTATCGTCAACGGGGACATAAAAAGACTGTAGAAATGAATTTCTTTATCATCCGTTATGCTCCAAGTACACCGAAACAAGTTCGAAATACATCGAAATATATTTAACAGCTTTCAAGTTATGATTTAGCGGGTATTATTTCAAAAGATGATGTTTTTACCCAGTATTTGCTTTTTCGTATTCGGGCGCGAGTGTGAACCTTTCTGGTATGAAAACAAATTAACAATTAAGATACAAATAACAGACTGTTTCAATTTCCAAGTATTATATGAAATTTTAAACCAAGTTCAAAATAAAAATTAGGAGGATTAAGTTTTATCTAAATCATCCTGCTTACTTGCTTTTCCATGAATAATGATTTGGGTATCACAAATGGCCATGAAATGATTTGAAATGATTTAGCCTGTAGTATGGCTTGACTAAAGAACAAATTACTGAACCAAGAACTTATCAAATAAAGTAAACGCATCATGTGTAGGCTGGTGTCTCGGTTCATATGAATTGTATACATATTTCGTTTGCTTTATCAGCATCAGTACATCACTGCAATGGTGATTGAAAAATATATTTCTATTAAAAGTATCACCTTTTGAGGAGATGCCAATCTAATGGCTTGTACACTACAATCTACAAGCAGAAAATGCAATGAAACGTCGATGTATGTAAATATAATCTGAAAATGGGTGATCCTTCGAAAGCAAAAGTAGAAATGCAAAAAGAGAAAATTGCAGACTAGGTTTTATTGGGTCTGTCCATGAGTAGTAATTAAAAATGCAACACTACTCACGCCCCCTAGCACCGGCTTAAGCAGTATTCAATTTTCAAAACTAATAACATCAAAACTTATGATCCCGAAGGACCAGAAAATATAACAACACTGAGAATGAAGTACCGGGCGACTTTTTACGGCCGCCACACAAGCACTTAACACCTGCTGTTGTGAAGTACATATAATCTGAAAATGGGTGATCCTTCGAAAGCAAAAGTAGAAATGCAAAAAGAGAAAATTGCAGACTCGGTTTTATTGAGTCTGTTCATGAGTAGTAATTAAAAGTGCAACACTACTCACGCCCCCTAGCACCGGCTTAAGCAGTATTCAATTTTCAAAACTAATAACATCAAAACTTATGATCCCGAAGGACCAGAAAATATAACAACACTGAGAATGAAGTAGAATTAAAATAGACAGAAAAAGAGAGAACTCGGGGTTAAATATCAGTTATGCAGTGCTTAGTGTCCCTAATATGGAATATGCCAGCAAATATTCATATCGGACGAGGCGAAGCACTACATAACGAATTTATCTTACCGACTACATTTAATTCCAAGCATTTACACGCATGATTGCATCATAGGCCTACATGTATAGCTATGAGCGGACGTATTTTCGAGGATTAACAAGGGAATTAACTCTTTCGACCTTTATATGACAATAAACAGAATTATTTATCATGTAAATTAATTACCTCCCTTTAATACAAAAAAAAAGAAAATTCTCAAATGTCGTTTCTATGTTTTGTATCATTATAAAACTAACTAATGTATGTCAATGCCAATAAAGCAGAAAGTATATGTATTCTTTTTTTAACAACTAATATGTTAGGATAAACATAAATGAATATCATAAGTTGGAGAAAAGCATATGGCTGTAAAGCAAGGGAATTAACTCTTGCAAAGACATATGGATTTTTATTAACCCCATATGGGTTTTATGAGGTTTTCACGTGACCTCAATTGACCAATGGAATGGCCAGAACTTAGTAGGAGGTAAGATAATGGTGTTTAACTGGTACATCTCGTGGAATACAAGAGACATTGAACTAATCGAAGCATGTATTGTTCAGCATATTTACAAATCATTATATCATTGTCGCCATAGTATATGTACAACACATAATGTTGTAAAGAATTTCTCAGTCGGTTTACAGAAAATGACATTTCTGTGTGATACATTCATTCTTCACCGTTTCTGTATGTCACAAAAATGTTGACATGTATACAGAGTTAGCATAGACACTAACTTAGGTAGATAAATCCACAGGTGTAGATAGTGTGGTCAGTCAGGCGTGTGATAGCCAGGTATACAAGTGACCAGTGGTTTCAGTACACACTCACTTGGCAGACGGTTAACATGTATTTATTGGCATGAGGTAAATTGGTGCGGCCAAATATCTGGATTTATGTGAGTACATGTGGCATATTTCTGAGAGTTTTGAGTTGTTTATTTCATATCTAAATGCTGTATTTTATTTGTTGTAACATACGCAAATGTTGATTGCATTGTTTCATTATTGAAAACATTTTGTTGCACGGTCAGTAGGCAAACTTTGATAATATTTGCAGTCCAGATGGCATGGACGGGCTGAGAAGTTTGGGCTATGACTAGCGGGTTGCTAAAGGGCTGTATCCTTTAATATCGGCACTGGCCATAACGTATCCAATGTGGAAAGCTGAGAATCCTTTGTGGACCCATGTTTAATTCCGGTGTGGAACACGTGGCTACCTCTGGGTGGGGTATATAGCTGGTATTATCCTAAGTGGACAATTCTGTATAGAGCAAAGTAAGCTAGAACTATATACGTATCTCCTAGGTGGAACAGTCATCCTTAGAGTATGTAATTACGTGTGTTAGAGCACCAGTCCTATAGTCCAGGAATCATCCTTAGTGGAAGAACTGTAGTTATCCTTGGACCATATTATCCTTAGTGGTACTATATCTTGTCTATTATCCTTAGTGGAGACAAGTTTATGACACATTGGTTGGTGAACTATTTAAGTGCAGAGTATTAACTTAGTGGACACTCTTTAGCACCATATTGTTTTGCTAGTATAGTTAGTCGGTATAGTGTTATATGTAAGGGTAGAAAATAAAACTTGTGAATAGTAGTTAGATGTTGTTGATACATTTAATATTTAAAAGAACTTGCATCACATTTTTGTGACATTTGGCGATCTCGGCAGGATCTCAGTTGAGTTGTGTGTCTCAGTGTCTACTATTTTGTACCGAGTGTTTAGCAGTATCATTTTTATTGTTTTGTTGTAAATAGTGTACATAGAATAGTGTTTCATTTATTTCTCAGTTTGGAGAAAACTTTAGGGCTCATTGATATAGGCAAACAGCTTGGTCTTTCTGGTCAAGAGCTTCTTGAGTATGTCGAAAAGAAAGAAGCGCAAGAAAGAGAAAGAGAAGAGAGAATGTTGGAGAGAGATCTAAAGAGAATAGAGTTAGAGAACTTGGAGAAAGACAAAAAGTTGCAGTTAGCTTTGATGGAAAAGGAAATAGAATTTTAAAGGGTCAAACATTCTGACATTAAAAGCACTGCAGAGACAAAAGCATGCATGGCTAAGCTACCAAAATTACCTGCTTTCAATGAGAAACAAGATAGCATGGATGCTTATTTAAAGAGATTTGAGCGGTTCGCTGAAAACGCCAGTTGGGACAAAACGCAATGGGCTACTCATCTAAGTGCATTACTGCAAGGCAAAGCCTTAGATGTGTACTCAAGGCTTTCTGTGTCTGATTCTTTAAATTATGACTCTTTAAAAGAAGCACTTTTACAGAGATTTCAATTGACAGAAGAGGGGTTTAGAAATAAGTTCAGAAACAGTAAAGCAGAAATAGGTGAGATACCACAACAATTTGTTGTCAGGTTAGAAGATTACTTGTTACGTTGGATGAGTTTAGCAAAGGTACCCTCCACATTTGATGGTTTAAAAGATATGTTTATTAGAGAACAGTTTATGCAAGTCTCAAGTAAAAACTTGCAAGTGTTTCTAAAGGAGCACAAGGTTAAGTCTGTTAAGGAAATGACTGATTTGGCACAGCAATACCAGGAGGCACATGAGTTAGGTGTAGGTCAAACTGCTCGTGGACGCACAAATATGACGTCGACTGATTTTGACAAAATACAGGCAAAGGGTTCTAATTTTCAGTCTAGTGAGAAGGACCGATTATGTTATCACTGTAGAGCATCCACACATTTTATTAAAGATTGCCCTCAATTGAAGAGTACTAGGGTCAAAGCTGGAGCTATCTCCCAGGTTGAGTCAAATTACAGAGGGGGTAGACATATAAACAGGGGCAGGTTTATTGGAAGGGGTGGCTTCAGAGGTAACTTTAGTGGCAGAGGTAGAAATCACCAGTATGAAACTGAAAATTTGTCTGAGAATGATAAGAAAAATGATGTAGCCAACCTCGTTGTAGAAAATAGAAATGATGTAAGTGAAATTGGTACTGAATCTGCTAGATTAGTGAGTAGTCAAAAATTGCCCGTCATGACTGTCGCATCAGAAAGGGAAGTTGACAGAGAACACAGTACCGCTATGAATATGCCCGTTGTAGGTGGTTACATGAATGGTAGAAGCGTAGATGTATTAAGAGACAGTGGTTGTTCAGGTGTTGTGGTTAGAAGGAATTTGGTCCAGGCTGATTGTTTGACAGGTAAGACACAAATGTGCATTCTTGTTGATGGCACTGTCAGAAAATTTCCAATTGCTAGAGTGTCTGTAGACACACCTTTCTTTACAGGTGATGTTAATGCACTCTGTGCTGAGCGCCCAGTATATGATCTGGTTATAGGTAACATTCCGGGGGCTAGAGATGCATCCAATCCTGATGTGAATTGGAAAGCTAGAGAGGCAAGTTCTGAGTGTCAAGTTGGTAGCACAACTGAAATACTAGATAACCAAGAGGAGATTGGAGTTACTAGTGCTGTTGAAACCAGAGGTCAGAAAGCAAGAGAAGGTAAGATAAAGCCTTTGAGAGTCACTTCGTCAATAGCTGACATAAGTGTTGCAGAAGTTAGGTCTGCACAGGAAACAGATAGTACTTTAGATAAGGGTAGAGAAATCGCCACTACAGGTGAAAAGGTCATGGGTAAAAATGACAGTATACTGTGGTATGAAAAGGAAAATGGGCTGTTGTATAGATATTTTCAGTCACCAAAGGTCGAAAATAACAGGCTGTTTAAGCAGTTGCTTGTTCCAATAGGCATGAGACATCATGTTTTGAAAATAGCGCATGATTCTATACTTGGAGGTCATCTTGGAGTCAAGAAAATGGTCAAGAAGGTATTGGCTGAATTTTACTGGCCACGAGTACAGTCTGATATTACAAAGTACTGCAAATCATGTGATATTTGCCAGAAAACGTTTGCTAAGGGTAAAGTGACCAAGATTCCTATTGGAACACTGCCTTTAATTCATACTCCTTTTGAAAGAGTCGCCGTCGACTTAGTAGGGCCCATACATCCACCTTCTGATAAAGGGAATAGATTTATTCTGACAATGGTTGACTTTTCAACTCGCTACCCCGAAGCTGTAGCTCTTAAACGCATAGATTCAGAGACAGTAGCCGAGTCACTCGTTGAAATGTTCAGCCGAGTAGGCTTTCCAAAGGAAGTCCTTAGCGACATGGGTAAGCAGTTTACATCTGATGTCATGAAAGAGGTAGGTCGTCTTTTATCTATCAAACAGTTAACGACAACTCCTTACAACCCTGCTTGTAACGGGTTGGTTGAAAGATACAATGGCACACTCAAGACAATGTTGAGAAAAATGTGCGCAGAACAACCTAAGCAGTGGGATCGATTTATCGCCCCACTACTTTTTGCATACAGGGAAGCGCAGCAAGTGAGCACAGGCTTTTCCCCGTTTGAGTTTTTATACGGTCGTTCTGTAAGAGAGCCAATGATGATTCTAAAGGAGTTATGGTCAAATGAAACTAACACAGATGAGGTTAGAACCACATATGAGTATGTACTGGACTTGAGAAATAGGCTTGAGGAAACCGTAAAGTTGGCACAAGAAGAGTTGGCAAAGAATAAGGTCAGGTACAAGCATTATGCAGATAGGAAAAGGAAGCCAAGAAGTATCAAGGTAGGAGAAAAAGTTCTTATTCTTCTTCCTACGGATAGAAACAAATTGCTTATGCAATTAAAGGGACCGTACACGGTGACAGAAAAAGTGAATGACTTTGATTATAAAGTTTCAGTTGCAGGTAAAGAACGCATTTACCACATCAATTTGCTCAGAAGGTATGAACAAAGAACAGATGATAGTTCAGAACATGCATGCAACATGGAACAACATCTCGGAGTCGTTGACCAGGTAAGTGTTGCCATAATAGAGGAGATAGATGACGAGACGGGAACAGGAGAAAGTGATGAAATAGGCACTGACAGTAGCACCGAAGAGTATTGTAAGAGACAGCTGACAGTGAGTTTGCCATCTCTGGAAGCAAAAGAGTGTATAGATGATGTGAAGATAAACCCAGAATTGTCAAAGGAACAGAAAGGTGAGTTGCTAGATTTATTGAAAGAATACCAAGATGTTATAACTGATCTTCCAGGTAGTACCAGTCTGTATGAACATGACATTAAATTGACAACTGATGAACCAGTAAGATCTAGACCGTACCCTGTACCGCTCACTATGAGAGAAACAGTCAAGGAAGAAATTGAGAAAATGTTAAAAATGGATATCATTTATAGAACAGATTCTCCTTATGCATCCCCTGTAGTAATGGTAAAAAAGCCTGATGGTTCAAACAGATTTTGCATAGATTTTAGGAAACTGAACAAAATCACAGTGTTTGATTCAGAACCAATTGGAAACGCAGATGACATATTTGCAAAATTAAGTAAGAGCAAATATCTTTCAAAACTTGATTTAACCAAAGGGTATTGGCAAATTCCAGTGAAACAAGACTGCCAGAAATATACAGCTTTCATTTCTTCTGAGTGTCTTTTTGCCTTCAAAAAGTACCATTTGGAATGGTGAACGCTGGAGCCTCTTTCTGTAGAATGATGAGGAAGCTTTTGCAGGGTTTGAAAGAAATTGAGAACTTTGTAAATGACATAATAGAACACACAGGTGAGTGGCAATGTCACTTAGAGGTATTGAGAGAGCTGCTGGATAGGTTAAGAGCAGCATGTCTGACAGTTAGGCCATCGAAGTGCATGTTTGGTTATTTCCAACTTTGTTTTCTTGGTCATTTGGTTGGAAAAGGCTGTTTGAGACCAGTAGATGACAAGATCCAAGCAATCAGAAATTGTTGTAGGCCAACAACAAAGAAACAGGTACGTTCGTGTTTGGGTCTTCTTGGTTACTACCGGAAATTCATTCCAGATTTTAGTACAATAGCTTTTCCTTTGACAGAGTTGACCAAAAAGGGTTCTGCAAACAAGATAATTTGGACTCTCGGAACTGAGAGAGCATTTAGAACACTCATAAGTGCTGTCACAAAAGCACCCATTTTATGCCTACCAGACATTGACAAGACGTTCATCTTACGAACAGACGCTTCTGACATAGGTCTTGGGGCAGTCCTTATGCAGGAACATGGGGGTACTAAATTTCCTGTTTCGTATGCCAGCAGAAAGCTCCTCCAAAGAGAAAGGGCTTACTCAGTCATAGTGAAGGAATGCTTAGGTGTAATTTGGGGTATCCAGAAGTTTCAAGTGTATTTGTATGGCAGAGAGTTCTTGCTTGAGACCGATCACCAGCCCCTCATTTACTTGAATAGGTCGAAAGTAGCAAATGCAAGGCTCATGAGGTGGGCACTTGCACTTCAGATGTATAGGTTTCACATTGTTTCTATCAAAGGATCTGAGAATGTTGCTGCAGATTTTTTGAGCAGAATCTAATATTTGTTGTTTAGGGATTAGTGAAAATTTACATTTTCATCATGAAAAGGAGGGTATGTCACAAAAATGTTGACATGTATACAGAGTTAGCATAGACACTAACTTAGGTAGATAAATCCACAGGTGTAGATAGTGTGGTCAGTCAGGCGTGTGATAGCCAGGTATACAAGTGACCAGTGGTTTCAGTACACACTCACTTGGCAGACGGTTAACATGTATTTATTGGCATGAGGTAAATTGGTGCGGCCAAATATCTGGATTTATGTGAGTACATGTGGCATATTTCTGAGAGTTTTGAGTTGTTTATTTCATATCTAAATGCTGTATTTTATTTGTTGTAACATACGCAAATGTTGATTGCATTGTTTCATTATTGAAAACATTTTGTTGCACGGTCAGTAGGCAAACTTTGATAATATTTGCAGTCCAGATGGCATGGACGGGCTGAGAAGTTTGGGCTATGACTAGCGGGTTGCTAAAGGGCTGTATCCTTTAATATCGGCACTGGCCATAACGTATCCAATGTGGAAAGCTGAGAATCCTTTGTGGACCCATGTTTAATTCCGGTGTGGAACACGTGGCTACCTCTGGGTGGGGTATATAGCTGGTATTATCCTAAGTGGACAATTCTGTATAGAGCAAAGTAAGCTAGAACTATATACGTATCTCCTAGGTGGAACAGTCATCCTTAGAGTATGTAATTACGTGTGTTAGAGCACCAGTCCTATAGTCCAGGAATCATCCTTAGTGGAAGCATTATCCTTAGTGGAACAATAGATATCCTTAGTGGATCGTATTATCCTTAGTGGAAGAACTCTAGATATCCTTAATGGATTATATTATCCTTAGTGGAAGAACTGTAGTTATCCTTGGACCATATTATCCTTAGTGGTACTATATCTTGTCTATTATCCTTAGTGGAGACAAGTTTATGACACATTGGTTGGTGAACTATTTAAGTGCAGAGTATTAACTTAGTGGACACTCTTTAGCACCATATTGTTTTGCTAGTATAGTTAGTCGGTATAGTGTTATATGTAAGGGTAGAAAATAAAACTTGTGAATAGTAGTTAGATGTTGTTGATACATATTCACCTGAGGTCATTTAATATTTAAAAGAACTTGCATCACATTTTTGTGACACTGTATTCATTGTAATGCAAATATTCTGAAAATGGGTGATCCTTCGAAAGCAAAAGTAGAAATACCAAAATAGAAAATTGAAGACTCGGTTTTATTGAGTCGGTTCATGAGTAGTAATTAAAAGTGCAACACTTCTCATGCTCCATAGCACCGGCTTAAGCAGTATTCATTTTTCAAAACTAATAACATCGAAACTAATGATCCCGAAGGACCAGAATATATAACAACAATGACAATGAGGTACCGGTCGACTTTTTACGGCCGTCACACAAGCACTTAACACAGGCTGTTGTGAAGTACATACATTAAGAAAATGGGTGATCCTTCGAAAACAAAAATAGAAATGCAAAAAGAAAAAATGCAGACTCGGTTTTATTAAAAAAGCAACACTACTCATGCAATTCTAGTCCCTATGATAACCAGTGTCTTCAAAGACTCCCATTATTAATCTTCTTCATTTACCTCAAGAGTCTCAAAGCGTCTCAAAACCAGTTTAAACCCGGTAAAACTATTGTCACTGACCGTTCAAAAGCGGCAACACAGTGGTAAAGTAAATGTAGAACGAAAACATATTTAAGTGAGTCTGTTCATGAGTAGTAATTAAAAGTGCAACGCTACTCACACCCCCTAGCACCGGCTTAAGCAGTATTCATTTTTCAAAACTAATAACATCAAAACTAATGATCCCGAAGAACCAGAAAATATAACAACACTGACAATGAAGTACGGTGCGACTTTTTACGCCAATTGTGACCAATTTAGATAATATGATTAATGTCGGTACGCCACGTTAATATGTTCAAGTTGGATACGTGTCCTTGTGTGGCCAATGCTAATATGGCCAATTTGGAAAAGCCACGCTAATATGTCCAATTTCGATAAACCACTCTAATATGGCCAATGTGGATAAGTCACACTATTGTGGCCAATTTGGATAAACCATGCTAATATGGCCAATTTGAACAAGCATTGCTAATATGGCCAATCTGGATAAGTGTCACTAATATGGCCAATTTGGATGAGCCACGTTTATATGTCTAATTTCAATAAGCAACGCTAATGTGGCCAATTTGGATAAGACATGCCAATATGGCAAATTTTGATAAGCCACGCTAATATTGCCACTTTAGATAAGCCAGGCTAATACGGCCAATTTGGATCAGCCAGGCTAATATGGCCAGTTAGGATAAGCCACGCTAAGATGGCCAGTTTTGATAAGCCATGCTAAAATGGCAAATTTTGATGAGCCGCACTAATATGTCCAATTTTGATAAGCCATCCTTATGTGCCCAATTTGGTTAATCCATCCTTATATGGCCAATTTTGAACAGCCAATGGTCATAATATTGAACTGCATGGGACGACATATTCGGCTATCGAACAGAGAACTTACATTATGCAGCCATCTGCTCTTATTGAACTCAGACTTTATTCATTATTAGGTCGCAATAGACAGGTTATACTATATATATTAGTCTCAATTTCTTTTGTAACAGTTACTGTTTCAAAAATCCTTCATCTTACGATTTTGCACGCATTTGTGCCAAAAGGAGCAGTCTGATCAGGATCTGCACTGTTTGCCAATGGAATTTGAAAAATATGTAGCTTTACTTTCTAAAACGACCACAATGTTCCACCTCCAATATTTTATTCTATCTATTTTGGCCATGAATATTCACTAGATATTGAAATTTGAAAGGTATCGAGACAGTCAATAATAGGCAATTATTTTGCCTATGTGTTATTATCCAGCTTGCTGTGATATACCCAATTTACAAAATACGTTCCTAGCATGCACGTTAGGGATTAACATTTAATTTATCCACATTTGCCTAATATTTACATCTTTAGTCTGCTGCGGTCGGATCAGTGATTACCTATGCAAACCGTTTGGATCCACACTAGACCCCACGTAACTTTCACAGGTCCACAGGGGTCTGAAGCGCTCCATGAGGTTCTATTGATTTGTATAGTACATACAGACCCCCATGAAGCGGTTCAGACCCCTGTGGTCTGATCAAGGCCGCGTTGAAAAGAAATGCAAGATACATCAACTGTGACAACTAAGATCGATGACATTTTGTACCAACAAAAGTTTACTCATCAGACTGAAAGTTAATACGGGACATGATGTACATAAGGTCGATTTATCTCATATTTAACACTATTTTGTCGATTCAAAGCGAACACGACAACCGTTACTGATGCAGTGAAGCCCCTCTAAATCGGACGAGGATTCTACTGTACATATTATTTTGTAATGGAAAGCGAAATATTAAAAAAAAAACAGAAAGAGATACATAAAGATACAATCATGGCGTTGGCCATGTTCCGAATTAAATGTTATTTACAACGTGCATCAATAGTAAAATCAACAACAGTCATTAACATTTTTATTCATCTCTCCCTCTCTCTCTCTCTCTCTCTCTCTCTCTCTCTCTCTCTCTCTCTCTCTCTCTCTCTCTCTCTCTCTCTCTCTCTCTCTCTCTCTCTCTCTCTCTCTCTCTCTCTCTCTCTCTCTCTCTCTCTCTCTCTCTCTCTCTCTCTCTCTCTCTCTCTCTCTCTCTTTATTGTCGTCTGCAAAATTATCGTCTGCTTCAATGTTATTTTTTAAATTTCGTGAGAGATAGGTTTTTTCAATCTCCCTGTGTCAACTTGACTTGGCTTACCTTATATATTTCATTAACATTGATAAAGTCATCATTTCTTACATTAATATTCATAGAGTAAATGGTTAATTTTCTTTCATCACATCTTGCACCATATTGAGTTACCTTTTTTGTTCACCACGCCCAAGACGCACATATTTCAAGCCCTGCTTGACATCTCCAATGATCAAAAGAATAAAACCGGTGGTTATAGTTGCATGCACAATCACGTGTTAAGTATTTAATCTGCTTTTAATATGCAATTGAACTACTTATACACTGTAATGTAACCGGATTGTCTTGTCTACATGGTTTGTGAGTTGGTGGTTACTTTTCCCAGGTTATTTCTTATTATAGGGTCTACAAGTATTTATTAAGTCTGTGTAGGGGAATGATCTTTTTTATTGTAAATTAAATAATAAACAGAGAGAGATATAGGAAGAGAGAGAGAGAGAGAGAGAGAGAGAGAGAGAGAGAGAGATAGGAAGAGAGAGAGAGAGAGAGAGGGGGGGTGAGCAAGTTCTGACGGAAGGTATGTTACCTTTAAGTGTCCTGAACCAAACTGAAGAAAGTACAAAATAGGCGCGCTTATATACCCTCTTCTGGGTAAAAAGCATGCTTCGCACATGAAAATCATTTAACAATAATAGCTACCTGAAAAGTACACCTGTGTTCTATTAAAAAAAAATATCTGTCCGACAGGGAATTCCTGACAGTTACGTCATAATTTGTTTACTTGAATATTCATATGACATGTTATTTCTTAAAAGGGAAGACTGTGACTATTTGATTATGATGACATGCTTGTCGAGTCCGTAGCCTAGTGGCTAAAGGTGCTCTCCGCCGAATCAAAATGCACCTGGTTCGAAACCCACATAAGTCAAAAAAAAATTCTTTTTTGTTTCGCATATGTCAAAAAGCAGAAAAGAAAGACCAAGCAGGATTTACGAGAACAGGAAAAAAGATATAACGACAATAGATCATATAGAAAAAATATACTGACAAAAGTATTTAAACAAAGCAACAAATACATACAAGTATAAACGCCGGTGAGTTTCGAACTCGGGTAGCGCGCATGCAAAGCCGCATACGCATCCTTTAGAGCACGGTGTCGGATATTCCATAGTGTAATGATTGTCTTATTTATCAATATTCCATTTAAATCATATATTGAGGAAAGTTTGTTTATCTATTACTCAGGGAGCCAATAGTGCCTACCATGCCCCCTCCCCTGGACTTTTTTCATGGGTACCAAAATGTTCAGAAAAGTGTCCTGAATCAGAATCACGAATGTACTCAAACTTTAATTATTTTAGGTTATGTGTATTTTAACCGTTTCCATGGCAACCCCCCATGATGGCCCATACCTTCAAAGTCGCCCATATCACAGTCAGTTTTTGTCCTAAAACTATAAAACTGGTACCAAATGGAAGATAAGACATTGTGCTTTTATTTCTAACTTGTTTTTTTAAATTACCTTATTTGCATACTCATGAATATTAATGAGAACATTAAAATTAGTAAAAAAAAGTATAGAAATAACGTAAACCTTTCATTTTTTATCCTACAAATATCAGAAAATAACTTCAAATGCAGTTTAACATGATGACGAAACCCCCAGGAAACAAAATATTCAATTTGAGGAGGACCAAAGCATTTAAGTACCCTTTTCACCGTTTCCATGGCAACACCCTAGTTTTCGTAATGATGGCACGTACCTGCAAAATCGTCTATATCACAGCCAGCTTTTGTCCTAAACCTATAAAACTGGTACCAAATTGGAGATAGGACATTGTGCTTTTATTTACAGTTGTTTTTTTTAAATTACCTTATTTGCATACTCATGAATATTAATGAGAACATTAAAAATAGTAAAAACAATATAGAAATAACGTAAACAATGTAAACTATTCACTTTGTATCCTACAAATATCAGAAAACAATTTCAAATGCAGTTTAACATGATGACAAAATCCTCAGAAAACAAAATATTAAATTTGAGGTCCAAGAATTTAACTCTAAGTAACGTTTTAACTGTTTCCATAGTAACCATTCATTTCACTCTGTTCACACATTTTTGTTAGTCGACACCTACCTGCAAAAATATTCCATATAACAGGAAGCTTTTTGTGCTAACTGTATAAAACTGGTACCGAATTAAAGCTAAGACCTTGTGCTTTGGTTTAAAGGCTATACTTAGGAATTACCTTATTTGCATACACGTGATTTTTAATGAGAATAATTAAAAAATAGCAAAAAAATACAGAAATAACGTAAACCTCTCATAAGTTACACTCTGTAATATGAACAATGAGGTTAGAATGGTTGCCTAGGAAACAGATATATCACCATCAGTGCTATATAATTTGTCCCAAATTTATTTATCTAACAATCTTGGTGATGTTCAGTGATCATAGTAAACTTGAGCTAACAATTTTGCATTTGTGTTTGCTTTATAAGAGAAAGACTGGTGTCTGTCGAAAATTTCAACATCTATTACTGTTCTCATAAATATTCATACATATGCAAATTAGTTTATATGAAAAAAGTTATATTTACTATTAAAGCAATGCCTCATATCTATGTTTGTAACAATTGGTTTCATGATTCATCAAATATAACTGAGATCTAGTGGAGTATTACAGGTGTGTGTCAAATTTCCTAAATTTGTGAAAGGATCGGTTACCATGGAAACCGTTACAATGTTACTTACAGTTCAGTGTTTGGGTATCAATTTAGATACTTAGCTTTCTGAGTATTTTGTCATCAATTTAAACTACATTTGAAGTTGTTTTCTGATATTAGTAGGATAAAAATTGAGAGGTTTACGTTATTTCTGTATTTTTTTGCTATTTTTTAAATAACGGGCCAAACCGGAATAGATCTAGATTTATATGTCAAAGTATGCATACGGATTTATCATTGCTTATAAACAACGCGCATTGATATATTTACATGCACATGGTGTAATTAGGCCGTTTTCGATTGGTTGAATTTGCGACATATAAAACACTTTTTATATGCCGAAAATTTGGTCACATGAGCAAATCAGATTGCAGGAAGTTGACAGATTGCGTTAGAATAGAGAATATTTGGTTCCTAGCTTTGAATGAGAAATGTTATCTGGCAAGGCGGATGAATATATCAGGTGAGCCGAAGGCGAACCTGATATATTCAGAAGCCGAGCCAGATAACATTTCTCATTCAAAGCTAGGAACCAAATATTCTATATATCGTTGTCACGACAGCAAAATATACTTATTATTATTTGTACCGAATGTACCACAAAATGCACCGCAACGTATACCCGACTCTACTGGCTCTAGACTGTTGATGACGTCACTTTAAAGGCGTTATTACGTCACTGGAATTCCAAAAAGTCACATTGCTTTTTAAAATGCTCAAAACAAAACCGTTGCCCCGGTTGGTTATGTGAGAAAAAGAACCTGTCACTTGACGATATCTAGACGATTTATGATTCTTGATGTGGATTTATCTAAACACGGTACTTTCGCGACAAACAACTAGATCTAGTCTAGATCTAGATCTACTAGATCTAGTCTAGGCCTAAGAATATAAGTTTGGGAGAATGAAGTGAAAGAATTAGATCTATTTAGTTTAATGGGTATCGATTGAAATCAACAAATTCGCTTTCTTAAACTTTTTTTATTCAGTACTCGGTAGACGTAAATTTGTGTATTCAGGAAATAAGCGTCTCGGTAAAAAAGTAGTTTCGGCTACAGGTCATGTGACCAACTGACATAATAACATTGGTCATGTGACCAACTGACATAATAACAAAAAGTTTTTATCCAGTCACCAGGCTTCTCCTAGGTTTATTAGGTTACTTCCGGTAGTAGAAGGTTTATTAGGTTAGTAGATAGGCGGAATGATTCTATAACCATGGAACTATTTTAATTTTCTGTAAATATGCATGAACATGTTGACGGAATAGATCTAACAGAAAAACCACCAATATAATTATTCAAATAAGAAAAGAGAAGAAAAAAATAAAATAAAAATAAATGGCTATAGCTGGATTCGAACCCGCGCTGGTTCTACAAAAGCCAAATATAATCTCTCTAGAGACGTCGTGCTTACCGATTACGCCACTGAGGCCACATACAAAGCGACGTTGATTTATCAGTTTTATTTATTTAATTCATCGCTGAAGAAGCGCGTTTTTGATAAAAATCAAGTCAGGGGGCAAAGATTTACAGATAAATAGTAAATGTTTTCATTTCACTCTCATAATAATTTGATTGATAAGCTCTTACAGGGGCGTTGGTTGTCATAGACCTAAATATAGGCTGTTCAGTTCCATCGATTTATGAGTGACGTTAGCCCTATCTAAAAATAGAAACCGAGTCGACGGAACTCGAATTTGACCAGAGAGCCTCCGGGAGAATATTATCATGTCTGTTTGAATTAACATATCAACTCTCGATTCAAATGATCTTATTTTTCAAATTCAACCACGTTTTACCCTCTTGTAATGTAAGTATCGAAACTATTTTCGTCTGCGGTAGCTCATTATTTACGTCTCTAGAATGGAAATGAAAAGGGAGGTCCGTTGATAAAAAAAACGGATTTTCAATGCAAATTATTTCAATATTCGTATGTTTTATGAGTCTATGAAAACAGATATAACTAAATTGACTGGATAAATAGAATAATAGGTTAGTGCCGTAGAAGGGACGCCTTTATCCGACTCGGAGTGAAAACAGTTGAGGCTCGGCAAGCCTCGCCTCAACGTTTTCTCCCCTCGTCGGATAAAGTGTCCCATCTACGGCACTAACCTATTATTCTCTATATCAGGCACCTTGTTATCCGTCAGGAAAATAGGCACGTGACAGGATAAAACGATTTCTTATTCTTCTGACTATTTAACACTTTTCTCAACAAAATATCACATACAAACTGAAAGTGTGAAGTTACATATTTCAAAACTATGTGACCTATTCACAGACAGCTTTGGTATGTAGTAAATATAACGTATCTACCGAAAGTCAAGGCTGTAGGTACAAATCGGTACCCGTACAAATTGAAAGTCAGATTTTTTTCCCGTGAAAATAATGAATAATTTCCGATCGGAATTTCCCGCCAGCTCTCTATCTATCTCTGTCTCTATATATGTTCTGCAACATCCATTTTCAAGTATTATGTGCAAGCTGCGAGTCAGTGTTGATGGTAAAAGATAAAGTAGGAGAAAGATGGAAGAATGCTCTATATGGGTTTTTTTATGATAAAATTCACTCCTTTGTAAACAGAGTATACCCAGATCAGACAGCTCATGTTAACGATCTACCAGATGCAGTGGATTGCACAATCAAATTGTTTGCAGATGACACAAAGCTATATTCGATAAATGAGAACAGTAATGATGAGGAAAAATTACAAAACAGTTAATTTGATGCATGTCACTGGTCAGACAAATGGCAGATGATTTTCAATACAAAGAAATGTAAGTCTATGCACATAGGTAAAATATATGCCAGTGAATTCTTCATGAAAAATGATGACAATAGAGTGGATAGGATTGAAAGAGTAAATTCAGAAATAGACCTACTATTGCTCTTGAAAATGTTCAGAGAAGAGCCACGAGAATGCTCATAAGTATGAGAGGTTTAAGCTACTCGGCATTCCGACCCTGGAGTACAGGATGGACAGAGCAGATGTAATTCAGGCATTTAAACTTCTGAAAGGTTTGGACAAAACATCTGCCACCCTGCTATTAGTAAAAGATGATAGTAGAGCAAGGTGTAACGTTATGAAACTCGGTAAGCCAAGGGCTAGAACCGAACAGAGAAAGTGTACCTTTAGCCATAGAGTAATAGACCTCTGGAACTATCTCCCTAACAGTGTTGTTCAGGCACCCACACTGAATATATTTAAATCAAAGCTGAATGGGCACTGGGGGGTCACTAATAAAGCTAATAATAATAATAATAATACGTTTTAATGAGATTTCTTTTAAATGGCTTTTGTAGAGAGGCTTCACTGTATGATGAGTTTATATGTAAACAGAGATGGAGAAAAAAGTTGTGAGAGTAAATAATTATATGTTACCTAACCCTCTTAGAACCTCCTGAATGTAGGAACTATTGTTGAATAAAGACTCAGACAGTCAAGTTCAATTCAGTCAGTGTAGTTTAATGGTAGAACACATTCTTGCCTAGCCATGAGAAGGAAGTCTGGGTTTAAATCCCAGCACTGGCTAATGAAGAAGGTTTGAGATGAATTATTTATTATTTTATTTAATTAACCCTTTCCCTGTCCTATGATTATGTCACATTTCAATACCTACTGAATATTCATGGACACAATAGTTACAATGAAATATGGAAGGTGGAACATTGTAGCCATTTCAGAAAGTAAAGAAACAGATTTATCAATATCCATTAGCAAACAGAGCAGACCCCTCCATCTGATCTGGGTCAACTCTATTTGCAAATGCGTGAAAACATGTTTGTATGAGGGAAAGGGTTAAACAGAACTCACAGAATTGTAAGAAAATAACTTCATACTGTGCATATTGCTTAGTAAAACAAATTTAAGAATTTGGATCTTTAACCCTTTACTCCATAAATATGTCTTTCTAACCTTTGCAAATGGAGTAGACCCAGATCAAAAGCTCATGTAGGAGTAATCTGATCATGGTGTGCTGTTTATACTTGTGGCATAATACAGATATGATTCTACAGTTGCTGCCACAGCCAAACATTCTTGTGTTCATGTACCATTATAAAAATAATTAAAAATTCTGTTAATTTTCAACATGTCATTTTTTCTTATATGAATATTCCTGGCATTAAGGGTTGATAGTTTTTATTTCTAGAGAAAGAAGACTGGAAAGTAAAGAAATCCAAGGACTTGAGGTCTACAAGCAACTTATTAGAGGACCAGTTTCTGTATTTTCAGTGTAGAATAATGGTAAAGTGAAGTCTCTTGGCTCGAACCTAGAGGAATAATATTTTTAATACATGGCTATTTGGAGATAATGTGAAACAACTAAACCACTAAATGAATATTCATGAAGGCTTTGAGACTCTATGAATATAAAATTATTAAGCTCTCTTGAAACTGCTTCAGATTAGTGATATCAGTTTTGAAAAGTGTCCAAAGCTTTAAAATACTGTTTGCCCTGAAAAGAATTGATGCATGAAGTTTTTTACTTCTAAATTCAAATACAACAATGTATCTTAAATTATAAATATTTTTCAATCCTTATTTTTTTAATATGGAGAAATATGTGAAACATTATTAGCAGAACTTTGTTAATCATTAATAGATCCATAATCAATGTTTCAATAACAAGACAATTATCTTACTGAGGGTTGGGTTGAGAAATTTAAAAGCAACCAACTGTTAGTTCAAATTCTGTTTTAGAGTTTACAGTTTTAGCTCACCAGAGCACAAGGTGCTCAGGGTGAGCTTTTGTGATCGCCTTATGTCCATCGTCCATCGACATGCGTCTTCCAGTTGTCAACAATTTGGACCTTTAAACATCATCTCCTCTAAATCTACAGGGTTGTTCTCAGTTTTCATCTTTCGCACATAGCATCATCAAAAGATTCACTAACACCAAATCTATCAGATATAGCTGAATACTTATATCTAGACTTGCCATGTGCCATAACTTGATAAGAATATCAAAACCTGGTCTTCCAGAGGTATTTGGAAGTTTTACCAGTTCCTTGTCTACAGGCTATTCTAGAAACATGATCTTGCCAACGGATGTCACAAATCTTTTCCTGTATGTACTGAACACTAATTGTACTCAGTCTGAAAAACGTGTTGAACTCATCCAGTCTGAAGAGAGATACACTGTCTCTGATATGTAATTCTTCTGTCTATATCGAGATCTCAGTCTGGAAACAGAAAAAAAGAAAAATAATATAAATACCCTTGAGAAAACGAACCCTTATCCGAGCTTCAGATAGGAGAAGTATTTTGAAAATAAAATACCTTTCCGTCGAAGTCGAAGTTGTAATCACTCTTTAAAATTGTCTGGTAAAGACAATTCTGATGAAAGGTTACAACAATGAGTGATGTTGGGAAATCTTGTATGGTACATGTTTATGCAGGTTTTGGTCAGACCAAATTTTATATATTAATGGCTGCATTGCAAACAGTGTAGATTCAGATCTGTTGTCGCATTCGGAATGAGTATGCAGATTAGGCTCCAGTCACCAACGAACTGTAAAACAACATGCTAATTTTGTGGTGGTTGCAGTCTTATCTGCCGGAATATCCTTAAAACCGAAAGTAGCTCGATATCACCATTTAGAGTACAGAAATGTGAACTAATTAGGCTCTACACTCTTACACCTCACTAGTGTACAGATTCTGACCACATGCAACTTTTTCAAAGCTGCCATTGGTATGGGTTTACACTATTTTTGCTTTTTGGTATGGAATCTCAAAACGGGGCTCGTATATCACCATCTTAGCGCGAGGCAGTTCTGCATATGTATAATGCAAATTAACTTGTTAATTAATTAACCAAGCTGACGACATGAGATATGTTAAGTAGGCACCTAAATACTTCAAAATAACAGAATTTCAAAACGCATATTCCATTTAAAATGATAGTCTGACTCGGAATACCGAGATAGATATCGAAAGTAGACATGACAAGTTTAACCTTTAGCCTGCTAGGCAACCTTTTTGGCATTTGTTTTCACCTACTAGATTCGAAATTCGAGCCGTAATGAATTTGTCTACCAAAATGCAATCAGGGTGTCAATCAGTTTGGATCCTGATGAGACGCCGATCTCATCTGGATACAAACTGTTTGCATAGGTATTCAATCATCCGCTTATAGCAGGCTAAAGGTTAATAGATGTAGTGAATAGAGGACATGTAGATATAAAAAGTTCACCCACCGTTTAGCCCTCAGCAGTAGGATTACCAAACCAGCGATGTTATCATGTTAGTCGTTGGAATCGTTGTCAGAACTGATGTCGCCCAGAAACACAGCGTGTTTTCGCTTTGCCATTATGCTCTTATCAAATTCACAAGCGGCCAGCGATAAGTAATGAAATGAAAAAAATCATTCGACTGGACATCGAACTATACGTAATTATATGCCACTGCGCACGGGGCGGAGCTAATATTTACTCAACAAAAAACCTCCAGTCGAATACGCCTATTCATGCAGTGCCAGGTCAAACCTTATCGACAATACACTAGAAAACCAATATGAGATACATGTACACATTAAATATCTTAATTAAAGAGATATATACAGGTAGATGTAAAACTTAAAGGAGTAGTAAATAAAACCAATTCCTGCCACAGTAAAATATGTTGACTAAATACTTATTTATGATCAGCTAATTATTTTACGTTATCAAGACATCTGTAAACACCTTTGCAAATAGTTTGGAATCAGATTAGATGCTGCGTGATATCTCATCAGGATCTAATCAGACTAGATCCTGCGTGATGTCTCATCAGGATCTAATCAGACTAGATGCTGCATGTTGTCTAATCAGGATCTAATCAGACTAGATGCTGCGTGATGTCTCATCAGGATCTAATCAGACTAGATGCTGCATGTTGTCTCATCAGGATCTAATCAGACTAGATGCTGCATGTTGTCTAATCAGGATCTAATCAGACTAGATGCTGCGTGATGTCTCATCAGGATCTAATCAGACTAGATGCTGCATGTTGTCTAATCAGGATCTAATCAGACTAGATGCTGCGTGATGTCTAATCAGGATCTAATCAGACTAGATGCTGCGTGATGTCTAATCAGGATCTAATCAGACTAGATGCTGCGTGTTGTCTCATCAGGATATAAACAGACTAGATGCTGCGTGATGTCTAATCAGGATCTAATCAGACTAGATGCTGCGTGTTGTCTCATCAGGATATAAACAGACTAGATGCTGCGTGATGTCTCATCAGGATCTAATCAGACTAGATGCTGTGTGATGTCTAATCAGGATATAAACAGACTAGATGCTGCGTGATGTCTAATCAGGATATAATCAGACTAGATGCTGCGTGATGTCTAATCAGGATATAAACAGACTTGATGCTGCGTGATGTCTCATCAGGATCTAAACAGTAAACTGCGAGTATTTGTTTTAAGAAATTAAATGGAAGACAAATAATTATTTACCGGGGGAAAAGACGACACATTTTGCAGACGACACATTTTGCAGACGACAATGTGCATCAGCAAAGGTGTCTGTTTGAAAACACCGAACGATATACGACACGAACAGTGGTAAAATATATTATGCAGTTAAGCCTGTCTGAAGCGGTCTAATAACGGGTATGCCAGGCATGGGCAGCTTTATGCAGGTCAAAAGTAATACAAAAAGCTCGTTTAGGCGCTTTCTGTTTTACTGTTGTCCTGCATTAAGCGACCACCTGGTTTATCAGTCACAATTTTATGTTTGATAATTGAATGGCAGCAGGTTCTACTGTATATTAAAGTTCTATTCAATACACTCAGAGAATCAAACATAATGGATCCTGATGAACAGTTGAATACTGGGCGTCTCACATGTTAGCAAAGCTAAATACCGTTTGTTTGTCCATAGCATGTTACAGTATTCATTCCAACGCTCCATTTTCAAATGGACTATTCCAAATTTCAAACAGGTCAAGCAAACCGTGAATATCCAGGGATGTTATAAAGACAAGTGTAACATAACAAACAGTGTAGACTGTTGTGAACAGACTGCTCTAGCAGCCCCCTCATCTGGATCTACACCGTTTGCAGAGGAAATAAGTGGCTCGTTTCCTGCACTGGGAAGGTCAATTCTGTCACTGTCATAGGTGCAAACATTTTTTTTATCGAAACGATACGCCGAGTAATTCGGGTCGAAACTGTTTGCTGCTATGATAAAATAGGAAGAAAATAAAAACAAGTCAAAGCAGACGACAAATAACGCACACGAATAAACTTGGCAGCGCTATGCATAGGCTTTCATAGTCCACTGAAGTATCCGGATGGCCCCATGATTGTATGAAAATAAGAAGGGACTTACAGTAGATAACGCTATCGAATACGTCACCATATTAGCTATACAGATGATTGGCGGGGAATCTGACTTTTTATTCCCTGTTGTATTTTCTTCCATTCTTCAACAGGGAATAAAAGTCAGATACCCCACCAATGGTCTGTATAACGATTTTATTATACTGCAAAATTTAATATTTGTAGCAGTTAATTAGCGTTGTTAATTTAGGCGTCGTTTTGCTTCCCCCCTGAGGGGCCTCATACTGTAAAGTAAGGGTTTGTCTCACTCTGCGACCCTAGTTAACCGTGTAATAAACTGCTTATTACATTTTAATGACGGTTTTATAATATTAAAAAAGCGGCTATATATTTACTTCCATTTCAATCTACTTTGTCACTGAATTTGAATCGATATTTTTTTCTATTTCGAGTTTTACTGACCTTAATACTTCATTTGATCGCATCGTGTATCAGGAACTCCCATGATAAATATCCCTGAATGTCATGCAGTAACAAGGAAGAAAATGCCGAAAATGCATTTTCTACATGCTAATGCGATCAGCTGTATCTTTGCAAGTGGCCGCCGTATGTATAGATAGTGGAGCGTATCATTTTTCAACAGGGGTGAATTGCGTACTGATGTGAAATACATGACGTAATTTCGTGCATTACGCCAACATTTAATAGCTATAATTACCCTCAGTTTCATTTTTCAATCTATTATATATACTGTATGCATGTTTCCCTCATGTTGTACATGTTAGTACCTAAGACGAAATAAAGATATGTTCTGTTCTGTTCTGTTCAGTTAAAATTGAACGTTCCACTCGACGTCAATCGTCCGACATTTGCAATTTGAAATAAACATTTTACAATGGGAAAACATTGTTTTTATGCTTGAACTCTTTATTTAAAGATGGATTCAAAAGAAACTCGGACACAGAGCTCCTGAAAAACGATGACACATGTGGTTTAAATTTGATCTCAATCCGGTAAGAAATGAAAACATTCTCGATTCAAATTCATCGACAAAGTAAATTGAAATGGACAGTGCTGCTATTTACAGGTACGTGTACTGTGCATGTGCATAAATAAAATCGGAATCGATTTGGGCGTGGATTGTCTTTATAAAAGCGTATGTTTGGGGGCTAATCAGTACGTGCACTGTAAGTACTTTGACAACATTTGTAGCACCAGAGCATAATAAGACCTTCGCCACATATCGGGCTTATTTACATTATTATACATCAACTATAACAAAAAATGTTTCTCAATGGATAACTTTGTTCCGCCCCAATTCTTGTTATTTCGTTTGAGTGCGTTTGTTTGGACCAAATCGACGAAGTGGAGCCGGTCGGCTATTTTCTGTTGTTGTAGCACTGAAGCGAGATCCTGGACTCCGTATATACATCAGAATTTTGAGGGATACACGACTTTTTATACATGGCTAATTGACCAATCAAAATCGAGGATTTTACTTTGCAGTATAATAAGACTCGTTATACATGGCCAATTGACATCAAAATCGAGGATTTTACTTTGCAGTATAATAAGGCCTCTTAAATACGTCATCAGGCCTCTTATACGTCATCATGCCTCTTATACCCTATTAGGCATCTTATACGTCATCAGGCCTCTTATACGTCATCAGGCCTCTTATACCTCATTAGGCCTCTTATACCTCATTAGGCCTCTTATACGTCATCATGCCTCTTATACCCCATTAGGCATCTTATACGTCATCAGGCCTCTTATACGTCATCAGGCCTCTTATACGTCATCAGGCCTCTTATACGTCATCAGGCATCTTATACCTCATCAGGCCTCTTATACCTCATCAGGCCTCTTATACCTCATTAGACCTCTTCACAGTGTTGAACTATAATGGTGCCAACTTTCTAACGGTTGTCTGCAACCAACTTCTGTTAAAACGTTTCGGTAAAATTAATAATACTTAAGATAAATATATTTATACAAATTTCAAAAGAATAAGACTTGGAGCGCCACACAGAAACGGACACGACACTCAAACATCACCAAACAGGAATCAGAACAAACGCATAAAAAGATGTAAAACATTTACCATATAAAACAAAATAAAATGTAGACCGTATAATGAAAACAGGAGTACCGCATTGGAACGACCAATAGCAAAAAAGGGCAACTGGGGGCTTAAACCAGATGTGCGGGTACCCTACCTCACGGATTGCATAAAACACCCTCTGTAAGGAGAAACAACCACAGCTATAGACAGAGTTTAAGACAAACAATGAAGTCCCATGATTAGATGTCGCCCTGAAAAGGTTTGATCTTGGCATCAAAGTTGGCAATGATGTATTTTGGCGACATTGGCACTGAAAGACTTAACCATTTACTCATTTATGAGAATCCATCTAGTACATGCTATTTTCTGTTTGTTGTTCTTGTGAGCATAATAAGAACAAACCGTAAAACCGAGAACCATCAAACCTTGTTTGCTTATTCCACATATATAAACTTTTCAAGGCTCAAGATCACATGAGACAAATCTCAAGATCACATGAGTCAAGATTTGATAATACTTTTGATCAGGATGCAGAAACAAAGCATGAACACAGAGTCATTCAACCGTACATGCTTGTTTCACATTCTTAGATGTTGCCGTATATTGATTTCAAGGTCACGTGTCAAGGCCATGGACACGTAAGGCAAGTCAAGTAATGCTGTGTAATATTTATATTTACCCAAGTATACAGAACAATTAACATAAGCTCTTTCGAACTTTTAACACCCACATTGATATACGAAAACATTATCACTTACATGTATAACTAGTGATACTATTTAAACTGCATTACATCCATGTAAAGAGAACTGATTTTTCTCCAATAAGGGAGAATATTCTAACCTAGCACATATATTGCCACGCAATTGTTTTTTCCCTTGTTTAAAATATGCAAAACTCAAAATGCAGAGGCTGATGCTAATATTGGCTGAATCCTTAAAATATAGTAAACTGATTCCAAATACATTAAACCCAGAAGTAATACTCCAAACATTGTGAACATTGTACAAACACAGATACTTATTCAACCTTGTTTGTTTCATTCAATTAGAAGTCGCACTCTATTTATTTTTAAGTCAATGGTCACAACCTTGCAAAAACTAAAAGTGAACATGATACAGAACAAACTGTGGCATACAGGATCTTTAAACCTTGCATGTGTTTCCTCATGACGTGATGCGGTCAAAGATAATACTAAATGTCACCGGAAGTATATCTGAAAAGCAACTTGTGAACACGGCACAGAACAAGCTAAAAACCACCAATTATGCTAATGAAATGGACACATCTACCAATATTTAACATTCTGATCTCAATAGTAATTGCTGGACATTCTCTAGCAAGCACTGATTAACGCAAGAATGATGAAGATTTGATGAAAATTGTCCCACTTAGAGTGCGGGCATGGTTTGGACGCCGCCCACCCCCATCGCAGACACACCACCCACAGCCTACCGCCCGCTCGTCACCTGATCACGACCCACCATCCGCCGTGTAAATATACATGTATTTATAATTCGCTGTTCAAGCAAAATGGTATCTTTGGGGTTATATAGTGCAGATCCAAACCAGCCTCTTTAGTATGTGCATTATCCAGATCAGACAATACTGAAATAATGACGATGCCAGACTCTAATCAATACGCTCATTACGCTCAATACGCTCCATGGGCATGGTGTACAAATAAGTGACGTTTCAAACTCAGATACCGTGCACTCTTCACTTTGTTTATTTACTGCACACATCGTGTGTTTGAGAAAAAAAACTTATGAAGCGCCACCCAGCGTTGCAACAAACTGTTTGTAAGTAGCAAGTTAGTGAGCGTTCAGTATGATAAAGATTACGCCATAGTATTTATAGTGAAACATGTCTGTCTATAGGTATACATCTAAGTCTTCTCTAGTCCTTCTATCTTTATCTGTTTTCTCTCCATCTCTTGCTTTACCTCAACCTCTTACCAGAGGCCTGTTCAGGAGCGCGGGCGCTTGATGAGCGCTTGCCCGAGCAAAAGTATCACTGCTGAACGCGATCGAGCGCCCTTTCTAAAAGTACAAAAATGAGTCATGCAGGAAACACCACATACAGAACAAACACTCGCCCGAACAGCAACACAAGGAAACAGCAAATGTACATAGGTAGAAAAAACAACAAGAGACGCACAAAGACAAAACAAACATACAATAGGAGGAAGATGGAAGTACCGCCTTGGAACGGTCAGTGACAAAAGTCACCGGGGGTGACCAAGTACATTTTTTTTCTGCGGTCGGGTTCTAGAGCATCAGTTTGTTAATTACGATTGTTTTCTTCCAGTCGGTTGCTTCTGTTACCTTGTCGGTAGCCATCTTGGAAACACAAACGAATGTCAAAGCGATTCACCTCGCGAATAGGCTAGCTGGCACTAGGCGGGCGCCCTCGTTCAGAGTCCAAGCGCTCGAAGTGACATCGAGCGCCCACACTCCTGAACAGGCCTCTGTTTGGATATATGTCTTTATTGTCCTGGTTTTTTTTACCTGTCATAATATGATTATTCCTACGTCACTGAATGGATATATTTAGCTTCGGTAAACTTGTGTTTCAAAAGTTTTTCACGAGATTCACAATAAACATACGGAGGCCTGTTCAGGAGTGTGGGCGCTCGATGTCACTTCGAGCGCTTGGACTCTGAACGAGGGCGCCCGCCTAGTGCCAGCTAGCGCAAGCTAGCCTACTCGCGAGGTGTATCGCTTTGGCATTCGCTTGTGTTTCCAAGATGGCTACCAACAAGGTAACAGAAGCAACCGACTGGAAGAAAACAATCGTAATTAATAAACTGATGCTCTAGAACCCGACCGCAGAACAAAATTGTACTTGATTTTTAGAAAGGGCGCTCGATCGCGTTCAGCAGTGATACGTTTGCTCGGACAAGCGCTCAATCAAGCGCCCGCGCTCCTGAACAGGCCTCTGAGGTACTCGAATAAGTAAAAGAAAATGTTTAAATAGCGGACACAATCGATATCTGTGGCATGTCAGGCGTTGCAATATTGTATAATTTATTGTATAATTTTATATATTTATTGTGTATTGAATAAATATATATTCTATACAATAAATATATATTTTATACAATAAATAATACTTTTTATATATAAAATATACTTTAAATGGGGAGACCGGGGCACGTCCGGCCTTTGGTTATATCGAGGCTGTATACCAATATAAATAGCGTAAGTCTTCTTTATGACGTCACTTATGATGTTTGCATCGTCATATGTAAAGATGGCCACCTTATGATGACATTTATTTGCTATGGAACCAAAACGTCATTCTTTGGACTGGTGAGTAACTTTTCCTTATCCAATTTAGTTTGTATTTTTCCCGATATGTATTGAGATTCAAATTCATGTTTTGTACATGTTGATAGAATGGTTTGGGTGCTTTAGTTTTAAACTCTTTTTTATCATATTTCCTCAACCATAGACGCGGTAGCACGTGCATATGCATATGAACACCACTTGGGGCTAGTTCGGCCCAGTGGCCGGACTTGCCCCACATTGACACCTTATAGGCCACTATTTTTTATAAAGATTTATCTTCTTTTTTATTATTTCCATAGCATTTAATTATTTGCCAAGATGTGTGTGTAGTCAGGGTTTTAAATCTACTATATCTGACACACTGATAATGTTTATATGGTTAGGCTCTACTGGCAAACTTGATTCTGATCCAAGCTGTGATACAGATGTTATTTGCAAGTTTTTAGACTTTCCTGAAGAAGCATTGGTAACTTATTTATCTGTATGAACCGTAGTAACTTTGGTTTTTGTTTCAAAAACGGGTCTACACCATGGTGCGTAGATCGAAGTACAAGAGAAAAGGGGGTTATAGACCAACAGATATTTGCAAAAGAAACTAGATCACTACAACAGAACTCCTGATGGCTACAAGAAAACAAGTCAGGTTTTTGGTAAACCGCGCTCAACACTTCAAGATTATGTAAAGAAATTCAACAAATTACCAGAGTCAGAGAGCATCAATGACCAAGAAACCAGATGACAGACAGGCCGTTTCAGCAAATGCACACTCGGCAACATTAAAACAAGTCATCGATGTTTCAACAGACTCAGAAACTGACCTAGAACATGTTGAGGAGACGTTTATGAATCGCTACCTCGTTGCGGGGCATGTTCGGCCATTAGGTCATAACGAAGATGTCCCTTGTCTAAACAGAAATATACAATTTTCAATACCGTGGTTAGTGCGGCCATAGTTTGTCTCACTTAAGAATATTCAGTAACTGTGTGTAGCTCTTATAGGCATTAAAAACTCATTATTTTCTAAAATGGGGCCGAACTAGGCCCGGTCTCCCCTACTCATCCTTCCAAAGCTAGGACTGTTGAAACAAGCGAGGTTATTTATATAGAACACATAACCGACAACACACCGTTATCAGGTTCGTGCGCTCACAGTAATCAACGGGAGCACGTCGACAAGGGTTGAAATATTCATCTCGGATCAGTTCGATCAGTTAGAATAGCAATGACTGAGCAAAAAATGGAGTACAATTTCCTTGGGAAATGTGGACTAAAAGTGTCAAACCTGTGTCTGGGTACAATGATGTTTGGACAAAATCCAAACTGGGTAGGTCAGTTTACATTGTTATATTGTGGGCATCTGGCCTCTACTTACTACATGCAGCAGCAGTCTCGCTAATGTGACCACATAATTCATTAACCCTTCGCTTGCTGAATTTTAAAACACATTTCTCCTGCTTTACCCATGCCCTGTTGTATAGTTACATATATGTTCACTGTGTACAAGTATATCGCTGTGCAATCACTGCTGTGGAGTGCATTGGTTGCACAATCAACTTGTCAATAGTGCACACCCTGATGAGACAGCTCCTGTAGGAGCTGTCTCATCTGGGTCTTCACTATTTACAGGTAGGTATATTGATATGAATAGCAAGCGAAGGGTTAACATAGGAGTATGTTAAAGCAGGCGGTTACTTAGTGCATGTCAGATGTAATAAAAAAAAAAGCTCCTTTTGGAGCTCTCTGCATAACTTTTGTCCTGTATTACCAGCTGGTTTACAATCCAGACTTATACGTCTTTTGAGTAATCGTATAATACTATACGAACGATTTTACTGTATCTTATATATTTTGAATACAACTAAAAAGACAGGTTTTATGTGGAGGATATTTCAGACAGGCGGTAGCTTAAGACGGACAGAAAACTCCCAAGAGATCGTTCTGCATTAGTTTCGTTATGCATTAAGCACTCGCCTGCTATTAGCCATTAATTTATTATCATCATTGTAGACTGCATGAAATTTTAACACATTGTATTGATTTATTAACCCATTTAAAATACAGTTCTCCTTCTTTACCCATGCCCTGTGGTATAATTACATATATCTTCACTGTGTACAAGTATTTCGCTGTGCAATCACTGCTGTGGAGTGCCCTGGTTGCAAAATCAACTTGTAAATAGTGCAGACCCTGATGAGACAGCTTCTACAGGAGCTGTCTCATCTGGGTCTTCACTATTTACATGTATGTATATTGACATGAACAGCAAGCGGGTTAATACATTGTATTGATTTATTAATTATTGTAGTAAAATATGAATTAAGAAAATTGCCATACCAGAGGAGAATCAGATCAGTAATAGGATACAAGCAAACAGGCTAGACGGTGATTAGAAAGCTTCTAAAGGAGTTTTCTTATCTGGATCTACTCTGTTTGCAAATCCATTAAAAGGACATGGTTAAAACATTGCCTTTTACCAACCCTTTACTTCGTACAGACGCCTTTTGACGCTCCAACGTATTGTCGACTGCAAACTGTATTGCCTGTTTCAATTTGAACTTTGAGGTGTCTTCCTTTTTTAATTGACCATATGTGCAGTCCGCTGTGACATTACTCGAGACATTACTCCGTTACACTGTGCTGTACTGCATTGTTATGTATTGTATTGTTATGTAGGTGTATTGTGTGATGTAGTTGGCGTATTGCAGTGCGTATAGCATATTGTAGAGTAGTGTGTTACAATGAAATGTAGTTTAGTGTGTTGTAATGTTGCGAAGTGCATTGTAGAGCAGAATGCTGTAGTGTAGTGAAGTGTAGTGTAACGTAGTGTAGTGTAGTGTAGTGTAGAATGTTAAAGTGTAGTGTAACTTAGTGTAATGTAATGCAGTGATGTGTAACTGCATTGTATAGTAGCGTGTTGTAGTGTAGTGTATATCAATGTAGCGCAATGTATTGTAGAGTAGCTTGTTATGGTGTAGTGTTTATCAATGTAGCGCAATGTGTTGTAGAGTAGCTTGTTATGGTGTAGTGTTTATCAATGTAGCGCAATGTGTTGTAGAGTAGCTTGTTATGGTGTAGTGTAGCTTAGTGAATTATAGTGTAACGTAGAGCAGTGAGGTGAAGTGTATGGTAAGAGTAGCATGTAATAGCGCAGTCTAGAGTAATGTAGTCCAGTATAGTGCATTGTACAGTATTGAGTCAGAGGTAATGCAGTTTAACGCACTTATAGTACAGTATTATGTAGTATATTATAGTGTAGCGTAGTGAAGTGTAGTGTAGTGTAGTAGATTTCTGAAGAACATTCATTTATAAGGAGAGTAGAAAAGATGAATAATTACTTGTAAACACCTCTTATTCCTCAGTCAATCCGTATATTACTTTTTGAATACTGATCTATCAACATCTTCTATTTCTCAGTCAATCCGTATATTGCTTTTTGAATACTGATCTATCAACACCTATTATTTCTCATTCAATCCGTATATATATATATATATTGCTTTTTGAATACTGATCTATCAACGCCTATTATTTCTCAGCTAAACCTTATATGATCTATCAATACCTATTATTTCTCATCCTAACCATACCTTGTTGGTTTAATACTGATCTATCAACACCTACTGTTTCTCAGCCAAAATACAGCGTGTTTGCTTTAATATTGATCTATCAACACATGTAGCTTGTTATTTTCTGAAGCGATTTTAATAATTAGCAGCAAGTCTTTTGCGGGAAATTATCAAGTTTAGCATTTTTAGATTTCCTTAATATGCCTTAAATCAAATTTCTAATTGTCTTTCTAATTACAGACACGTCTACACAAAACCTTGCTCACAATTCGGATGGGAATCGAAGAGTGTGCTAGTTATTAGTGTACATGTATCAATATGGTGTACGTAACCTTTAAATGGTCTTAGCTATTAGTGCATTAGTGTACATGTATCAATATTGTGTACGTTGCCCTTTAACCCTTCGCTTGCTATTCACGTCAATATACCTACATGTAAATAGTGAAGACCCAGATGAGACAGCTGTGGGAGCTGTCTCATCAGGGTCTGCACTATTTACAAGTTGATTGTGCAACCAGTGCACTCCACAGCAGTGATTGCACAGCGACATACTTGTACACAGTGAAGATATATGTAATTATACAACAGGGCATGGGTACAGAAGGAGAAATGTATTTTAAAATTCAGCAAGAGATGGGTTAAATGGTCCTAGTTATTAGTGTACATGTGTCAACATGGTGTACGTAACCTTTAAATGGTCCTAGTTATTAGTGTACATGTATCAATATTGTGTACGTTGCCCTTCAAATGGTCCTAGTTATTAGTGTACATGTATCAATATTGTGTACGTTGCCCTTTAAATGGTTCTAGTTATTAGTGCACATGTATCAATATGGTGCACGTAACCCTTTAAATGGTCCTAGTTATTAGTGCACATGTATCAATATGGTGCACGTAACCTTTTAAATGGTCCTAGTTATTAGTGCACATGTATCAATATGGTGCACGTAACCTTTTAAATGGTCCTAGTTATTAGTGCACATGTATCAATATTGTGTACGTGACCTTTTAAATGCGGGACAAGAGTGTAGTGGCATTTGTAAACCGCATAGATCAGACTAAAGGGTTCCTAGAGGAGTTCCCTTCTCAGGGTCTGCACGGTGTGTCATTCAGATGGTATCACGCTGCCTGTGTTCTGCTGTTACACACTGATGGGACATTCCACTTTTAAAAAATCAGCATGCAAAGGGTTAACAAGTAAAAAAACGGAACATACGGCCTTAATCAGCTGGGCACTGACCTGCACCCGCTACATCTATGCTTTAAATGTCAACGGAAGAATGTGCGATAAAATGAGTCCCAGATTTACAAGTTCATTCTTAATTGGGTCACGATATCGTTCAGCCGTGATTCATTCGCCCGCATCTTCGTTCGTTCTCATGATCCACTGTAGCTTAGTGTGTTTCTTATCCGTTTAATCAACTTTCGTTACCTTTATCAGTAAACCCCCTTTACATCAACCACAGAAAGAGGTCTAATGCTGGGACTTTAACCCTTTACCTAATGAATATTCAAGTAATTAAAGAACGACAAAATGAATATCAATTACATGTGTTTTATAAGGGCACTATATAATATATAGCCATGACAGAATCATATACGAGCAAACATAACAGATCCTAATTAGACGGCTCCCACAGGAGTCATCTGCTCTGTCTCTTCTGTCTCTGCAATGCATTTAAAGGCGTTTATATGGAGTAAAGAGGCAATGCAGACCGAAAAGCATGCAGAAATCTACAGTTTTTCTACATTACACGCACTTTTGTTCTGCATAAAGCAGTCACCTGCTTTTGAAGACAATCATTGTTTATCAGTTGATCGCTTTAGACAAGTTATACTGTACTAAGAGGCTCCTCGAGAGATAAAAAATCGTACAAAACTTGTAAACCTAAACTTGCTTACAAAACAAGGCTGAAGTGTCTGGTTAACGTAAACCTGTTAACACAATAAGGACATTGTGTCTGGTTAACCCGAACCTGCCTACACAACAAGGACGTAGTGTATGGTTAATCTAAACCTGCTTACACTACAACGAGGTAGTGTCTGGTTAACCTGCCTACACAACAAGGACGTAGTGTTTGGTTAATCTAAACATGCCTACACAATAAGGACGTAGTGTATGGTTAATCTAAACCTGCCTACACAATAAGGACGTAGTGTATGGTTAATCTAAACCTGCCTACACAATTAGGACGTAGTGTATGGTTAATCTAAACCTGCCTACACAATTAGGATGTAGTGTATGGTTAATCTAAACCTGCCTACACAATTAGGACGTAGTGTATGGTTAATCTAAACCTGCCTACGTACACAATAAGGACGAAGTGTCTGATTAACCTAAACCTGCTATTACAGCAAGGACCTAGTGTCTGGTTAACCTAAACCTGTTAACACAATAAGGACATTGTGTCTGGTTAACCCGAACCTGCCTACACAACAAGGACGTAGTGTATGGTTAATCTAAACCTGTCTACACAATAATGCCGTAGTGTATGGTTAACCTAAACCTGCCTACACAATAATGACGTAGTGTATGGTTAACCTAAACCTGCCTACACAATAAGGATGTAGTGTATGGTTAATCTAAACCTGCCTACACAATAAGGACGTAGTGTATGGTTAACCAAAATCTGCCTACACAATAAGGACGTAGTGTATGGTTAACCTAAACCTGCCTACACAATAAGGATGTAGTGTATGGTTAACCTAAACCTGCCTACACAATAAGGATGTAGTGTATGGTTAACCTAAACCTGCCTACACAATAAGGACGTAGTGTATGGTTAATCTAAACCTGCCAACACAATAAGGATGTAGTGTATGGTTAACCTAAACCTGCCTACACAATAAGGACGTAGTGAATGGTTAATCTAAACCTGCCTACACAATAAGGATGTAGTGTATGGTTAATCTAAACCTGCCTACACAATAAGGATGTAGTGTATGGTTAATCTAAACCTGCCTACACAATAAGGACGTAGTGTATGGTTAATCTAAAACTGCCTACACAACAAGGACGTAGTGCATCGTTAACCTAAACATGCATACACATCAAGGACGTAGTGTCTAGTCAACCTGCCTACACAATAAGGCGTAGTGTCTTGTCAACCTGTCTACACAACAAGGACGTAGTGTCTGGATAATCTGCCTACACAACAAAGGCGTAGTTTCTGGTTAACCCTAATGCTTGGGCACCGTTTATGTTAGACCGTTGAAAACAGTGTATACTCGTATTTATGAAGTAAACGGTTAACCGACCAAGTCTTAAGTCAATGCTTCAAGCAGGTGGTAGCTTAATACTCCTACGGGAGCTTTCTGTATTACTTTCTGTATTATCGCACTGTATTAAGAAACCACATGGTTTTTAAAACTCCTATGTTCAATCAATAAAATTCGCTTAAGAAATGGTCTAGTGTGATTTATGTGGCACTGAAGAAATGGTATAGTGTGATTTATGTGGCACTGAAAAATTCATTTAGCGCTAATGGATGAATGACTGAGTAATGATAACTAGGCCCACAACCTGCAAGGCAGTGAAAACTGTTAGATTCCTACAATGATTTAGCGTCTCGTTGATACTCCTAATTAAATTGAACATTTTAGGCGGGTGGCTACTTAATACAGTGTGAAAGTCATGCCAAAAGCTCTCGTTGGAGTTTTCTGCACTACCTTCACCCGCATTAAGCTGAGCTCTATCTGTGTTAAAGATCAATAATGATACGTATTTGAATGTCCGAACAATCAAAGTTTTACTGACGCATGGAAACAAGCAAATATCTTTGAGATTAGATTAAATCTCAATCTCGTATATCTTGCAAGCATTTGGTCTTGTTATATGCCGATGGCTTGTTATTGAAAGACACAAAGGCATGATTGTGAGGGGAATTTCAAATTGTAGATGTTAAACATTTAAATATTTTTTTCAAATTATTTCCTGTTGTCCTATTGTATTCTGGTTGGCATGTGTAAACAGGTTATATAGTACTAGATGAGGCGCAAAGTAACTTCTCACCAGGATCCAGTCTATAAGCTGTTTACCAGCAGATGTCCAAATACTACAAGTGATAGTGAGTGCATATCCTATGTCATACTAGTTCCAGATGTAGCTTTGGCAAGGCCTATAACAAGCGATTGCATTATGTATGTGGTGTTATTGTGTACATACCCTAACTATGTCGTAAGTGTGCGAGATTCGCAAGTTCACATAATTATCAATTGTCCCCGTTCACGAGTCCTCGTTAAAAACTGATGAACAACCAAAAGAGTGTGACGCACAGACAGCTAGACCGAAAAACGGATGAGAGGACAAACATGTTGGTGTTACAAAAGTTTAACGTGGAAAAAACGTGCATGTAAACGGGATTTCAGAAACTATTAAACCCCTTTAACCACTAATGGTTTGGCGTGCATGCGACATCAACCCTGGATTATTCTATCTATGGGTGGTGTTGAACTCTGCGCAGTTCCTGATTTATGTCGTAAATGATATTACCTTAATTCAAATTACGGAAAACTATGCGAAACTCCATTTAATTGGTTAATATGGTTCACCATTTAAACTAAAATAAGACTGACGGACGGACGAATGGTGACGAACAAACTACTGGACAGACTGACATACCTATACAGAATGCTAGACAATATTTAAGTAGGTGAATATAAATTCGGATTCAAATGTTGGTGAATACTTTCAGCCGACCAATACTGACTGATATGATTTTAAGGAAGATTCGCAAATTGCTTTTTACAGCAGAATAAGGATTTCTACACACTGCTGAATTATCCTCGACAAACCTTTGAGGAAGATTCACAGTAATGTTTTACAGCAATACAGGGGTTAAGCTTTTGATGCATACTTTCAGCCGATGAATAATCCTCGACAAGCTTCGGAGACAGACTCCCACAAAATGATGGATGCATATGCTGCTTACGGGGGCAACTTCCTCGACACTGCAAACGTTTACGTGGGTGGAACATGCGAGGAGGTGGTGGGAAACTGGTTGTCAAAGTAAGATTTTAAACCGTCTTACTAGTTCTTATAAAATAACAATTACCCATACCAGTCACGACCTGACCCGCATTGCAAACAGTCTGGAACCAAAAAAAGAGTAGTGTCTAATTAATTCGGACAAAAATGGCTGCAACACATTCAATAGTTTAACCCTTTACGTCACAGAAACGTCGTTGATGCCTTTGCAAACAGAGAAGACCCGGATCATACAGTCCCTTAACGGCTGTTTCGCTACGGTATGCTCTGTTTGGCAGAGTGTCTGCCATTGTCAAACAACTCAATGCGCGTAATGCCATTATAATGGAAGCAAATCGTCTAATTAATGTTCACAAATTCATTATATCTTATATGAATGTTAATGAGACAAGAACACTTAATAGTCTGAACATTGAACATATAGTCTGAACATTGGCCATATAAGGCAGTACAGTAAAACCTCTCTATAACGGCCACGAATTTGTGTTAATTAGTTAGGGAAGATGGCTGCTTAAAGCAAGATGAAAATAAAACAGAACGCTCCTATATGAGCGTTTTTTTACTTTCATCTTGCTTACCTACCTTTAACACAAAATACTTGATGTAATTTAGTGGGCGTTAAAAAGAGGTTTTACTGTAGTTGAAAGTAGGATTAGACGGCAATTGTCAAAGCAAAATACGAGCGTATCTATCTCCTTAAGGGAAAGTGTTACAAACAGTGTTATATTGAAACAATATCACCAAGATTCTCTGTTTACATTGACGGATAACCTACTTTATATAAATAACGTAACACTCCTTTCCCTGTTGAATATTCATTTGAGAAACATGACAGTATTAATATTAGTTATATTACATGTCATTGAAATGGCATATGAACTCTGAACATTTTGGTTCAGACAGAAACTGTAGAATAAACCACAAGCAAATAAAGCAGACCCTGATCAGACGGCTCCCACAGGAGCTGTCTCAGCTGGGTCTACTCTGTTTGAAAAGGCTTAAAAAGGCGTTTATATGGGGGAAAGGGTTATCTCATAGTCTGGTCCACCAACATACTACACTGGAACAGGTTTAACCCTTTACCTCGTAGTCTGGTCCACCAACATACTAACCTGGAACACGTTTAACCTTTTATCTCGTAGTCTGGTCCACCAACATACTAACCTGGAACACGTTTAACCCTTTACCTCGTAGTCTGGTCCACCAACATACTAACCTGGAACAGGTTTAACCTTTTATCTCGTAGTCTGGTCCACCAACATACTAACCTGGAACACGTTTAACCCTTTACCTCGTAGTCTGGTCCACCAACATACTAACCTGGAACACGTTTAACCCTTTATCTCGTAGTCTGGTCCACCAACATACTAACCTGGAACACGTTTAACCCTTTACCTCGTAGTCTGGTCCACCAACATACTAACCTGGAACAGGTTTAACCTTTTATCTCGTAGTCTGGTCCACCAACATACTAACCTGGAACACGTTTAACCCTTTATCTCGTAGTCTGGTGAACCAACATGCTAACCTGGAACATGTTTAACCCTTTATCTCGTAGTCTGGTCCACCAACATGCTAACCTGGAACACGTTTAACCCTTTACCCGTAGCCCATACTTTTAAAGCATTTGTAAACAAAGAAGACCTATGCCAGACAGCTGTTCTGTTTGCTTATATGCTTATAAAATGATATAAAGTAATTGTTCTAAGTTTCAATAATGAAGAGTTTAGAACTTTGTAGGCAGGTGGTTGCTTAATGCTTAATGGAGGGTGAAACATGTAATTTAACGTAAAGTTTAAGCAAATTACTAAGTTAAAACCCTTCAAATTGTGTGAATATAGATATTTAACTTCTTAAACAGACTATTAAATTATAATAAGAATGATAGCATATTATATCATTAATTTGTTAATAGCATATAAACACCACCAGCACTATGGCTGAAAACATACATGTATATTCTATATGTGATATACTATTTATTTCACAGACGTTCTATTTTTAAAGGTTTCTTTTTTATAGGTTGTTTGTTTTTATTGTTACTGGGTAATCTGATTATGTCGGACAATAGCTTCAAGGCTAGTGTTTATTTGTTGATGTAAACCGACTATAAATAAAGATTATCTTATCTTATCTTAGCACCACATTACAATACATTGGGTAGGACCTTACTAGACTGCCACCTGTCTTAACCCTTTACTCCATAAATACGTCTGTCTAAAGTCATTTTCTGAAACCATTGTGGTAAATAGAGCAAATGCTCTATTTATTACAATGGTTTCAAAACTACACAATTCTAAAAAAATTCCTTTTTCTAGTTAATGCTGCTTTTCTGTAGATTTATTCAAAGAGGATGGGTCTAAAATAGCATATGATGGCATTGGTAAAGGTATTTAACTACCGGGGTTTGACTGTAGTCCTCATTTTATTAGTATATGCCAGTATAAGTGTCAGCTAACTAATATTCATACAGTTATTGGTACTTAAATGAATATTCATTAGGTAAACTTAAAGTGTGTTAGAATTAATCAGAAACATTGTAGAAAATGAATTTTTTAAATTTTGAGAAATAACATAGTAAGAATTATGCTACTTGCCACTGGTTCCGTGCAGTTTAAAATAAAAACACATCGACACTCCTTTAACGAAAATATCGTTAACCCACTTCCTGTTCAATATAAATGTAAGAAAAAGGCATCATGAATATCAATTAGGTTTATTTTTTTGTAATAGCATATGAACACATTTTGACTCAGGAAGAAACTGTAGCAACAGACGGGATCCGTCTGACCTGGGTCTCCTTCTTCTGCAAAGGTGTGAAATGCGTCTATATGAAGGAAAAGGTAAATATGTTTTATTCACAGGCAAAATCGGAGCAAGTTTGTCTTGGCAACCAAGGTTCGGTTCCCGACGGACGCAACTAACGTTAACGCGGTCGGCCTCAGCAGACGTCACATGATTGAAAGCTGTGAGAGAAGTCTGGAAAAACTGAAAACAAACTACATCGACCTGTTCCAGGTAACATAGGCTGAATGTATAGTAACGTCAACAAGGCGGCATTAGCGAGTATGTGTTTGAGCGAGTTCGATGGAAAGAGCACTTATATAATGTATTGTAGTCGGTGTTAGTGATTTAGAAAAACCTCTCTAAACTGGACGTTCCAATCAGTATCAAAGTCGGTAATTAATACAGATGGCAGCTTAATGTATTGTGAAAGTCATGCAGAAACATTTCAACAGTTTTCTGCGTGACGTTCGCTCTATGTATTAAACAGGCACCTGACTAAACAGATTTAAATTATTGTATAACAGTTTGCATGGTTTAGATGTGTCTCACTAATTCTGATAGGTTAGTTAACACTTTCAATTCGGGAGACGAGTGTACTTGCATGTGCAAAGAGTATAGAATATGACCATAGGGCTCCAAGAGAAAACCTGTAATCACTGTCTGCTCTTTTATTTCTCAATCAAAGTCGTCATGCAAAGCAGAATTATCATTTGTAACTGAATGAGCTCTGTCGTTAAAAAATAATGGGCCCCTCCATTTTCAAATTCAGCATTCAAGGGTCAATCCATTACCTCATAGGCTATTTTAGACTCAATAACTACTGAAAAGGAGCAGTTACTAGAAAAGAGACAATGGTTGCGTGGCTTTTAAACCATTGTTATAAATAGAACATGTATGTCAATGTACACGTGAAAGATACATGTATGTCAATGTATATGTGTAAGACATATGTATGTCAATGTACACGTGTAAGACACATGTATGTCAATGTACACGTGTAAGACACATGTATGTCTATGTACACGTGTAAGACATAATTATGTATGTCAATGTACATGTACACCTGTAAGACACATGCATGTCAATGTACACGTGTAAGCCACATGCATGTCAATGTATATGTGTAAGACACATGTTTGTCAATGTACACGTGTAATATTGTAAGCACAATTATATTTTATTTCCAAAAATCATATTGCAAGTTAACACCATTTTATTAAAACAGCAGTTGATATCAGAAGATGAATAGTTTGACAAAACGTGCTTTTTTCTCGGCGTGTAATGTATGAACAAGCAACCAATCGGGTATCGTCTATATAATATTGACAGTTGTATCCATCGGTGAAAGAAAATAATCAACAATGGTAATGCAATATGTTTGGTATCCAGGAAACAATTCGTAAGTATGTCTGTATAAAGTACTTTGTATATTTCAGTCTCACTGTTGGGACGCTGCCACACCGATTGACGAGACCCTGAGGACTTTTGATGACCTCGTCAAGTGTGACAAGATTAGATACTTCGGTGTTAGTAACGTGTGTGGGTGGCAGCTACAGAAAATCGTGTCTAGACTTGAGGCGATGGGACTGAACTCGTGTGTTAGTCTACAGGTAAGTACAGGTTTAATGAAAAAGGTTAAATACTTCGGCGCCAGTACTGTTATTGGATGGCAACTGCAGATCACGCGCAGAAATGAGGCAATGGGACTACACTCCTGTTAGTTTTCAGGTTAGTTAACATGCATATATTATATGTACGAGGGTTGTTCGATATGTATTGTCTTTGTATGTGGATTTCATGCGAAACGCTGTCCTCGTGGCTAATCGATATGCCACTTGGTAAAACTATTCATGAGCAATAAAACGGTATCAGATTGTACATGAGAGATTGTGGGTTAGATTTTAATTCAAAGGAAAGCACCCATTGGATACTGTGTTAAAATGGTGGGTCGCGAATACAAAAATCTTCGGAAATACGAGCTTATATGATATGTCGCGATAAACTCGGACATGCTTCCAAAGACATTGTGAACATATATGGGGGTTGTGCAATGTCATATAGAACTGATTGTAGATGGGCTAAACGTTCTGCTTCAGGGAGGGAAGCTGTTGAATACAACCCTAAAAGTGGACGTAAGGTTAGCAGCAATACCAAACTTACGGGAATTGCTAAAAGAAGATTATCGGTATACAATTCGCGAATTAGCATAACTTACAAGTGTTTCGTTATCAACAGTTCACTTTTTTTAAAAAAAGAAGTGATGCGTTAGAATGATCATAACTTGCTGGATACCCCATATTCTCTCTGATGACCAAAAACGTTTACGTGTGAATTGTGCCAGGAAATTATTAAAGCTATGAAAATGTATTTCGAAAAACATTTTTCCCAGATAGTAACTGGCGATGAATCGTGGATTTACTTGTTTGAGCCTCGTCGTAAAATGAGTAATAGAATCTTAGCTACAAAGTCAGCTAAAAATCCTCGCATTGCCTAAAGGTCAATCAGCGTGCGTAAAATGGTTTATGCCATTTTCTTTACTGCACGTGGTCCAGCAATACAGGTATCAGTACCAAAGGGAAGAGGTGTTAATGCAAGGTTTTACTGTGACGGTTTTTTGAAGAAAAAAAGTGAGCATGTAGTTTTGTAAAGTTCGACCAAAGAGTGGATTGAAACACCTTTTTGCAAAAACAACACGTGACTGTACTGCCACACCCTCCATATACGCCAAATTTGGCCCCATGTGATTTCTTTTTATTCCCGAAGTTAGTTTACGAAAATGTTTGCTGGAAGAAAATAGTGTAGAGGAATTCCGTTGGCTTTTCAATATGCCAGTTCCTCATGAGTATACCGGTATCTCAAAAGGACTACATCCGGGCCTTTCATATGTGGATAAAAAGGCTGAAACTTTGCATTCTAGCCAACGGGGTCTACTTTGAGGGGATGCACTTAAAATGAATAAGTTTCATGTTGCTGTTGCTGTTTAAGAATTATGACATGAGTGGCAATACATATGGAACAACCCTCGTACATGCAAAATGGTTAAATACCTCGACGCCCGTTACAAGTGTGAACGACTGCTACAGGCCATCACTAACTGATTTGAGGCAATGGGCCTAAAGCGGTGGTCACAACCCACCGTACGTGCAAGTGCGTGTTGTCGACGTGCAAAAACGTGGGACAATTTTGGGGATCCGTACGTGGTGAGTACCGCCTCCGTACGGATTTAGGAGCACGCAGACACGCCGTAGCACTTTTAGTGCATGCAAAACTTTCGCTGCGATCGAGCTGCGTTCGGGCTACGGATTCACCAACGTACGGGTGACGCACGAGCCTTCTACAGCCAACGTGCGCACAACGCACTGACTCCGTGAGTGTTTTAATCTTTTTCCCACAGTCGCTTGCTCTACAGGCGTGCGTGCCACGTACGTTCACATTGCGCGCAACCGTGCGTGTGACGTGCGTTCCTCCCTGCATTTGCTACTTCTTCCCCACGTTTTCAGAAAAACGTAGCAGCCGTGGCCTCCCCAAAAAACGTACATGCTAAAAACACGCACGGCGGGTTGTGACCAGGCCCTAACTTTCTGTTAGACTTCGGGCTAAGTAAACATTCATAGAGTCGATATATACGAAGAATGTGTGTATAGTTACGTCGACCATAGTAACGTGTGTGGATGACAGCCACAGAATGTTGTATGTAGGAAGGATGCAATGTAAGTCCTCTGGTAGGTACTGAAGTTAGATACGTCGATACTTGTCTATATGGACGGATAGTACAGACTACCCTGTGTGGTAACTGAGAAAACAGAATATACATGTAGTTAGTCATTATGCAACATGCCTTCTGAAGTCTTATTAAATTAGATATATTATGACTACGTGGTATAACCCATTACTCCATGAATCCTCGTGTAAGAAATAATGACACCATGGATTATTAACGATGATATATTTTATAATGGCATATGAATACTGAAAATGCTGGCCATGGCAGAAACCATAGAATAAGGTCTACATAATCTCATAAACAAACATGGCTATCTGATCTGGATTATGAATGTTTTACGTGAAATGACATTATGACGCATGCAAGAGAGAAGTGATTATCTTTCAGCAACAATACAGTCTACTAGCTCGCCACTCTGAGTTTGAAGAGTTCATGGTTTGTGAAAACGAGGGTATTGGAGTATTGCCGTGGAGTCCATTAAAAGGGTATGTACGTTTCCAATGTGTGTTCGTTTATTTCTTTAAACAGATTTTTCCACAAAGTATTTACAAATAGTCTGGATCATGTGCTTCTCATTAAAATGAAACTACACGTTTGAGACGGACAATGTCTATGAAATGACAATGAAGGTAAAGTCGCCTTAACTTAATTAAACGTCACACAAAATTGGAAACGTTAACAGAAGCAAACAAATGAAATACATGTATATCACTTGACCTGTTGATCACGGCCTGGTTGGCATTTGCAAACTCGATCAAGATGAGACGACGAATTACTCAGCTGCTAGGGGTCAAACAGTCTCGATCAAGCTGTTGACACTCGATCGCAAGTTCGCAATAGCTTTCACTGTTTAATATTATTGTAAAACATAATGACATCATGGTTGATTATTGGCTGATTTTATACATATAATGTGAACTTTTCAGAAGAATTTATAGCCTTGACAAAACCCTTTATACCACGTCATAAGCAAATAAAGCTGGTTCTTATCAGGAGGCCTGGTCTGGGTTTATTCTGTTTGTAAAGCGGGAAAGAGCGTTTATATGAGGGAAAGGGTTAGACGAAAATGTCACAGAGTTTGCGCGACAGTTTGCGGGCCAACAATCAATTGCTTCATTTAGGAGTTACCATTGTAATGCATTGAGGACACGCCTACACTGTCGTTAAAACTGTAGCATTTTGTGTGAAAACGAAATATCCTGTTCTGTTCTGTTCTGCTATAATCTTGGCAACGGTTTGAGCTCAGATGCATCGAAGAACGACTCCACGTCATAACCTTTCGCCTGTTCAATATCCATGTAAGAAAAAATGACAACATGAATATTAAGTAGCAGTTCTCGTAATGCAAAACAATTAATGATAGTTTTTGCTCTGGCAAAACTGTAGAATCGGTTGTATATCATGTAATAAACAAACAGAGCAAAACCTGATCAGACCGCTCCTATAGGATTTGCACTCTGATCTGTGTCTACTCTGTTTACACTTTAAGTACAAACTTATTTGCTTTAGGTTAACTTATCATACGGTCTTTGTATCATGTATCTCTTATTATGAACAAGAAATGGAAGACTCGTCTAACGCGAGCGCTTTATGACTAACATATATGTCTTTAAGGTGGCTTTAAGGTGGCTTTACCTTTTACCTTTACCGGTGGACTATTCATGTCAAACATAATGACGTCATTAATATCAATTAGATTAGTGTTTTGCATAATGGCTAACATTTTGGCTCAAGCAGAAATTGTAGAATAAGATCTTTATTATGTCATTTGCAAATAGAGCAGCCCTTGGTCAGACGGCTGCAATAGGACCAATGTCTTCTCTGTTTGCAAAGGCTTTAAAAGGCATTTATATATAGGAAATATGGTATGCATGACAACAGTAATGCAGAAAACACCTGCGACAGTTTAGTTTTCTGTATAATGTTCGCCATGCATTAAGCTACCACCTGTCTGTAACACCAAGAAATTGACTTAACTTTAAAGAGGTTGTACTGTAGTTCAATTAGATAAATGTCTGTAATCCTTGACGAGCATTTCCTTTCCATGCAGAACAGGTGTTTTAACTTATTTGTTGTATAGGGGTCTACTGACCGGAAAATATAAGCGTGGTGAGGAAAAACTACAGGCTGCAGGATCCAGACTTGGGTTTGGCCAGGCAAGCGGTATAGACATGCATCCAGTCCCGGCTTGGAAGAAATACGTTGGTGATGAATGCTACTGGAACCTGAGAGACGCCCTGGAAGAAATGGCAAAAAATCATGGTATACTTGTATATACAGTAGATTCTGTCTTAAAGATGTATTATGCGCATTTTTCGTATTAATCAGTCAACACCAGAAGCTGTACATACAATGAAAATAATGCTTACCCATTTTCCGACAGGATATATTTGTTCAGCTAAATATTATCGCTATCCGAATACTGCTAAATTCTTAAAAAGGAGCCTCCTTTTTTGAAACGGGGATTTTGTACGGAAATCAGCGGACGTCTTCGGCCAAGTTCTGAATGACTCCGATTCTATTTCGGAACAACGCTTTGAATATTAATTAGGTTGTTACCACATGTACAATGGCTGACACTAGTTGTTGGCCTACATAATAGATTTCATATAGGAAAATGAGCCAATTGGCCCATCTTACCACAAATAATTTACATGCAAATAAGCTAAATATACCGTCCAATGGTGGCAATCAAATATAACGGTCAAAGGGAGCTAACTCATACAGGTACATCGAATGATTATTTCCGGTATGTAAAAATTTGAATCTTTCGACAGATTCCGGCCAATGGCGAAGGCTGTTCCGTTGGTTTCTGTAGCAATCTTTTTTCTAGTTTTTTTCGACACAAACAACCACATGCTGACCGTGCTGTTTAGCGTTAAATAAGTGTAAAGGTACATAGATTCCAATTCAGAAGACAGTTCGAAACGCAAAACTTGCGGAAATTTGCGCAGCATGCATCTTTAAGCTACCATTAATGTAGGTCAAAAGTAATCAAAAAATCTCCTATAGGAGCTTATTGCATAACTCTTTCCCTGTATTAAGTAACCACATGCCTTTTAACAGCCCTATGTGCACTAAATGAATGGCAGCTTAAGACAGGTTCTACTGTACTGTTAAAAGTTTACCTTAGTAAATTAGATACATGTAAATATTTTATATGGGCATTGATCAACATAGCAAATGTCTTGAACTCTTATCACGTAATGAGCATATTGACATATATATTTTATATGGGTATCGATCTACATAGCACCCTTATCACGTAATGAGCAAATTGACTTGTATATTTCATATGGGTATTGGTCTACATAGCAAATGTCTGGAACCATTATCCCGTAATGAGCGAATTGTCTTGCATTTGCAAGCATCTTGGATCCCACTATGACGCCGTGTAACTGAGAGTCTCATCAGGATCCAATCTGTTTGACAGTCAGGCAGTAGTTTTTCTAAAGCTTGCTAGAAATAAATTGAAGTAGTCAAATAAGTATCAGATCTAAATTTTAGACATCATTTTAGAAGACACTATTTTAGAAGACACTAATTTTCACAATGGATCAAGGCCGTGAGAAAATGAGATAAGATTATTTTGCGCACTTGTATTACAATGCATTACCGCAAAAAGCTTATGTGTTTGGGTTTATATTTATTTTGTAAGTATCTAATTGGTCAAATTTTTAGTTCCACTCAATATTTGAATAATCTGCAATTGCTTGGGACTGAACTCAGACTCAGGCAGAAGGTGTATAATATAAACTCGAGGTATGGTTTCCAAAATATAAACTGGAAGCGTATAAATGTAAGAAATGACTTCATAGATATATCACAACTGTTTTTAAATGGAATATCAACATAAAAAATGTTGGCCATGGCGACAGAAACTGTAGAATCAACTGGATGAACATAGCAGACCCTGATCAAACGACTCCTGGTGGAGTTATTTGACTTGAGTCTAAATATGTGTATATATGGAGTAAATAGTTAATTCAATGAATTTTATCACACATGGTACAAGGAAAATTTGGCTATGGCAGACAGTGCAGAATCAAATCTATGCTAACATTCAAGCCAACAGAGGCACAGAAACTGTCTGATCTGGGTCTACCCTGTTGTCCCTGTTGTCCAATGCGTATTAATACAATAAAGGGTTAGATAGCGGTGACAGGGTTTACCTCCAAGGCTTGAATTACCTAACAATGTCAAACACGTATGCTTAGGCTACAATGTCAAACACGTATGCTTAGGCTACAATGTCAAACACGTATGCTTAGGCTACAATGTCAAACACGTATGCTTAGGCTACAATGTCAAACAAATGGTCAAACATACATACATCTATCGTAGTGGTAGAACCCGGGAACCAAATAAATATATTGCCAATGTTCTTGTTATTCGAATCTGAGGATACGCCCAAATGGCATTTCTAACCTGAAACAACAGAATTGAAAGTAGTTGTGTCTGTTTAACGGGGGCTGATTTTTTGTTGTGCTGTTTTGGCAGTTGCATTAATCGCTCGGGGGTTTATTGGGGTAGGGTGTATTTTATTGTTTTGTTAGAGTGGGGTTATATTGTACTTGCGTGGGCTGGGGTGTAAACATATAGGACTCATGCGATAAGTAACTGCATTTTTCTTCCATTTCGTTTCAAAGATACAACAAGTGTATCAAACATTGTATCTCATGAGTAGAGACATCGTTTCTCGGTGTAACTTATTAGCTCCTAGATTTACAGTTTATTACACATTTGCATCATATTTGAGCCACGCCCCGTCTTTTCACATGTTTCAGGCAAATCCATTCCCCAGGTGGCGCTGCGCTGGTTGCTACAGAAGGATGTGGTCTCCTCTGTAATTATTGGCGTCACTTCCGTGTCACAACTGGAAGACAATATGGGCGCCTCCACGGGCTGGAAACTAACTGACGAGGAGGTCAGTACATCATTATGTATATGTATTTGTAATACATTGCGTGCGGTGTGCGACTTTGTTATACATTTTGCAAACACTGGATCAGATGAGACGTCGAGAAACCCGAGGTGTCATCAGGATGCAGACAGTTTGACACTCAGGCCAAATGCCAGAGAATAAATCAAAGAATGTCTTAAAGAATTAAGACACTACAATACTTGTCGACGATAGATTTTACTAAATAAATTCATCTTAGAATATGTTAAATCACCAGTAATACTGAAATGTTTATTTGAAAATGCGCAATGTTTTACCTTGTCTGTGTTTTAGAGAGAGAGAGAGAGAGAGAGAGAAACACACACTCGCACACACAGGAAGACAGACAGAAAAAGTGACAGACAGACAAACAGAGAGGCTAAAAAGGACAGAGAGACTAGACGGAAGTAGTTTTAGCTCTATATATCTTTTTTTTATTTTTGACGTTGGTGTAGGCGTCGTTTGTCATCGGCAGCAAGCCAAAACTTGTGTCGCAGTGACATCGTTATTTGAGTATTATAGCCCTCTACACATAAGGCATTGTTCTAGCAGGACTGGGTTGGCGTTCGTTTTCTTCACCTCCTTTCGTTTAAGTATATTTATCGACAGATATTTTACAATTACATATTAACTAAGAAAGTGTTTGCTGTGCAGGTGCTGTCTGATATGGATCTACTCTGTTTGCAAAGATCTTTATGTGTTGATTAGTCTTTACCCGTTGTAGAATATATACCAGATATGTGATGTGAATAACCCTTTAACCAGCTTTTCACGACCAGACTCGAATTTCAAACAGCTTGGATCTAGAAGAGATACTGAGTAACTCGGTTTTTCACGAGGATCCAAGCTGGTTGGCGCTCGGTCAGTATTTTCACGAGGATCCAAGCTGGTTAACACTTGGTCAGTATTTTCACGAGGATCCAAGCTAGTTAACTTAACACTTGGTCAGTATTTTCATGAGGATCCAAGTTGGTTAATACTTGGTCAGTATTGCCATGAGGATCCAAGTTGGTCAACACTCGGTCAGTATTTTTATGAGGATCTAAGGTGGTAGGACACTTGGACAGTATTTTCATGAGGATACAAGCTGGTAGACACTCGGTCAGTATTTTCTCAGAAGCTTTAACGAATATAATGTAAGTAAACATGCAATAGCTCTATGTTTTAGCACACACCATTGCCCCGTGTTCTAGCACACACCATTGCCCCGTGTTCTAGCACACACCATTGCCCCGTGTTTTAGCACACACCATTGCCCCGTGTTCTAGCACACACCATTGCTCCGTGTTCTTGCACACACCATTGCTCCGTGTTCTTGCACACACCATTGCCCCGTGTTCTAGCACACACCATTTGCCCCGTGTTCTAGCACACACCATTGTTCCGTGTTCTAACACACACCATTGCTCCGTGTTCTAGCACATACCATTGCTCCGTGTTCTAGCACATACCATTGTTCAGTGTTCTAGCACACACCATTGCTCCATGTTCTAGCACACACCATTGCTCCGTGTTCTAGCACACACCAATGCTCCGTGTTTTGGCACATACCATTGTTTTTGCATAACGGGACAAGAGTTAAAATCATTTACGCTGTATATTGTTTTCTTGCAGATGTCTCAACTGGACAAGGCCAGCAATCCATCGGCCCACTATCCGCACGACATGATCTGGAGGCCACCGACAAGATATAATCAATTCGCCAGATCCAACAAACTCTTATAATTCCAACAAACCTAATATTTAATCCTTAACCAACTATTTGAGACGAGAGTCGCATTTGCGAACGGCTTGGATCCAGATGAGACCTCGAATAATTTGGGGTGATTAGGTTGTTTATCACACGGTCAATATTTCCCAGGACGCTTTCAAGAACGAATCTGAGGTTATTAACCCATAAGTGTCCAGTGTCCCTAAACATGACAGATGCAAACAATGTAGATCCAGATCACAGGGCTCCTGAATGAGACATCTGATCAGGGTCTGCACTGTTTGCTGAACCATCAGTGACAATGGCTTATTCCAGCAAGTATTTAGTTTGCTGTGTCCCCTCCATATGAAACATGGAGTGGTTCGAAAGTAAGATCTGGGCGAGTGTTCCTCGATTAATATGGTTATAAATGGGTTACAAATTGCGATTAGTGTTTTAGCACATACCCTTTTTATAACAGGATAAGGGTTAATTACAGACATGTAACTTCAGTGTATCACTTAGATCTATATATTACTATGTTCTTGTGAAATTGGATATTTTTGGCAACATCCCCTCGTGATAAGTTCGATATTTGTTGTTCTCTTTGGTCGTGCCTTTATCTGCATGTATGCCATTCCCCGGACTAACCCCTTTGTGATGCACAATACAGTAATGTTTCGCTAATGCGACCACATACGACCCTGTTTTAAAACCCTTTCCTCCATAAATACGTATTTCTACGCCTCTGTAGAAGTCACTTGGTGAAACCATTGTGATAAATAGAGCATTTGCTCCTATAGGAGCAAATGCTCTATCTATCACGATGGTTTCAAACTACAAACTTCTAAAAGTTTTCTTTTCTCTAGTTAATGCTCCTTTTCGGTAGATTTATTCAAAGTGGTTGGATCTAAAAATAGCCTATGCGGGAAAGGGTCAAAAATCCAAAATTAGACTTCTTTTGAGTGGTAGTATTAGCGAGACTTTATTGTAGTTGATGTAAAACATCATCACAAGACTTTATTGTAGTTGATGTAAAACATCATCACAAGACTTTATTGTAGTTGATGTAAAACATCATCACAAGACTTTCTTGTAGTTGATGTAAAATATCATCACAAGACTTTCTTGTAGTTGATGTAAAACATTATCACAATGTAGCAGTTTCCCGCTCCACGATGGAAGTCAATGCTCTTTGGCAGTGGGATTTGTGTTTTTTTGTTGTGTTGTTTCCAACGGTAACCATTCTCCTGTTGAATATTCATGTATGAAATAACGACATCATGATCATTTATTAGATTACTTTTTTATGATGGAATATGAAAACATTAATATTTTGCCATGTCAGAAACTAGAAGCAGATCTATGTATTTCATAAGTAAACAGAGCAGACCCTGATAATACGTTTCCATTAGGAACCGTTCGATCTGGGGCTGCACTGTTTGCAAATGCGTAAAAAGGCGTTAATATGAAGGAAAGGGTTAAGTAAAATCATTATTGTGCTATTATGAGAAAGAATTAGCAACGCGGTATGTGCAGCGCAGAGTCGTGTAGAATGCACGTTTATTAGAAGACATTATACGGGTTTTAGTCTCAAAGGTCAAGGTCGACAAATCAGTCTACATTTCAATATGAGTACACAGCCTCGTTCCATCTTGCTAGTTTGTAGATAGATAGTATTGTGACTGAGACCATCGCAAGGGCCTAGTAATAGCATGTAATAAATGACAACAAATTTAAAATGCAACCCTTTCAATATTAAGAATCTTTTGTCTGCAAACTATGCCCGAATGATAGTGAATTGCTTTACAAAGACTTGGCCCAAACCCTATATGTGACGTTGACCTTGAAACTATCGGCCACTGTTTTATATATATATATATATATATATATATATATATATATATATATATATGTGACACATCCTCAAATTGTGGGAACTTATTTGAAAATCAGATAAAGCATAGTACAGTAAAACCTCTCTATTACGGCCACTAAATTACATGTGTTAAAGACAGGTGGCTGCTTAAAGCAAGGTGAAAGTAAAACAGAACGCTCCTGTAGGAGCGTTGTTTTACTTTTACCTTGCTTTAAGCAGCCATCTGCCCTAAATACCAACTACATGTAATTAACACAATTTAATGGCCGTTATAGAGAAGTTTTACTGTATAGAGTTATACCAGAGATCCAAATAAAGTTGAACATTTTCATAAATAGCATCTTTATTTCTCTACCAAACCTATACCGTGACCACTCTTTAGAATCGTCTCTTAAGAGTGGTCACAGTATGGGTTTTGGTGGGAAAATGGCGATTTTAGTATTAGGGTATGCACCTTTATCTAAAGCTCTGGAAATGAACAGAAACGAAATTGCCTTTCCCAACCGCACCTGAGGTGACATTTAACCGTGGCTACATGTATATTGAGCCTAATAAACATACATGTAGTAAGGTTATACAACGAAATGGAATGACAAGCAAGATCTACCCATATCGGGTGCACTATAGTAACATAACTAATCTGGGTCCACATGGTATAAAAACTTCAAAAGCACTGTTTTAACTGACCTCATTATCATCATGGGCAACAGATAGCTGGCTAAAAGGTTATAAAACTTCTGAGTCTGAGTTCATTCTCAAGTATCTAACCAATGAAATGCTTGAAAATGAACTCAAGACTCAAGCTGAAAGTTTAAAACCTCCGGTATGGACATTAAGAAACAGTGCAAACTCAGTCCAGTTACCTTTAAAGGACAGTATCTGAATTAACCATTCCCACATATTGACGCCTTTGTAAAAACCACGTTTTGAAACCATGGTGATAAATAAAGCATTTGCTCGTCAGAACTACATAGTTCTAAAATGTTCCTTTTTTCTAGTACTCGTTTTCATTAGAGGTATTCAAAGAGGTTGTGTCTAAAAATAGCCTTTGAGTGAATGTGTAAAGGGTATAATCTCTCTAACTACTGGTAGCTAGGCTCAACATTGTATTTTCCAATGCTCTTTCATATAGTGCAGAACCTTGATACATACCCAAAATCCAAAATGACAGCTGATCTCGGTCTGAACTGTTTCCATCACCCACCCCACCCCCAATTCCTACTTTGACATTTGCCATTAAATCAGAGTGTATCAGAAAGTGCGTCAACTATCCTAGAAGAAATGAGTTAAATATGCGATATTTTAAATACGGATAATATTAACTTGGTTAGTAACCACTTAAATGCAGGCTATGAAAATTTGCTGTCCAGTCGTGGCACACAGCTAATATAACAGACAAGGTTCAACAAGATTTGGGTCAAGGGTTTTGAAAACAAGTAATTCAACATATTTAAGTGAATATGAAGATAAGTGAATATGATAAAACATGTTGGTTTTCTAAACGTTTTTTTATTTATGCATACTTTCAAATACATGCACTAGTAACATGGTAATGGAAACAAGTAGTTGGGAGCATTGAAAGCAATGCCATAGTCCCCAACAGGCTGGATTTTGATTCCAACTGCTATAATTCCGTGACAAAAAAAATGGACAATAACAAAACTGAAACTTGATCAGTAACTCATTATAATTAAGCTTAATACTAAATATCACTTCAATATATTATGTTAGGGTTTAGAAAAAAGCTCCAGAAAACCTGAACTTTCCTGAACATCTGTTATTCCGTGAAAAATTAACGCAGTGTATAAAAATTCAACCTGAATTTGTAACTCATTATAATAAAGCTTAATACCCAATATCATTTCAATATCCGCTAGGGTTTAGAAAAATCTGGAAAGCCTAATAGACTTTCCTGAAAAGAAAAATCAAAGAAGCATAACAAAATTCAAACAGATCTGATCATACAGTTTCTGCCTGAGCCAAAATGTCCTGTTTTCATATGCCGTTTTAAAAAATAATCAAATTAATATTTATGATGTCACTATTTCTTGAATGAAATCTATGCAATTATGCATGAGATGAAATCTGCTAGAAGATACCGAATGACAACAGAGCAGGCCCTTATCAGAGGGCTCCGATCCTGTAAGATCTGGGTCTGCACTGTTTGCAAATACTAATGAACATGTTTCCTCCATCCAAAGGATTAACCATGCCTGAACCCAGGCCAATGCCAAGTTGATATGTTGCATCAGGATCTAATACTTTTGATAAGATAATTACTGTAAATAAACTTAAATGATGGAGAGACAATGGCTTGATTGCAAAAATACAAAACACACCTCCTAATAAAACTGAACAATAATGGAAATTATATCAAACTGAGTATATGCTGAACAAATGCCACATGCAAAACAGTAAAAGTAATATAGGTACAAATGCCATAAATAAAAATGCCCTATGTAAAAATGCTTTGTTTCACAATGGTTTCAAAACAACACAATTCTAAAGTTTTCTTTTTTTCTAGTACAAGCTCCTTTTTGAAAGATATTTTAAAGAGGTTTTACCTAAAAACAGCCTATGAGGGAATGGCTTAAGTAACAAAAGCACAAATGGAGCAGACCCTGATCAGACAGCTCCTAGGTGAATGTACTCTGTAAAGGTGTTAATAGGTGAGATTATTTAGTATAGGGTTATATGTTATCATGTCAAAAGGTATTTCATTGTAAAACAAAAGAACCACTCTGTCCCATAATAAGCACTTCCAGGACACCACTCCACCATAAGAATTTCTGCAAACAAAGTGCCAGAACTCTGAAGTGACTGAAGCAATATAACTGTTATCGAACTTATACAATGTACTCCAAATTTGCTTTTAACCCTTCACTTGCTATTCACGTCAATATACCTACCTGTAATTAGTGAAGACCCAGATGCACTATTTACAAGTTGATTGTGCAACCAGTGCACTCCACAGCAGTGATCGCACAGCGAAATATGTGTACACAGTGCAGATATATGTAATTATAAATTACAGGGCATGGGTAAAGAAGGAGAAATGTATTTTAAAATTCAGCAAGAGAAGGGTTTAAACAATTTGTTCAAACTATTTTATTATGATGCTATCTTGCATGAATTGTTAAAAACCATCCCAGTCTAGTTGTACATTCATTACTTTGACAGCAATAATGGTAATAAATGAGTTACAGACAAAACACAGAGACGTGCAATGAACCCTTTACTTAATGAATAATCATGTATAAAATAATACTGAATATAAACAAGAGAATATCTGGCAATGACAAACAGTGTAGAATCAGATCTATAGAATCACATCTATATTACTTCATTAGCAAACAGAGCAGATCCAGATCAAACATGCTCCTACATCTGTTTGATCTGGGTCTGCTCTGTTTGCAAATACATAAATATCAAGTAAAGGATTCTGGACTTGAAATCTTATCAACATGACAACACTATTACAAAGTCTTAGCAACATGATAACACTATTACAAAGTCTTAGCAACATGATAACACTATTGCAAAGTCACCTAATAGTATGCAATAAGCATTTGAACTAGACTCGGATAACACATCTTCATCAGCTGCCACTACACCGCAAAATGCACAAATTTCTGTCACAGAAATTGAAAATCAAAGCAAGGTACCATGTTCAATATTTATTTCAAAGAGTAACACATGCAGTAGCATGTTTTACCACATAGCACTGTGTTCACCAGCTTCACTTCACTATGTATGCTTGTTAAACCGGTTGTACCTTTCCTCGTTCTCCTCTATTGTTAAATCATATGGGTAATAAATGTTAGGCTTTGAGGCCTTGTCAAGTTGACTCATCTGAAAAATGAAAGCAACATGAATAAACATAGACTGACCTTTAACCTGTATAAACAATGTAACCCTTTGAATGTGGGGAAAGAGTATACTGGCATTTGCAAACAATCAAGACTCTAATCAGTAATCAGAAGGCTCCTATGTAGGAACCCTTTGTTCAGGGTATAAGTTAAATCATTCAAAATCCTCTCTCAGTTAATACCCTTTCATACTGAATGGATTCCATCATAACACAAAGATGGACCATTCCACTTTTGATAAGAGGGCATTCAAAAAGTTAACAATAATTATGCATTTCAACATCAAGCACTAGTATTTTTTCTTCCATTTTCTGCAAGTTTTTGTTTGGAATTGGTAGAAACAGTAGATTTATTACAATGTCATAAGCAAAGAGAGCAGAACCTGATCAGACAGCTTATATATGCTTCATCTGATCTGGGTGTTCTCTATTTGCACATAAACCAAGTTTTACATGGATCCAGATTCTTTTAGCAATTTTGATAGAGCATGTTACAAAATTCATCATAGTTTGGTTACATTATGCCTTTATGGTTTCAGAGATATCATTTAAAGCAATTGTTGAGACGTACGTACATATGGCTGGATGCCAGACAATGGGCGATCGCAAAAGCTTATGTGAGCCTACTCAGGTAAGATAAAACCTACTGATGATAACACTACTGCATACATAGGCCATTAAATATAGTTACTATACCATTAAATGTACATTAAACTTGTAAAATCCATTAATTCCCCCATTATTTCCCCAATCAATTCCTGTAATAATGATTTTAACAAGGTTTGAAACATCAATGGGGTAACCCCTTAAAACGCCATGAAATATCATTTTCATGGCCATTAATAATACCTAGAAAAGCATTAAAAATAAAGAAAATATTATTATAAAGTTAATGGCAATGAAAAAACCATGAAATCCTGTTTTAACATTTTTTAACCTGTTTATTAATGCCCATTAATTGCGTCCAACTCTTTTTAATGTCCATGCATATCCAAGCCACTTTTATTCATGCCCATTAACTGTTTTGAACTTTCTTTAGTGGCCATGAAAAAGAAAACCTTAAATTTTAATGCCAATTGAAGTTATGATTGTTGTTATTTAATATATAACAAGAAATGTCGACACGACATCAAACCGGGTTTTCCTTCACTATTAACTGGTGATTTCTAATTTAAAAGGGGCATAACTCCCAGAACAAGAAATGTGTCACAATACGTGACAAATGCCCCAAAGCAAAGCACTGACAAAATGCGTTTTGTAAGCAGGCCTGCAATATGCAACTGCAAAATGAAAATAAAGATTGCATAGTAAGACCACAATTTGAACTCAACTTACCCTAAATAACAATCTTTTTTTCATATTTGAGGTCAAAGGTCAAGGTCATGGCCACATGACCTACAAAAAGTATGCAACATTCCACCATCTGAAGATGAACTCATACACCATATTTAGTGATCCTAGCCGATTTGGTGTAGGGATGACAAGCTTTTTTGTAAATGAAGTCAAAGGTCAAGGTCATGGTCACACCGACCTATAAATAGTATGCGACACTGCTATCCCAGGATCTACTCACAAACCATATTTGGTGATCCTAGCTGAAGAAGTGTAGAAGATATGCTCCGGACAAGCCTTTTTTTAAAATGAGGTCAAAGGTCAAGGTCATGGTCACATTAACCTATAACTAGTATGTGATCCCAAGACGAACTCACACACCACATTTGGTGAACCTAGCTGATTCAGTGTAGGAGGTAAGCTCAAGACAATTTTTTTGTAAATGAAGCCCAAGGTCAAGGTCACATTGACCTATAAATAGTATGCGACACTCTGCCATCCTAAGATGTACTCACACACACACCATATTTGGTGATCTTAGCTGAAGTAGTTTAGGAGGTATGCTCCGGACAGGCTTTTTTTGTAAATGAGGTCAAGGTCACACATTAACCTAAAATTAGTATGCAACACTCCGCCATCCCAAGACGAACTCACATGCCATATTTGGCGATCCTAGCTGATTCGGTATAGGAGGTATGCTTCAGACGAAATTTCTTTTGTAAATAAAGCCCAAGGTCAAGGTCACATTGACCTATAAATAGTATGCGACACTCTGCCATCCCAAGATGTACTCACACACCATATTTGGTGATCATAGTTGAATTAATGTAGGAGACATTTTCCGGACAAGCTTTTTTTGTAAATGAGGTCAAAGGTCAAGGTCACCTTGACCTATAAATAGTATGTGACACTCCGCCGTCGCAAGATGTACTCACACACCATATTTGGTGATCCTAGCTGAAGTAGTGTAGGAGATATGCTGAGGACAAGCTTTTTTGTAACTGAGGTCAAAGGACCGGACGGACGCACATATGGACTAACACATTTTTAAGTTCAAAGGGGCATAATTCCAATATTAGTGAAGCCAGAGTTATGGACCTTGTGCATGACACTTCCTCTTATCATGATCTTTCTATGTATGAAGTTTCAATCCAATGGCATGAGCCATATAGGAGTTATCTTCCGGACAAAACTGGCAGCCGCCCACCCGCCCGCCCGCCGTACATCACCATTTCAATAACCGGAGTTTTCCGTGGAAAAATCGGTAAAAATGTCAATACGTTCTTACAAAATGATTTTAATGGCCTTCATATTATTAATGCCCATTAAAATCATAAACAAGAGGGTCATGAGGCCCTGAAGCGCTCACCTGAGATAACACCAGGGGTGGGGCCATTTTTGACCACAAGAAATCATGTGCTCAACCTTGGTAGAGAACCACAAGGCAAAGCAGTATGCCATTAATTAAAGGTCTAAGCCTTATGGTTTCAGAGAAGAAGAATATTTTATATTTTTCCAATGACAAACTGATAAGCCCTGAGGCAGGGCCAAGTTTTGCCCAGTGGTCAGGGCCGTAAGTTAAACATTCTTGGCAGAGGACCACAAGCCACAGCTACATATTTGTAGACGACCATTAGATCATGTTACATACCAAATATCAATGGTCTAGGCCTTACAGTTTCAGTAGATTTTTAAAGATTTCCCTATGAAAAACTGATAAGCCCTTGGGCGGGGCCATTTTTGGCCCGGGGGTAATAATTTGAACAATCTTTGTAGAGGACCATAAGATCATGCTACGTACCAAATATCAAAGGTCTAGGCCTTACACTTTCAGAGAAGAAGATTTTTAAAGATTTTCCTATGAAAAACTGATAAGCCCTTGGGCGGGGCCATGTTTGGCCCGGGGTCATAATTTGAACAATATTTGTAGAGGACCATAAGATCATGCTACATACCAAATATCAAAGTTCTAGGCTTTACAGTTTCAGAGAAGAAGCTTTTTAAAGATTTTCCTATGAAAAATTCCATATTACCATATATGGAAAAAATGACAACGCCCTCTGGCGGCCATGTTTTTTGCCGGATCAAAATTCTTTTTACAACTTTTAAAGTCTATCAACTGAGAAACATTTTGGTGAAAACTATATTCAAATCGGACAAGTCATTCTGGAGAAGAAGATTTTTCTAGATATTGTGTACAGTTGCCATGGCAACAAGACCGATGGCCACACCCACTATCTTTTAACAACTTTTGAAGCACCCACCCACAGTATGTATCTGACCAAGTTTGGTTACAATTGGGCAGTCGGTTTCAGAGAAGAAGTCGTTTGAAATTGTTGACGGACAGACAGACTGACAGACGGACGACGGACGCAGGGGTATCACCATAGCTCACCTTGAGCACTTTGTGCTCTGGTGAGCTAAAAATAAAATAAAAAAACAAAAAACAAAAATTTATTCAAATTGAAGATGACTTGGACAAAAGAAACTTCAAAAAGCTGTAGCTTTGAAACTAGTGTATGTGATAAATAGACCATTTGCTCCCCTTTTCAAGAACAAATGGTCTGTTTATCATTGATTTATAGTTACTGTTATAATTACCTCTTTTTATTTGTAAAAGAACAAACTTTTATAACAAATACATTTGTAATGAGGAATACATCGAATAAATCACCAATATATAAATAAATATGTATACTCTAAAGTACAGTACATTATTTTTTCAAAATGTTGGTTTAATATGGACATATTCAAACCCATTCTCTATGTTATTTTGTGTACTACTGTAAGTAGTAGGTGGCTCATGCATGTTAACATTATTCTTGATATGCCAGCTCCATGTTGTATGTACAGATCTACTTTCTGTTTGGAGAAGTCTGGCATACATTTATTCACGATCTTGTGCTGTGTACAGTGCCATCAAGAGTCTGATAAAGACACAACAGTCAACAGGAATTGAGCTAAAAGACTAATTTAACTATGCCATTAAAATATTTGCCATTAATTTATTTCAGGGGATGTTAATGGGTATTTGCTCCCATTAAAAGCTTTTAATGGTTATTTTAATAATAATATTAATGGCCATTATATCTATATTATAACAGACTTTTAAGAGGATGGTATTAACAGGTTTTTCAGGAATTTTTAAGGATACCAGTAAATAGTGACCATTGAAATGCCATCAAAGGTTTACCTATTAATGGGTCATTTTAATGGTGTACCATTAAAACTAGATGAAAATCCTGCTAGAAATTTAATGGGTTTTTAAAAAAAAGAAGTTTTTTAACGACAATTTAATGGCAATGGCACGCAGTAGTGATCAGTTGCTCTGTACAGGTTTTACTGTGTTATTCACCACTAGCTAGTCTACCTCATCATCAGAGAGTTTCCAGCCTGCAGCTGCCCCCATGTTCTCCTCCAGTTGCTGAACTGATGTGGCCCCTACTATTACCGAGGAAACAATGTCCTTCTGTAGCAACCAGCGTAACGCTACCTGAGCAATGGTTTTTCCTGCATAATAATGACAAAGTAAAAAATTGCATTTTCAGAGTCCTTCCATAAGATACCAATAAACAAAACTTTTATACAGTTTTTCATTTTTTCAAGAGTTTTAAAACAGGTCATAGGTAATTCATTTTTTTAATAAATACAGCAAGTATCTTTTTTATAAGAAGTATGGTTATAGGCAAGGCTAAGTGTTTGTGAAACGCTATATCCCAAACAGGCACTTTGACCTATAATTTTTACCTTGACCTTGACATAGCACCACAAAAAAATCTGAAGCTTCATTGAGAAGTACTATTACAGATTTAGCCTTCGTTTGCTGAATTTAAAAAACACATTTCTCCTTCTTTACCCATGCCCTGTTGTATACATTTGTAATTACATACATCTCCACTGTGTAGACGTATTTCGCTGTGCAATCACTGCTGTGGAGTGTACTGGTTGCACAATCAACTTGTAAATAGTGCAGACCCTGATGAGACAGCTCCTGCAGGAGCTGTCTCATCTGGGTCTACACTATTTACAGGTAGGTATATTGACGTGAATAGCAAGCGAAGGGTTAAGCTAAAACTGACGTGACTATCATTTGCAATCAGCTTGAATCAAGATGAGACCCCCAAGATGAGACCCCCAAGATGAGACCCCCAAGATGAGACCCCCCCCCCAAGATGAGACCCCAAGATGAGACCAAGTAACTCATCATGCTGTTTGACATTCAGTCAAGTCTCTCAAAAACATGTATATCTAATGGGAGTAAGTAAATATTACACTACATGTATATTTTGTTGTAGCAGACCCTTTTTGTCAGCTATATAAAGAATCTTATCTTGGTCTACTCTGTGGCAAAGGTGTGAAAAAGCATATATATGAGGGAATGGGTTAACCTTTCCTTCATATAAATGTTCATATAAGCGTGTTTTTTTCATGCATTTGCAAACTGTGCAGACCCAGGTCAGCAGTTTCTACAGGAGCCATCTGTCAAGGGTGTGCTGTTTGCTTAAGACATGACATAGATCAGATTTTACAGTTTTTGTCAAAGCAAAAAAAAACCTCCCTTAAATTTTACATGATAAAAATTCAGGTAAAATTCATGATGTTATTATTTCTCACATGAATAAAGAACCGTAAAGAGTCCCATCAGGTTAAATGTGAATTGTGTCCAGGAAACTCAATAACCTTCAAAATATTTTAGACAAAACTTACAATCAGAAAGAAGCTGTTGCTATGAAATCTTGTTACACAAACCAGAAGTTTTGTCATGGCAGACAGGTCACAGAGCAGACCCTGATAAGACACCACCTATAGAAATACTAAAACACGAGATACCATTAATCAAAGTCTTCAGTGTATACAGTGATAACACACAATATGCTTGGGCAATTGAAAAGTAATAAAAAGAGTAGCCCCTAATAACTCACTACCATGTCAGAGAAGCCACTATTAATTAGAATTTGCACTCTTTGCGATGGTAGCACACAATATGCTGGGGCTTCTGAAGAGTGAGAAAAAGTGTAGACTATAATCAGATGCTGTAGTTTAAATCTGGTAGGAATCTGGCGTCAAAACCGTTTTGAAGAAATGGCTGATTAGAGGGTTAATACACACCTTTTTGGGCAATAACATCTGCAGTGTCCTGAGAGCCTGATTTTTGGATACTGCAGATAACATAACATAACATTTTCACACATTTGCAAACAGAGTAGACCGAGACCAAACGACTCCTAGGGGAGCCGTCTGATCAGGATCCGCTCTGTTCACTTATGAAATATGTAGATCTGACTACATTTTCTACCAATACCAAACGTTCCTGCATCTATATGCCTTTATAAAATTTGCTAATACAGTAAAATCCCTCTAATGCGACCACCAAAATTGGGCATAATTTCGGGCGGCAGAGGCAGGTGGTAGCTTAATGCAGGATGAAAGTTATGCAGAAAGCTCCTATAGGGGATTTCTGCATAACTTTTATCCTGCATTAAGCAACCACCTGTTTATAAAGGCAGAAAATGTTTATTCAAGAAGTGGTCGCATTAGAGGTGTTCTACTGTTTATATTCATCTTCACCAAATACTGACCAAGTACAGGATTAAAACTTGGACTTAACCCTATATAAACATGTTTTCACGCATCTGCAAACAGAGTAGACCCAGATCAGACAGCTCCTATAGGAGCCATCTGATCAGGGTCTGCTCTGTTTGCTAATGAAATCTGATTGATCTGTTTCTTTAGTTTCTACATTGGCTACAATGTTCCACCTTCCATATTTCATAATAACTATTTTGTCCATGAATATTCAATAGGTATTAAAATTTGGAATAAACATAGAACAGGGAAAGGGTTAAGTGTTGTACTGTACTTATATCAGTTAAGGTAATCACCATGTTTGCCAGCTAATTCCTTCATGAGGTCCAGCAGCTTCCAGTACCGATCATCATCCATAAACCTTCGCCATGATGGTATGTCCTCATAGTCGATATTCTTTTCAAGTGCGAAGCCCAATCGTGTGTTAGCTGGTGGCATGCTACCTCGTGTATACTTGCCACTCAACAGACCCCTGGTTCAAATAAAGTGTAAGAGCATAACATTATAACATTAACACTTTACACTATAGATTCACCTTTTAACATGTTTCTAAACAACTGTCTGATCTCGGTATGCTCTGAATTGAGCCACCTACTACTTACAGTAGTACACAAAATAACATAGAGAATGGGTTTGAATATGTCCATATTAAACCAACATTTTGAAAAAAAAATTATGTCACTCATCTCTGGACAATTCTACATAAACCATTAAACCATTTTCTCCATGAATATTCAAATAAGAAATAAAAGATAATTTTCATGAATATTCATTCGATTAATTTCCTTAATAACTCATTAACACAAGATTTTATGGCCATGGCAGAAACTGTATAATTCGATCTATATTATTTCATAAGCAAACAGAACAGACCCTGATCAGACGGTCTGCAAAGGCATAGAAAGGCGTATTTATGGAGTAAAAGGTTAAAGAGTGGTCACACAACATAGGTTTGGAGGATGTCCCTTTATCTTTCGATTTGTGATAAAGCTCAAACACAAAAGATTTAATAGTAAATACCCCTTGAGTGGGCTCCAGGTCAACACCCCGACACCTTCATTCTGACAGACAACAAACTCCTCCAGCTCTGACCGACGACTCAACAGGTTGTACTGTTGCTGAAAACAAACAATAATCTCTTATTCAACTAGTCATCAAAGTACAAAAGCCAACCCATTCTACCAAGATCTTTAGATAACACTTCACCTCTTGAAATAATTTATTTGTGAAAGAATGTATGAATAATACTGAATTTTTATAATGGCATTTGAATAAGAGAATATTGGTTCTGGAAAAGACTTGTAGAATCAGATCTATATGATTTCCTAAGCAAACAGATCAAAACCTAACAACACAGCTCCTACTACAGCTGTCTCATCCGGCTCTACTCTGTGGGCAAAGGCATCAAAAGGTGTCTTTGTGAGGTGAAAGATTAAACCTTTACCTCATATAAAGGCCTTTTCACATATTTGCAAACAGAGTAGACCCAGATCAGACAGCTCCTGTGGGAGCCGTCTCATCAGGATCTGCTGTGTTTGCTTATAATATAATATAATTATGATTCTTCATTTTTTGCCATGGCCAAAAATCCTGTGTCCATGTGCTATTTTAACAATTAATGTTATCAATACAATATTCATGATGTTTTTTTTTTCTTACATGTATGTTCAAGGTGTAAAGAGTTAACCCTTTCCTATATATAAATGCCTTTTCACACTTTTTATACGCCCACCTAATAAAGGTGGTCGTATATTGTCTGGGCCCTGTCCGTCCGTCCGTTCGTTCGTTCGTTCGTCCGTCAACATTTTGTTTGTCCGCTGTTTTCTGGGAAAACTATTTGACAGATATTAATGAAACTTCACACAAATGTTTAATGCATCAAGATCTGAAGCTGAGTTGATTCTGAGGTTCATTGGATTTTTCATTTCAGAGTTATGGCCATTGTCCTTAAAAAATGCAAATAGTTTGTCCGCCGTTTTCTGGGAAAACTATTTGACAGATATTAATGAAACTTCACACACATGTTTAATGCATCAAGATCTGAAGCTGAGTCGATTCTGAGGTTCATTTGATTTTTCGTTTCAGAGTTATGGCCCTTGTCCTTAAAAAATAATGCAAATAGTTTGTCTGCTGTTTTCTGGGAAAACTATTTGACAGATATTAATGAAACTTCATAAAAATGTTTAATGCATCAAGATCTGATGCTGAGTCGATTTTGAGCTTTATTTGATTTTTCGTTATTGCCCTTTTACACAAAAAATAATGCAAATATATGCATATAGTTTGTCCGCTGTTTTCTGGGAAAACTATTTGACAGATATTAATGAAACTTCACACAAATGTTTAATGCATCAAGATCTGAAGCTGAGTTGATTCTGAGGTTCATTGGATTTTTCATTTCAGAGTTATAGCCCTTGTCCTTAAAAAATATGCAAATAGTTTGTCCGCTGTTTTCTGGGAAAACTATTTGACAGATATTAATGAAACTTCACACAAATGTTTAATGCATCAAGATCTGAAGCTGAGTCGATTCTGAGGTTCATTTGATTTGTCGTTTCGGAGTTATGGCCCTTTTACTTAAAAAATAATGCAAATACATGCAAATAGTTTGTCCGCTGTTTTCTGAGAAAACTGTTTGACAGATATTAATGAAACTTCACACAAATGTTTAATGCATCAAGATCTGAAGCTGAGTTGATTCTGAGGTTCATTGGATTTTTCATTTCAGAGTTATGGCCCTTGTCCTTAAAAAATATGCAAATAGTTTGTCCGCTGTTTTCTGGGAAAACTATTTGAGAGATATTAATGAAACTTCACACACATGTTTAATGCATTAAGATCTGAAACTGAATTGATTCTGAGGATCATTTGATTTTTCGTTTGAGAGTTATGGCCCTTGTCCTTAAAAAATAATGCAAATAGTTTGTCCGCTGTTTTCTGGGAAAACTGTTTGACAGATATTAATGAAACTTCACACAAATGTTTAATGCATCAAGATCTGAAGCTGAGTTGATTCTGAGGTTCATTGGATTTTTCATTTCAGAGTTATGGCCCTTGTCCTTAAAAAATATGCAAATAGTTTGTCCGCTGTTTTCTGGGAAAACTATTTGAGAGATATTAATGAAACTTCACACACATGTTTAATGCATTAAGATCTGAAACTGAATTGATTCTGAGGATCATTTGATTTTTCGTTTGAGAGTTATGGCCCTTGTCCTTAAAAAATAATGCAAATAGTTTGTCCGCTGTTTTCTGGGAAAACTATTTGACAGATATTAATGAAACTTCACAAAAATGTTTAATGCATCAAGATCTGATGCTGAGTCGATTTGAGGTTTATTTGATTTTTAGTTTCAGAGTTATTGCCCTTTTACTTAAAAATAATGCAAATATATGCATATAGTTTGTCCGCTGTTTTCTGGCAAAACTGTTTGACAGATATGAATGAAACTTCATACACATGTTTAATGCATCAAGACCTGAAGCTAAGTAGATTCCGAGGATCATTTGATTTGTTGTTTCGGAGTTATGGCCCTTGCACTTAAAAAAATAATGCAAATCTATGCAAATATGAGGATGGCCATAACTTTTTCATTTGAAATGATATTTACTTCAATTTTTTTATATGGTTAAACCTTAATGTGAATTTTCACATATTGTGGGGGTTTTGATATGTCATTTTATTCTAAAGTTATGGTCCTTGAACTTCGTGTGTTCGTTGCTTTGTTAGTCGGTCAACTTTTAGTTTGTCTGTTGTTTTCTGGGAAAACTATTAAAATGATATAAATGAAACTTAACACAAATGTTTTAAGCAACAAAATTTGAAGCTGAGTTTATTTTGAGGTTCATTCAGTTTGTCTTTACAGAGTTATGGCCGTTGCACTGCAAAAATGAGGATTAGCTGTAACTTTTTTATTTAATAAGATATTCACTTCATTTTTTTAAAAAATAGTATCACATTAATATGGAAATCAAGATCTGAAGCACAGATTAGAAAATGTCAACACTTATAAGGCATGTTGAATCAGAGAAAGTTTGCAAGTGGGCGTATTATGTACCGTATGCGGTACTCTTGTTCAAACAGAGTAGACCTAAATCAGACAGCTCCTATAATTAGCTATTCATTGTATAATAGTTTGCTTATTGTATAACAAAGATCTGTTTCTACAGGTTTCTGTCTTGGCCAAAAATTCCTGTGTTCATAAGCTGTTGTTTTAAAACCTAATCTAATTAATATTCATAATGTCATTATTTTTCATGGAAAATTAACAGGTAAAGGGTTAAGAGGGGCATAAAGGAAATCTAGGTAACAGGAGGTCTAGGTCAAGGAGATCTGGCTAACAGGAGGTCTAGATAAAAGGTCTAGGTCACAAGACAATCATTCTGAGTAAGTTTCATGAAGATTCGACAAAAAATGGGACCATTAAAGTGTTCACAAGGTGTTTTACTATTTGACCTAGTGACTTAGTTTTTGACCATACATAACCCACTTTCAACCTTGTCAGAGATTTTATCGAAACAATCATTCCGATAAAGTTTCATGAAGATTCAACTACAAATGTGACCTCTAGAGTGTTCACAAGGTTTTTCTACTATTTGACCTAGTGACCTAGTTTTTGACCCCGCATGACCCACAGTCACTTTCTAACTGTTACAAGATTTTATTAAGACAATCAATCAGACCAAGTTTCATTAAGATTGGGCTAAAAATGTGACCTCTAGTGTGTTCACAAGGTTTTCCTACTATTTGACCTAGTGACCTAGTTTATAACCCCACGATACCCACTTTCGAACTCATCAGGAGATTTTATCAAGACAATCATTCTGACCAAGTTTCATAAAGATTGGACTAAAATTGTGACCACTAGAGTTTTCACAGGCAAATTGTTGACGATGCACGACACACACCGCACGTCGGACAATCAAGTCTCCTAAATGCTCTACCTGAGCTTTGATTAGGTGAGCTAAAAAGCTGATTTTATTGCAAGTTTCCCCATAAACCACCCATTAGCAAGCATATCTAGTCATGTAACCTACGTAGTTTGAAGCTACCGAGAGCTTAAAATGACCTATTGTTTTACCATGCATAAGCTCTAATTATCAGTTCCCCCTAGATGCCCCCTATAAGCCCTTCCTCGTCAATGGCTGACTGGTTAAGTCAGAGAAAACCTCAATGGCAATAAAATCAAAAGAGTTTACACAGCTTTTGTTGTTTATTTTGTGGTATTTCATTAATGCAATGGAAAGAAGAGATTAGTCACTCACTATTCATCATTAATACTAAAATTAAAAAAATGATTTTTTATGAGTCTTGCCTACTGCAGAACCTAAAGTGCCTTCCTATTTACAGCAAGAGACCCAAAAACATGTCAATTAGCTGATAAGTGTGCCATCAAATAAATGGTATATCATGCATGTTGATTACTGAACTTTAGCGAACATTTAACACTCTCCCTGACATAAATGCTCTTCTTACCGTTGTAAACAGAGTAAACCCTGATCAGACACTCCAGTAGGAGTCATCTTACGGATCTGTTCTGCTTGCTAATGGAATTATATAGATCTGATCATGTAGTTTATGTCAAATTCCCTTGAAAATTTTACATTATATCCATATTTATAAATGTTCATTAAAGAAAGGAATACCACCCACAAACAAGAGCTGTACGTCATGTACAAATGCCCCCAAAGGATATCACCGAAACTAAAGACTGGGTCATGTGTATGCCTGAACCATATCGCATTTGTAGAAGCCTATATAATTTATATAACAAAGATGAAAGCTGAGATTCAGAGGAGAAGATTTTTAAATGTTCAAATTGTTGACAACTGGCGACAGACAATGAACGACACAAGACGGACATCAGGAGATCACAAAAGCTCACCCAGAGCACTTTTTATCATTATATTATTATTTCTCATATCAACATTCATGAGGTAAAAGAATTTTTACGATAAACATTTTTTAGGTTTTGCCATGATGTATACATGAACCATCTGATCTGGTAGCTCCTACATGAACCATCTGATCTGGTAGCTCCTACATGAACCATCTGATCTGGTAGCTCCTACATGAACCATCTGATCTGGTAGCTCCTACATGAACCATCTGATCTGGTAGCTCCTACATGAACCATCTGATCTGGTAGCTCCTACATGAACCATCTGATCAGATAGCTCCTACATGAACCATCTGATTAGATAGCTCCTACATGAACCATCTGATCTGGTAGCTCCTACATGAACCATCTGATCAGAAAGCTCCTACATGAACCATCTGATCTGGTAGCTCCTACATGAACCATCTGATCAGATAGCTCCTACATGAACCATCTGATCTGGTAGCTCCTACATGAACCATCTGATCTGGTAGCTCCTGCATGAACCATCTGATCTGGTAGCTCCTACATGAACCATCTGATCTGGTAGCTCCTGCATGAACCATCTGATCTGGTAGCTCCTACATGAACCATCTGATCAGATAGCTCCTACATGAACCATCTGATCTGATAGCTCCTACATGAACCATCTGATCTGGTAGCTCCTACATTAACCATCTGATCAGATAGCTCCTACATGAACCATCTGATCAGATAGCTCCTACATGAACCATCTGATCTGATAGCTCCTACATGAACCATCTGATCAGATAGCTCCTACATGAACCATCTGATCTGGTAGCTCCTAAATGAACCATCTGATCAGATAGCTCCTACATGAACCATCTGATCTGGTAGCTCCTACATGAACCATCTGATCAGACAGCTCCTACATGAACCATCTGATCAGACAGCTCCTACATGAACCATCTGATCAGCTCCTACATGAACCATCTGATCAGATAGCTCCTACATGAACCATCTGATCTGGTAGCTCCTACATGAACCATCTGATCAGACAGCTCCTACATGAACCATCTGATCAGACAGCTCCTACATGAACCATCTGATCAGATAGCTCCTACATGAACCATCTGATCAGGTAGCTCCTACATGAACCATCTGATCAGATAGCTCCTACATGAACCATCTGATAAGATAGCTCCTACATGAACCATCTGATCTGGTAGCTCCTACATGAACCATCTGATCTGGTAGCTCCTACATGAACCATCTGATAAGATAGCTCCTACATGAACCATCTGATCAGATAGCTCCTACATGAACCATCTGATCAGATAGCTCTACATGAAGCATCTGATCAGATAGCTCCTACATGAACCATCTGATCAGATAGCTCCTACATGAACCATCTGATCTGACAGCTCCTACATGAACCATCTGATCTGACAGCTCCTACATGAACCATCTGATCTGTTAGCTCCTACATGAACCATCTAAGCTGGTATCTCCTACATGAACCATCTGATCTGGTAGCTCCTACATGAACCATCTGATCTGGGGCTACTCTGTTTGGAAAGTTGTAAAAAGGCATCTATGAGGCAAAGGGTAATCACACCTTTAGATACATACCATGTTACATATTAACTTATAACAACTACTTTATATCAAATATCAAAAACCGAGTTATATCCCTTACCTGTAGACTGACACAAGAGTTTAGTCCCATAGTCTCTAGCCTGTCTATTATCTTTTGTAGCTGCCATCCACACAAGTTACTGGCACCATAATATCTCACCTTGCCACACCTGATAAGGTCATCAAAAGTCCGGAGAATCTCATTAATCGGTGTGCCAACGTCCCAAAGATGAGTCTAAAACAAATAATATCTCATAAACATGTACAATAATAGACCCTTTCACCTAATAAACTAACTTTTACCCATTAGCAAACACAGTACACCTAGATCAGGTCTGAGTCTAAAGTTTCTTCTATCGTTCTCCTATAACCTGACGAGTCGACTAAAATAATGTAATTTAGATACAGTGCACAGTAACAAATCTCTATTATAACTGATTAACCCTTTACCATTAACACATTTTGACACCTCTGGAAAAGTCACTTTTTAAAACCATTGTGATAAATAGAGCATCTGCTCTACAGTAGCAAATGCTCTATTTATCACAATGGTTTCTAAGCTACACAACTCTATTGTTTTCCTTTTTTCTAGTTAATGCTCCTAAGACCTTTTCAGTAGATTTATTCCAGGAGGTTGGATCTAAAGCTAGCCTATGAAGTAATGGGTTAAAGGTGTATTCTGCTTATATTTTAAACAAGAGCTGTGTGCCGTGCCAATGCTCGTCTGATTTGGTGCTTGTCCAGCTAAATTAAAAAAAATTGAAACAAATAAAGGGCCATAACTCCAAAACTTTGAAATCAAGAGATATTTGTCTTATGTAGGGACGTTCCCCTCAATAAGATCTACTAACCTTCAAGTTTCATGTTGATACCTCATACTTTTTGAGTAACGAGCTACATTAAAGTTTTTGCACGACGACAACGACGCCAATGCCTATGACCCAGTGAAAACAATAGCTTGACTTTTCTTCAAAACAGACGAGCTAAAAATGTTGCATAGCAAACTGACTTCAGAATCTGAATTTATGTGACTTGAAACTAATCTAGTGCAAAAGTGTATGATAATGAAAGAGACCAGTGGAAATGTGTGTGCTATTCACTCACTACACTGAGAAGCTGTGGTGTAAAATCAATAAAGGGTAGCAGACTTACTAATTTCCATGTACCATACATGTAGGTAAACTATTACACAGTTGGCATTCTCTTTCGCATTTTTATCTTTTGACTGACATGTTGTGTCAGCTTTTGTTGTGGACACTTACCCGGTATTTAATATTGTAAATCTTGTTCCGAAGTCAATTCAAAATTGACCAGAGCTGTTCCAAACATATCTAATGAATTCCGCAGTTTTCCGTCTCTTAAAAATATTTTCTAAGGATTTAGTAATATCCAGACATCAGTAATATTTAGATGAATATGCACATATATTTACTGTAGAAAATTAGGCCGTAAGCATTATAAATCTTAATTATTCGAATATGTATACAACTTTTGCTGTGAATTTATTTATATGAAAAATGGGCTGAATATAACATAGTATTTATTCAAAAATTCATGATTTCATGAATATTCATTAACTGAAATTTTATAATGGTCACTGAACACAGGACTGGTTGGTCATGGTAGAAACTGTAGAATCAGCAAACACAGCTGCCCTGATCAGACACTTCATTCAGGAGCTATCTGATCTGGGTCCACTCTGTTTGCAAAAGTATGAAATGGTGTCTTAATTAGATAAAGAGTTGATAGACAAATATGTATTCAACAGCAGGTGGTAGATTTATGCAGAACAAAACTGATAAAGAAAGCTTCCATTGGAAAAGCTTCCTGTATAACTTTAGTCCAGCATTAAATTGCCATCTGCTTTTGAGACCAAGAATATACTACTTTTGAATGGTCATTATAGAGAGGTTTTATTCTAGTGGGCTTGGAGTAAGGTCAAACATGATGCTATATAGCACAAACAATTTGACCTGGACCCTGACCTACTTAATTTAGATAAAAAATCGTAACAATTCTATTTTTATCATCGGTATTGCACGGGTTTATCCTTGGCACGTGTCCCGGTAAGCAACTATGCATGGACACACTCATGATTGTATGGTTTACATATGCACGGGTTATTTCAGCGAGAATAGACTTTACGATTTAAAGGCGGGGTTTTATTTATACAGCATCATCTGTCTCATTATGTATTCTGCATATAAGGTCAGGGTCCAGGTCAAATTGTTCGAGCTATACCTGTAACAAGTCTATGTAGCTGGTTTGGAGTCTTTGAAGACTCTCTTCACAGCTTTCGATGATGTGACGTCTGCTCAAGCCTGTTCTGTTGACATTCCCATAATCCATTGTAAAGCGCACTTTGGTGGCCAGGATAAAACGCTTCCTATCTTGTCTGAAAATATACATTTTTGGCCATGGCAGAAAATCAGTGTCTGCTCACTTATTTATTTATATGAAAAAATATGGATCTGATTCTACAGTTTCTGCCATGACAAAAAGTTCACTTATTCATGATGTCATATAGCCTAACACAGCAAGTTAGATTGGTAGCAGTTGTCGTCTTACAGCCAGGTCTGGGATACTACAAAACTGACAGCTTGATATCACTATTTCTAGTACACACATATATATTGACTAGATGCCATTACAAAATTTCAGCTAATGAACACTGATATATTCATAACTTCTTCAAAGAATATTCATGAGGTCAAGAGTTTATTTACCCACCTTTCATTGTGAACTCAGAACAATAATTATATATGGCATATTCAAATACTAAAATCGTCATTTCTCCTCTCAAAGAGATGATTTTAAAGAATGATCACAGCATAGGGTTGGGTGGTGAAAATTATATATGAAGGAACTTTTCTTGAAAATATTTTAATGAACACATCTTATCAGGGCCTCTGCATATATACAAGTGTAGGAATATGCCAATAATACAAATAAACTAGAGGTTTGTTTTTGTCACAAAAACAGATGTCTCCCCCTCACATCCTCTTTCCAATACACAAGTGTATTGTCTGTAACTCCAAACTTATCAGGGTCTACTTTTAAGTCATCAGGGGCAGTAACTCCAACATAATCAGGGGGGGACAATTCAAGAACCCCGGGTGCACAACAACACATGCTGGTCAACATTCCTGTGAAGTTTAGTGACTCTAGTACTAGTGGTTTCAGAGATACACACGACACAAAGTAAAGTTTCTCTTATTTTAAGTCATAAGGGGCAGTAACTCCAAAGTTATCAGGGGGAGACAATGAAAAAACCCAGATGCACAACAACTCATGCTGGTGAACTTTCCTGTGAAGTCTGGTGACTCTAGCCCTACTTGTTTCAAAGATGCATGCAGCACAAAGTTTCTCTAATTTAAAGTTATCATATCAGGGGCAATAACTCAAGAATTATCAGGGGAGACAATTAAAAAACACAGGTGCACAACAACACATGCTGGTCAACATTCCTGTGAAGTTTGGTGACTCTAGCCCTACTGGTTTTAAAGATATGCACGACACAAAGTTTCTCTAACTTTAAGTAATCATATCAGGGGCAGTAACTCCAAAGTTAACAGGGGGAGACAATTCAAAAAAAACAAGAGTAAAACAACTCATACTAGTGAACAATCCTGTGAAGTTTGGTGACTCTAGCCCTACTGGTTACAGAGATACGTGCGACATAAAGTTTGTATAAATTTAAGTGTTCATATCAGGGGCAATAACTCAAGAATTATCAGGGGGAGACAATTAAAAAAAACATAGGTGCACAACAACTCATGCTGGTAAACATTCCTGTGAAGTTTGGTGACTCTAGCCCGACTGGTTTCAGAGATATGCACGACACAAGTTTGTGACAGACAGACAGACAGACAGACAGACAGACAGACAGACAGACAGACGGACGGACGGACGGACGGACAGACAACTCTGGCAAAAACAATATGTCTCCCCATAAATGGGGGAGACATAAGAGACATAATAACCTAGATCTGTGGATAATAACAGTACTTAAGAATCTAAGTAAAATATAATATTTTCCACCAACTCCTATCTTGCTGCTACTCATTAACCCATTACATCATAGGCTATTTTTAGATCAAATCACTTTGCATAAATCTAACAAAAAGGAGCATTAACTAGAGGAATGGGAAATTTTAGAATTTTGTAGTTTGAAACTATTGTGATAAATAGAGCATTTGCTCCTGTGGAGCAAATGCTCTATTTATCACAATGGTTTCACAAAGTGACTTTTACAGAAGCGTCAAAAGGCGTTAATATGCGGGAATGGGTTAAATCACCACATATCAGCTGAGAAGTAAGAGATTTTGATACGCATCTAATTTACAGCTCTGATCTGGGCCTTTATTTCCAACTGAAACTATACAGTGTCAATGCAACTTACTTTGACATCCAGTTGCCAACAATTTCTTCTGACTTTCCCATGCTGTAAATGTTTGCCGTGTCTATAAAATTGCCTCCTATTCTCGCATAGGCATCCATGATTTTATGTGCCGTTTCCTCTTTGGCTTGGGAGGGTGTATTCATGTGCTGAAACACAACATAAATTTTTTCTCCAATGTCCATAACTATGACCTTTAATTTAATGCCTTTGCAAACAGAGTAGAACAAGATCCAAGGGCTCCTGTCAGAGCAGTCTGTTCAGGGTCTGCTCTGTTTGCTTATGAAATGATATAAATGGGATTCTACAATTTCTGTCATGATAAAAAATTCCTTTGTTCATAGAGCCATTATAAAACTTCAGTTAATTAGTATTCATAATGTTATTGCTTCTTACATGAATATTCATGGGCTAAGAGACAAATAATAACCATCCATGACTATGATGAGAGGTTATTTGGGGTGATAAGTCACAACCCCTAGACTGGTGATTGTGTATGTATACGTACTCTGGAGCTGTCCCTTACAGGACTATGTGGTAGAATTTGACACTTTATTGACTTAACACGTCCATAAATAGCTTGCCATTTGATTCATATATCTGAAATGTGAGTTGGACCAAACTTGCTAAATTGCAATATTTAAACAAAACAAGAGATTTTTGTAAAACATATATACCCCCCAGACCCCCTGACCTTTGATCTAGTGACCTCAACTATAAAGGTCATCTAGTGGTCATGAATAATCACCAAAGCAACTTTGAAGATCCTAAGCCAAACCACTGATCATTTATTGATCTGATAACATTTCACAAGTTAAGGTCATGGTAACCTTGACCTTTGACCTAGTGACCTCAACAACTATAGGGGTCATCTAGTGGTCATGACCAACCACCACAGCAAGTTTGAAGATCCTAAGCTAAACCCTTGAGCAGTTTTTGATCTGAAACCATATTCACCAGTTAAGGTCATGGTGACCTTGACCTTTGACCTAGTGACCTAAAAAATAACAGGGCTCATCTAGTTGTCATGACCAACCACATAAGCAAGTTTGAAGATCCTAAGCCAAATCCTTGAGCAGTTATTGATCAGAAACCATTTTACCAGTTAAGGTCATGGTGACCTTGACCTTTGACCTAGTGACCTCAAAAACAATAGGGGTCATCCAGTGGTCATGACCAACTACCACAGCAAGTTTGAAGATACCAAGCCAAACCCTTGAGCAGTTATTGATCGGAAACTATTTCACAAGTTAAGGTCATTGTGACCTTGACCTTTGATCTAGTGACCTCAAAAACTAATGGGGTCATCTAGTTGTCATGGCCAACCACCACAGCAAGTTTGAAGATTCTATGCCAAGTCGTTTATTAGTTATCATTCAGAAACCATCGATCTACCGACCGACCGACATGTGTAAAGCAATATACCCCCCATTTTTTCAAAAGAGGGGTATAATAATTTACCAGTACTTTGTTAACTGTTTGTGAAACAGATAATAAACATATAATGGTATAACCGGTACTTTAACCCTTTCCCTGTTCAATATCCATGTAAGAAATTATGACATCACCAATATTCATTAGCTGATTTTTTTATAATGGTATATTAACATAGAAGTACATAACTTGTGCTTTCATTTTTCATATGCTTATGATCATTGTCACCTCCCTTTGACCGAAATTTAAAAGCATATTGTTTCTGATCACATTAGAAAACTGACAGTTGCATATTGTCTAGTTATTTAAGATATAGCATAGAAAGTCTTAGGGTTGAAATATGAGGGAAAGGGTTAATCTATGTATGCGTCTGTGTATGGGCTGGAGGCCTAAAACAATTCATAAAAGTTCAAGTTGAACAATAACTCTTTCCAGGTTAAGTGCTTGTGCTAAATTGCAAAAGAAAAAACTGCTACAATTCGCAATGTGGAGTTCTTTCATTTTTGTTAAAAAATACAATCAGTGTGTCAAACAATAGATCTTTATTAGACGCCTTGTTACTGTTACTCAGTGTGTCTAACAATACAGATCTTTATTAGAAGCCTGGTTTGTTACTCAAAGTATCAAAGAATTATAGATCTTTATTAGATGCCTTGTTACTCATCAGTCATGGTGTCTAACAATATAGATATTTAGTAGATGCCTTAATTGTTACTCTTACAGTCTTACTCAGTGTGTCAAACAATAGACCTTTATTAGACGCCTTGTTACTGTTACTCAGTGTGTCTAACAATATAGATCTTTATTAGACGCCTTGTTACTCAGTGTATCAAACAATATACATTGTAGATCTTTATTAGACACCTTGTTACTCTTACTCAGTGTATCAAACAATATAGATCTTTATTAGACGCCTTGTTACTCAGTGTATCAAACAATATAGATCTTTATTAGATGCTTTGTTACTCAGTGTATCAAACAATATAGATCTTTATTAGATGCTTTGTTACTCAGTGTATCAAACAATATAGATCTTTATTAGATGCTTTGTTACTCAGTGTATCAAACAATAGATCTTTATTAGACGCCTTGTTACTGTTACTCAGAGTATCAAACAATATAGATCTTTATTAGATGCTTTGTTACTCAGTGTATCAAACAATATGGATCTTTATTAGATGCCGTGTTACTGTTACTCATTGTATCAAAAAATATAGATCTTTATTAGACGCCTTGTTACTCAGTGTATCAAACAATATAGATCTTTATTAGACGCCTTGTTACTCAGTGTATCAAACAATCTTTATTAGACACCTTGTTACTGTTACTCAGTGTATTAAACAATATAGAGCTTTATTAGATGCCCCCCACCCCACCCTTCCCACACATCACCCACACAAACAAACCCCACCATCACATTCATCATTACCCAGTCTTGTTAACCCTTTACTCCATGAATACACATGTAAGAGATACTTATTAATGGTATCATGAATATTAATTAAATTATTTTTATTATCCACATGGATGCAGGAAATGTTGATGATTTTAGGATTTGTAATAGTACATGAAGACATTTATGTCAACATCATATTCTTGGTACATGACGACGATCATGTCAAAATCATTCTAGGTACAGGACGGTGGGGGTTTTTTTTTTTCAACATCATTCTAGGTATAGCTCTAACAATTTGACCTGGACCCAACCCATATGCAGAATACATAATGAGAGAGATGCTGTATAAATAAAACTTCACTGGTAAAACTCCGCTGAAATAATGTAATCCATGCATATGTAAACCATACAATCACGAGTGTGTCCATGCATAGTTGCTTATTGGGACACATGCCGACGAGGACAAACCGTGCAATGCCAATGATAAAATTAGAAATGTTATGAATTTTGCTTTATGCAAATTAAGTAGGTCAGGGTCCAGGTCAAATTGTTTGAGCTATACATGACGATTATGTCAACATCATACTATAGATAGCAGTAAGCAGTAAAAGTTTCTTCTGCTGATGGTGACAATTTACTTACTATTTCTACCTACCCTCGATCTAATTTCTAACTATACTATACATGTACTCTTTTCATTACTTTTTCTTGACCAACACCACCCGTTGAGTAATAGTCATGAGTGACTGTATCAACGTTAAGATGTAGATGAATAACAAGGGCTAGTAAGCCAATGGCTGACGACCCCCCACCCCCACCCTTCCCAACTCCACCTCACCCACACAAACCAACCCCACCATTACATTCACATGTACAGTAAACTAATCTCTCTAAACCAAACGTTAAAGTAAGAATCAATTTTAAAAAAAAAATTAAAAGAAGTTAAAAACAGTTTGCCGGTCTACCACGGCGCAATCAGACCCCCCTTGAAGGCTTCAACACTGGCTGCCATGGTGGTCTGCTCTGGGAGCTGATTCCATAGTCTGATGGCGGAGGGGAAGAAGGAGTGCAGGAGGACGTCAGTGTGACAGAAGGGAAGGATATATCTTATATCACAATGGTTTCAAACTACAGAATTCTAAAATTTTACTTTTCTCTAGTAAATGCTCCTTTTGGGTACATTCATTCAAAGAGGTTGGGTTTTAAAATGCCTATGGGGGAAAGGGTTAAGCAGTTACCTGACTAAAAAGACATAAATTCTTCTTTTAATATTAAAATTATGATTAAGAAGCGTTGAACATTACTTTTGAAAACAAAGCGTCATGATCCAAATGAAAATGAGTTTCAACCAAATTTTGCACAAAGTTGTACTATAGAAGCTCGGACAAAATTACACCAAGATATGGCCGGATAGACTGACGAATGTATGGACAAGCTGATTCCAGTATAGTCCCATATATTTGTCGTAGGGTATATTCAGAAAACTGCTCAACAGCATCTAGGCCTACATAATACATTGCATGCGTGGTATTGTCAATCAACATAAAATGCGAATTGTGTAAAACCTACCCACTCTGGATGCTCGCCAAATGTCATTGTCCCTAGACACATGTTTGAAACTTTCACTCCGCTTTTACCAAGAAAATTGTATTCGACCTGCGGTTCCGTCATTGTTAATGTTGGTTCCAAAGGCAAAATTTGCAATTTGCTGAATCGTGAAAACGAAACCGTAACACCAATTTGACCTAGTTTAAATGCGCATGCGCACACACAGCAAAATCTGGCCAAGAACTCGTTCGATGACCAATCCGATCTAATCTCATTCGGCCTCCAAATATTGATCTGGCAGTTTGATATTAATTGCGTGGCGGTGCTATTTTAGACGCGCTTAAAAAATGGTCCAAGTCATCGTCTAAATACAAAAAACTCCTGTATACGTATACAATTATAAAAAGCCAGCTAATAAATATTCATTATGTCAGTATTTATTTCTTACTTGAATATCCAACAAGGAGATAGTTATATATACGTGTCCGTTTATGACTACTGGAGTATCGTATTACGACTGGTTTAATCTTAAGCAAGTATTAATTCATAGTAAGTGGCATTTACTAAACAATATGAGAACAATACAACACGGACGGTAGGTGTAAAAATATCATAGATCACGTCAATAGACTGATAGTTTAAATTTCATTACATTAACTTTACTTGAAAACTGAACTTTACCACTGTATTTGCCGTCGCGGTTGTTGTAGATTAGTCGGAGAGGGGATACGTTTATTTACACTGTTTGTCTTTTAGGGTGGGGATGGAATAAGTGTGAGGTTGGGCGCCATAAACCGGTTTAACCCCCCCCCCCCCCCCCCCCCCCCAGTGACTTTTGTCACTGACCGTTCCAAGGCGGTGCTTCCATCTTCCCCCTATTGTGTGTTTGTTTTGTCTTTGTGTGTCTCTTGTTGTTTTTATTTTTATGTACATTTGCTGTTTCCTTGTGTTGCTGTTCGGGCGACTGTTTGTTCTGTATGTGGTGTTTCCTGCATGACTCATTTTTGTACTACTAAGGCATTTCTCATCCAGATTTCTATGGTGATGTTATCTACAAACTTAGGAAAATTCATGGTCATATCCATTTTCACGATTTGTATATTAAACGTCTTAAAACTTTTAGGAAGAAAGGTTATGACCCTATTATATTGCAACACACTGCATGTTTGGTTATCGATCCCTTTACGGTCGGTCGCTACGCTTTCCTCTTTGCTTGCACGATGACAGGCCGAGGGTAGTACTCTATGATGGTATACTCTTAAACCCAGAAATAGGATGAGCTTACCAGACTCATGTATTACCTTTTCTCTGTCGTGCCCTTAACGGCTTCCCTGCAGTTGCTCTGTCTTCAGCAAAGTCATTGAGTACATATTTGACGGACTTTCACAGCTGCTATGCTATGTTTTACATTTTGTACTGTGATTACTGTCTTCTATGTTGTGGGGAAGTCCGGCGGGCACACCTTTATTTACAATGTTTGTTTAGCTAGGGTGACTTTGAGATAAGTGTGAGGTTAGGACGTCCGTAAACCGGTTTAAACCCCCAGTGGTGATTTTGCTACTGACCGTGCCAAGGCGGTTCTCTCTTTGTCACCCTTACTTTTGTTTGTCTTGTGTCTGTGTGCTTGCGTTTTGTTCATGTTTGCCTCTGGTGCTCGTGTATTTGTTGGTGTTTTCTGTGTTCTTCTCATGTGTTTGCGTGTGTTTGGTTGTGTATGTGTGTGACATGCTGTCTATTGATGTGTTGGTGGTGATTGCGTCTTGTATGTGACTTTCTACTGTATGTGTATGTATGAGTATAAATTGCTATGCTTTCTGTAGGGTTTTCTGGTGATGGTGGCGTTTTGTGTGTGGCTTTTCCTGCTTGACTTTACTACTTTTTCCATTTATACCATCTAGAACTTTAGGTATCATGCTGGCTTTCTAGATAAAAAAAAAGAAGTCAATTCAAATTATCATCTAGAAGAATATCCAATATTATATGGGCAGACAGTTGAAGATATGATAAATATTGTCTTGAACATTCTTGAAAGTGATTCACCTTGCGTATTCAGTAAGTTAATATTCAAGAAATTATCTTGAATATCCATGGTCTAGTTTAGTTTAAACATATTTTATTACTAATATTTTCACAGTTGTACATATAAAGTACCCATGATCATTATAGTTTAAAACTAAAGATAATAAGTTCAATTTTAAAGACACTATCTTGAAGTTTGAAGATAAGTTGCAATTTCAAGGTAGTTTCTATAAAATTCAACTGATTAATTAATTAGTGTCCCGCATTTGGCATTATTGTATTTGAAAATTATGTATATGTGTTGTGCTGATGTCTCCCACATAACGTGGGACTTGTGCATTTATACAAATAAACTTGTGTAACATGGTGAAAAAGTTGTGACTCGACTGGGATTCGAACCCAAGGCCTCTGGCTTACCATGCCAACACTCTACCGACTGAGCTACCAATCCACACAGTAAAGCCTATCAACTTATTTCACCATGATCTCTACCCGGCTACACACACACCCTCTACACGAGAATTCGTCCCGAATTCTTACTCAAAGAACACTCCATGAGTTTCTTATTATTACACATTATCTTCATATAATCTTCATATAAATCACCTTATGGGTTATTTACGTTGGGCGCCAAATGTTGCCGGGTGTTCTTATAAAGAAACATACCCGCTCAGACCCGGGATCGAACCCGGGTCGCCAGGTTCGCAGACATGCATTCTACCACGTCGCCATAAAAGCGCGCGTGTACAGCAAGGCCGTACAAGTGATGATAAACCTACACACTGTGACACTTGGTAACTCGGAAACTTCTGGTGTTCGGTCACTACGTACCTAACACAGTACTGTTACGCCATTGTTTTCATGAGGCATGAAATGAATTACATCAAAGGAACCACGTTGTAATACATACCGATGTGATTTCTTTGAAGTCATTCATCCCATATCTTTTAGATTTACCTTTCCCCCTAAACATTAATCTAGCCTACATGAAATCTAGCATTATTTGATTTTCAGAATACTATTTTTTTTAATAAGAACTATTACTTTTTTTATAATGCTTCAGTCATTTATGAGCGCTTTTGTATTTTTACGAATTATCTGATATGCTAGTAGCATATGCAAACTTACGTTGATTCTGGGTATGCTAAGAAATGTTGACATTGTTAAATGGCATGCATAAATACGCACTTCTCATATCTTTCTATGATCGAAGTAGTAACTCTTTGCCAATCGTCTCTTTTCACGCTCCTCCATGGATTATTATGAAGATCTTATATAATTATGCTGTTATGCAGACATTGTTTTGACAAGCTTTTATATGATTACAGTAAAACTTCTCTAAATCGGATTTTAACCCCTCTCTTGCTGAATTTTAAAATACATTTCTCCTTCTTCACCCATGTCCTGTTGTATACTTACATATATCTTCACTGTGTACAAGTATTTCGCTGTGCAATCACTGCTGTGGAGTGCACTGGTTGCACGATCAACTTGTAAATAGTGCAGACCCTGATGAGACAGCTCCTGCAGGAGCTGTCTCATCTGGGTCTTCCCTATTTACAGGTAGGTATATTGACGTGAATAGCAAGCGAAGGGTTAAAATGAGTAGCATATGCTGGTCTTACAAACAGGTGGCAGCTTAATGTTGAAAGTCAAGCAGAAAGTTCTAACTTCCAAAATGAGTTTTCTGCATGACTTTCACGCTGCATTAAGCAGTCACCTATCTAAAACGATCTGAGTTGTTCTTGGTTAATATTGTACCATTTTGTAGCATACGTAAAAGTACAAAAATGAGTCATGCAGGAAACACCACATACAGAACAAACAGTCGCCCGAACAGCAACACAAGGAAACAGCAAATGTACATAACTATAAAAACAACAAGAGACGCACAAAGACAACACAAACATACAATAGGGGGAAGATGGAAGTACCGCCTTGGAACGGTCAGTGACAAAAGTCACTGGGGGGGGGGTTAAACCGGTTTATGGGCGCCCAACCTCACACTTATTCCATCCCCACCCTAAAAGACAAACAGTGTAAATAAACGTATCCCCTCTCCGACTAATCTACAACAACCGCGATGGCAAATACAGTGGTAAAGTGCATGTATAACGAAAACATTTAAGTGAACAAACTGTATCCACCTATCGCTAGTGCACTCAATGATTGAGCTGCAAACAGAGTAACTGTAGAAAAGTAATAAAGGGTACGACAAAAACGAAATAGTACAGATATCCGACGTTCTCCTTCCATTTCTGGATTTAAGAGGTCGCCTTCATAGAGTACTAAACCTTTCTTGTCGGCGTACATGCAAAGAGGCCAGCGTGATTGCCAACTGTAAAAGGGTTCACAACCAAACATGCAGTATGTTGTAGTACTACAGGATCATATCCCTTTTTAATGAATTTTTTAACATATTTGATGAACAAAGTGAGAAAATGGGTATGTCCAATAATTTTACGAAGTTTGTAAATCACATCACCATAAAATTTAGGATGTGAAATACCGTGTCGCAGAAGTGTCTTGAGATTACATTGGTACTTGCCAATAAGCGAGAGATTTCGATAGTAAAATTTAGAGAAAGTTTTTCTTAGTTTATGGTATCTATATCCTTGCTTAAGCAGTTTTTCAGTTAAAATGAGATTTCGACTGTTAAAATCGTCAATAGATGAACAAGCTCTAGCAAAACGAATAAGCTGAGATATATAAACCCCGTAAGATGGAGCACGGGGAACATCCCCGTCAAGATGAGGAAAATTAACAATATTAAAATCAAAATCATCTCTTTTGTCATATATTTTAGAAGAAATCATTCCATTATCAATTTTAAGTTCTAGATCAAGAAACGCTGCATAATTGTCGGACGGGTTAGCTTTATTCAATTTGAGTTCTTTAGGATAAATTGTAGGAATCAGAGCATCAAAGAAAGGGTTATCTAAGTTAAAAATATCATCCAAATATCGACAAGTTTCATTGAAGGCTTTTATAACATCTTCTTGTGATCGAGGATTCAAACGCAACATGAAATCTCTCTCATAGCAGTACAAAAACAAATCTGCGACAAGTGGTGCACAATTCGTACCCATAGGAATACCAATTACCTGACGGTATATAGAATTCCCATAACGTACAAATATGTTATCCAAAGGAAAGGTTAGTGATTCGCAAACTTCTGAGCAATTCCAATTGGTGTAATATTTCATTTGCTCGTCAGTAAAGAAAGCTTTTTCAGTATTACATGCCAAGAATGATGTTTTTCCCGGGCAAATACTTTCTGGATTAAGTTAGTAAGCTTATCCTTAATTAAAATATGAGGAAGAGTTGTGTACAGAGTAGAAAAATCGTACGTGCTTACAGTGGATGCAAGATACCTTTTGTTCTTAAGTTTGTTTAAGACTTCTGAAGAGTTCTTAATAGACCAGAAGAGATTTATTCCAGAATTTTCATAAGTCTTATCACAGTAGAATTTTACATGTTCCTTTACCTTCGTTCAACAAGAAGTCAAAAGTATAGACAATTTAGTAGTTGTACATGAACTAGAATTTGCAATGAAACGCGCTTTATATGGTTTTTATGTAGTTTTGGTAACCAATACATTAGGTTATTGTTTCATTGTTCACATTGTAGCAGGTTATAATATACTATTGAAAGCATGTACAGTAAAACCTATCTAGAGCGACCATTAGAACGGAGTATAGTTCTGGGTCTATAAGGTAGGCAGTGGATTAATGCAGGACACAAGTAATTTATACAGAAATCTCCAGAAGGAGATTTCTGGATTACTTTTGTTTTGAATTAAAAACGCCTGTTTCGTAAAAGTCGTATGCGAAATCAGTCTATATGTTCGCTTAAGAAATGCTAAAAGTATTTCAGTATGTGAACAAGTATGCCAAAATACTACCATCAACAGAATATTTTCTATGGTAACGGAAATTAATCAAGCAGTCACTAAACAATCACTAAATGGTTAACTGTTTAACAATTATCCTATTTTGCAAACAGATAAAATACAGATGTTTGACACTCGGCCACTAGTTTCACAAACTGGAAGTAAGTAAAGCCCCTCCAAACCGGACTTCAGATTGACGCGAAACTCGTTATTCCATTTGTAACAGAATTAGAGGAGAAAGGACGGATAAAAGTATAAATATAAATCATGCAGGAAATACTTTATACAAAAGGAAAAGCCGCCCGAACAGCACCACAACAAGAAAACACAACAAATGTGCATAACTATCAAAACACAAAGAGACGCACAAGGACAAAACAAACAAACTAGAGGGGAAAGATGGAAGTACCGCCTTGGAACGGTCAGTGACAATAGTCGGTTTAGGGGCGCCCAACCTCACACGTATTCCACTACACCCTATAAGACAAACAGTGTAAATAAACGTATCCCCTCTCCGACTAATCTACAACAATCGCGATGGCAAATACAGTCGTAAATTGCGTATAAAACGAAAAACATATTTAATTGGGAAAAAGCCTGTATCCACCTATCGCTAGTGTACCCAAAGATTGAGCTGCACACAGAGTAACTGCAGAAATGTAATAAAGGGTACGACAAAACCGATATAGTACAACGATCCGACGTCCTCCTTCCGTTTCCGGATTTAAGAGGTTGTCTTCATAGAGTATTAAACCTTTGTTGTCCGCACATGAAAAGAGGGCTGCGTGATTGCCAACAGTAAAAAGACGAGTAAGGACGGATAAAGACGAGTAAGGACGGATAAAGACGAATACGGGCGGATAAAGACGAGTGCAAAACAAGAGAGTTCGTGTTTTGTCATCGTTTTGACAGATTATTGCTTTAATCATGCACAAATGATACGCTATGAATAGTAATGAGCTGAACTTTTATAATGATATATGAACAAAAACTGACAAGGTTAGAAACTACATATCTGTATTACTTCATAAGCAAACATATGAGATCATGATGGGTCTGCTCTATTTGCAAAGGCACCAACAGACACCTCTATTCTACCAAGTACAAGATGAATGATATTTAACAATCTGTCATTTATATTTAAGATATCAGGACTGGTGTACGTCTGTACTTGTTTCACCCAGGATACCGGAGCGAACGATATTCATAATGAAAATCCGCATTAGTCTAAATCGTGAATAATATGTAGCAAAGCCTCACCAATACGACCAGTAAGATATTTTTTTAAAACACGTGGTAGTTTAATGCAGGATAAAGGTTATGCCGAAAGCTCCTATGGGAGCTTTCTGCATTACTTTTGCCCTGCATTAAGCAACTACGTGTTTTTGCAGACTCATATGGTAATAAATTATGTGGTCTTATTAATGAGCGTGACTTTACTTATAAAGTCTCGTACTTCTCTCCATGTATTCATGTCGTTGATAGAGGATATCTGCATTGTTATTACTATATTTAGTTTATTTTTCTTTTCCCATTGGTGCATCTATATGCAAATAAGTAAAACAGTCACAGCATCCGGGAAAGTATCTATGTCACGTGACGTGCATCTGTTTAGTATCGCCATATGTATCATTGGTGTTTGGTCATTCAACAGTTGACTGGTAACAGGATATTGTGGCGCAATATAGAAACAATACAATGTATGACAGATGGTACTTGGAATTTAGGAGGAGGACGGTGTTTTCCTAACCCTTTCAAAAGCAACTTTTGTTTGCAAATACTGTCGTCTGGTGTAGGGCTCAGAGTAAACGTTTTGTCTATTTGTTTTCAAAAGCACGGTCAGCGCCTCACATAGGATAGATCCTAATGAGACACCAAGTTACCCAGCATCCTCAACTGGACCCAAGCTGTTTGCAAATGTAATTACAAATCGATTCACAGTCTTTAAAGAGTTAGTCGTGGTTATTGACAAATGACTCCATACTCAGTGACGTAGATGTAAGACCAATAAATTGTTTACCTGTTTTGAGTCACAAAAGAGTAAATATATTTCATCTTTCACTGTCGCGTTTTGTCGTCTGCTTCACGTTTCAGAAACGTAACCACAGTAAAAACAGTTCTGATCCAATTCCTGGTGAGATGCCATTTTACTGATGATTATAGGCTCGTCATTAGCAGCGACCAATTACCAACGATTGGATCTTTTTAAAGGCATCGTGTCTATAAACGGCACGTTTTCGATCAGTTCCCCGACGGTCTCCTATTGGTACCAGGTATGTACTAATTGTTTTCTTAAACAAGAAAATACGGGTGGCAATGTAAACCGTTAACTATTTAAGGGAAGTCTTTCCATAAAATGGTTCAAATAGCATTATTTCCATGGTTATGAGAGATTTTAAACACACACACACACACACATACGCACGCACGCACACCTCGCTATTTATACCTACAACTTTAAGTACCTTTGATATAACAATATGTATGAAACAACGATGTATCATCTACACGTCTGGTCAAAATGTTCTGTTCAAATCAAATGGAAAACAAAATAACAAAAGTGTTCGGAGGAACACATGTGTCACCTGCTCGCAACTGACACAAAAACTGTTATCATGCGAGAATGCGAAAATCAGAACAAATTGGAATAACTCAAAAAGTATTGCATGCAGAGTAATGGACCTTAGTTACATCAATGGTTCTAAATGAGAGGAAGAAACTTGTGAAATTTGAAAGCTCTAAAATGATTAGTTTAGAAATGATAACAAAAGAAGAAAGTGTGACGAAAATCAGAACAACGGGAAATAACTCAAAAAGTGTTGCATGCAGAGTAAAGAGTAATGGACCTTAGTTACATCAATAGTCCTCAATGAAAGGAAGACACTTGTGAAAATTGAAATTTCTATAATGATTAGTTTAGAAATGATAGCCAAATAAGAAAGTGTGACGGACAGACAGACATACGGACAGACAGACAGACGCCGGAAAAGTGATCCCTAAGTGACACACTGATTCTCGGCAGGTGACACAAAAACAATGTTCGTATGCCCTGTGTGATGAGCTTAAAATTGTCCATAATAACACATATTTAACCCGTAACTCCATGAATATTCAAGTAAGAAATTATGAGATCATGAATATTAATCATTTTATTTTTTATAATGGCACATGGACACGGTGATGTTTGGACATGGCCAAAACTGTAGAATAGAATCTTTGTTATTTCAAAAGCAAACAGAGCAGACTCGGTCAGGCGGCTCCTACAGGGGTCATTTGATCCGGATCTACTCTGTTTGTAAAGGCGCCGAAAGGCGTACATGTATTTATGCAGTAAAGGGTTAAGAAATGATCTGTTAAATTTAGGTCTGTTTTACTCATAACTCTTTCTACACTAGGGACCAACTTGTAATAAACATTGCAAGTACTGCTTATTTGGTTCTAAATGAGAGGCCGAGAAACTCGGCGTCTCATCAATATTAGAATCTGCTGTTTGAAGCGAAATGGAAGAAAATATACTTTTAGATCTGCTTGCAGACGAAGGTTACTTAGTGTTGAAAGGATGAACATTTTACCTGATGCATTTTAATGTAAGAAATAACAACCATGAATGGTGATCAGCAGAATTTAGTTTCGTAACACCGCTATGAACAAGGATAGTTTGCACCATGGCGGAACGTGTATACACACCTATACTATTTCATAGCAAGCAAAGCAGATCCCGACAATGTGCCTCATACAGAAGTCGTATGCTCTGGGTCTACTCTTTTCGCAAAGTTGTCAGATACATTTAGACCCTATATAAGGTAAAGGGTTAGCTCATTCTATTTTTAGACCCAACCTCTTTGAATTAATCTACCAAAAAGGAGCATTAACTACAGAAAAGGAGAGTTTGAGAATTGTGTAGTTTTGAAACCATTGTGATAAATAGAGCATTAGCTCATGTACATGTAGGAGCAAATGCTCTATTTATCACAATGGTTTCAAAATGTGAATTTTTTAGAGGCGCAAAAATTCGTCACTGTGGATAAAGGGTTAACTGTTTTCTAGGTCTCTTCAAATGTCGAACAATAACGAGGCATAAGTCGAATCATATAGATCGAAAACGTTTTTGCAATCGTTATACAGTCTTAACATTTTATCGTGTATCACGAGACAGCGTCGAACATGTTACATGCATTTCCAATCAGTTCCTATTAAAGCCAATGTCTTACACTGCCAACTCTGCAAAATTCGTCTGCTTAAATCTTCGTTTGTTTCTGAGTTTTCTTCATTTAAAAAGCAGTTTCTTCATATAAAGGCATTATTTACGTCTTTGCAAACAGAGTAGACCAAGGTCAAACGGCTCGTGTTGGGGCCGTTTGATTAAGGTCTGCACTGTTTGCTTATGAAAACTTACAATTTCTACCAATACCAAATATTCTGGCTGCATGAGTTATAAGCAAACAGTGTAGACCGAGATGAGGGGGCTCATGAAGGGACTCTCTGATCCAGGTATGCACAGTTTGCTATACGAATCATTGTCAAAATGTCAACAGGACACATTTCCTTTGTAGGACCCTCCTCCATGAGAAATGGGTGAGCATTAAAATTTAATTTGGATGACTTTAATTATGGTAGTTAAAACATTACAATACAAGGTACATGTACATGTAATCAGAAATTCGACACTAGTAGTGCTAAACAGAATATACAGTGTCGTAACCTACACACTGAACTCATTCCAATAGATGCAGGTGTAACCTAATCCTACACTGGATTCAGGCTTCGGGTTAAACCTCTTACAGTGGAATCTCTCCTACGTGCTCCTTCATTAATTGCACATAGAAGTTTTGTTGCTTAACGTAGGACAAAGGGCATACAAAACGCTCCTATATGAGCTACACCAACGCCTCACCAGGATCTTAACTGTTTGCTATGATCACCTTGGGTTGATATTTTAATAATAATCAAGAGGGACATGATGGCCCTAAATCGCTCACCTGGTTACTCTACACTTATACATACACTGTATTTCTATGCAAAAATAAATCAGCTTCAGATTGGGGCCAATATGAAACCAAGGGCCATAATTTTAGGCCTGGCGGTTAAAATTTGAACAATCTTAATAAAGGAACATTAGATGACGCTTCATATAAATTTCAAAGGTCTGGGACTTACAATTTAATAGAAGGGGATTTTTTTAAAGATTTTCCTATGAAACACTGATAAGCCAGGGGCAGGACCATTTTGGTCCAGGGGTCATAATTTGACCAATCTTGGTAGAAAACCATTATATGATGCTACATACCAAATTTCAAAGGTCTAGGCCTTACTGTTTCGGAGAAGAATATTATTAAAGATTTACCTATAAAAAACTGATAATCCCCGGGGCGGGGCCATTTTTGGTCCAGTGGTCATAATTTGAACAATCTTTCTAGAGGACCATTAGATAATGCTACATATTAAATATCAAAGGTGTAGGCCTTGCAGTTTCAGAGAAGAAGCATTCTAAATATTTTCCTGTGAAAAACTGATAAGTCCCGGGGCGGGGCCATTTTTAGTCCCGGGGGGGGGGCATAATTTGAACAATCTTCGTAGAGGACCATTAGATGATGCTACATACCAAATATCAAAGGTCTTGGCTTTACGGTTTAAGAGAAGATTTTTTTAGAGATTTTCCTATGAAAAACTGATAAGCCCCGGGGCGGGGCCATTTTTGGATCGTGGGTCATTATTTGAACAATCTTTGTAGGGGACCATTAGATGATGCTACATACCAAATATCAAAGATCTAGGCTTTACGGTTTAAGAGAAGAAGATTTTTAAAGATTTTTTATGAAAAACTGCATTTTTTGCCCGGGGTCATAATTTGAATATCTTTGTAGAGGACCATTAGATGACGCTACATACCAAATATCAAAGGTCTAGGCCTTACGATTTCAGAGAAGAAGAGTTTTAAAGATTTTCCTATGAAAAACTGATAAGCCCCGGGGCGGGGCCATTTTTGGCCCGGGACCATAATTTGAACAATCTTTGTAGAGGACCATTAGATGATGCCGCATACCAAATATCAAAGATCTATATATAACAGTTTCAGAAAAGAAGATTTTTAAAGATGTTCCTATGAAAAAGTGATATTATTACAATCTTTGTAGAGGACCATTAGATGACGCTACATACCAAGTATCAAAGGTCCAGGCCTTACGATTTCAGAGAAGAAGATTTTTAAAGATTTTCCTATGAAAAGCTGATAAGCCCCGGGGCGGGGCCATTTTTGGCCCGGGACCACTTTGTAGAGGACCATTAGATGATGCCACATACCAAATATCAAAGGTGTATGTATAATAGTTTCAGAAAAGGAGATTTTTAGAGATTTTCCTATGAAAAACTGAATTATGACGCCATTTTTGGCCCGGTGTCATAATTTGAAAAATCTTTGTAGAGGACCATTAGATAATGCTACATACCAAATATCAAAGGTCTAGGCCTTACGGTTCCAGAGAAGAAGATTTTTAAAGATTTTCCTATGAAAAACTGATAATCCCCGGGGCGGGGCCATTTTTGGTCCGGGGGTCATAGTTTGAACAATCTTTCTAGAGGATCATTAGATGATGCTACATAATAAATATTAAAGGTCTAGGCCTTGCAGTTTCCGAGAAGAGTTCCTATGAAAAACTGATAAGCCCCGGGCGGGGCTATTTTTGGCCCGGGGTCATAATTTGAACAATTTCTGTAGAGGACCATTAGATGATGCTACATACCAAATATCAAAGCTGTAGGCTTTGTGGTTTCAGAGAAGAAGATGTTTAAGTAAATTGTTCACGACGCACGTACGCACGACGCACGTACGCACGACGCACGACGACGGACGCCGGACACTGTCCCCTCACAATACCTCACCTGGCACTTTGAGTGAAGATAAAAACAATTAAAACAGACGACAACTTTTGCATGACATTGGGCATCTGGAAAATGTTGGTAGTGACATACTTATGTACAAGAAGCGTACAATGCATGTAACCCTTTACTTCATGAATATTTATGTAGGGTATATTGACACCGTGACTATTAATGATAGTAGATGGACACGGGATTTTTTATCATGGCCGAAACTGTAGAATCAGATCTATATTATTCCATAGGCAAACAAAGCAAATACTGATCACATGGCTATTGTAGAGCCGTCTGATCAGGGTCTGCTCTGTTTGCAGTGGCATTAAAAGGCGTATTTGTGGAGCAATTAACTTTTTTAGCTGTTAATAATAAACGTTTTAGAAGCAATTATGCGATTATAGTTTAAGAAAATATGACAAGGGGAAACGGCAATATAATTTACAACAATTTTAATTTATCAAAACGAATGCGAAAAGAAATGAATGCAAATGAATGGCGACGACAGTTATTTCGCTCTCGCATGTTTTCTCGTCTGCTTCAATTACTTGTATCATGTTTCAATCCTTTACTACACATATGATGTAATTAACCCTTCGCTTGCTGAATTTTAAAATACATTTCTCCTTCTTTACCCATGCCCTGTTGTATAATTGCATATATCTTCACTGTGTACAAGTATTTCGCTGAGTAATCACTGCTGTGGAGTGCACTGGTTGCACAATCAACTTGTAAATAGTGCAGACCCTGATGAGACAGCTCCTGCAGGAGCTGTCTCATCTGGGTCTTCACTATTTACAGGTAGGTATATTGACGTGAATAGCAAGCGAAGGGTTGAATCCTTTCAATCAGAGTAAACAATGTCAGACAAGTCTGTTTTCTTACGGTATTACATTGGCATGATAGGACCGCTTCTGCCATGGTCAAAATTCAATGTATTCATATGCCGTTCTTAAACTTAATCTTTTTAATATTCATGATATCATTATTTCATACATGAAGATTTATGGGATGTATGTTTAAATATTTCCCCTTTTTGCCTAAAAACTATAATCAGCGTTCAGAGTATCAAACATTTTGGATACAGATGATTCGCCGAATTACTCCAAATAAAGTTCAAAGGTTCTGGCAGCGAAAAAAAAATGAAAAAATTGTAACAAGGCAATATAATGAACCGTGCCTTTGACATCCTCTTTTCTGTTAAAGAGATATTTTTATGATCTACCATCGCAAGTTAAAAACAGTAAAACCACCCACAGCCAATGGAACATAATGGAAAATATTGAACCCCCGTTATCTGCAACTTCGCTCGCATTTGCAAACAGCTTAGACCCAGATGAGTCGCCGGGTAAGTGTTAGACCCAGATGAGTCGCCGGGTAAGTACCCAGATGAGTCGCCGGGTAAGTGTTAGACCCAGATGAGTCGCCGGGTAGGTGTTAGACCCAGATGAGTCGCCGGGTAAGTGTTATACCCAGATGAGTCGCCGGGTAAGTGTTAGACCCAGATGAGTCGCCGGGTAGGTGTTAGACCCAAATGAGTCGGCGGGTAAGTGTTAGACCCAGATGAGTCGCCGGGTAAGTGTCTGACCCAGATGAGTCGCCGGGTAGGTGTTAGACCCAGATGAGTCGTCGGGTAAGTGTCTGACCCAGATGAGTCGCCGGGTAAGTGTTAGACCCAGATGAGTCGCCGGGTAAGTGCTAGACCCAGATGAGTCGCCGGGTAGGTGTTAGACCCAGATGAGTCGCCGGGTAGGTGTTAGACCCAGATGAGTCGCCGGGTAAGTGTTAGACCCAGATGAGTCGCCGGGTAAGTGTTAGACCCAGATGAGTCGCCGGGTAAGTGTTAGACCCAGATGAGTCGCTTAGACCCAGATGAGTCGCCGGGTAAGGACCCAGATGAGTCGCCGGGTAAGTGTCTGACACTTGGTAAATAATTTCTCAAAAGTTTAATGGAATCGAAGTGGTCAAAATTGTGCCAGATTCAAATTTAAGCAGACCTTGTTCCAAATCTATGTAAGGGTTAATCTGGAATATGATCCTAGAAAAACAATAAACCATGACAGAAAACCATGTAGGATGTTTTCCTTCACATGCCCCGGAACTAATAACCACAAAAATATCTCTGCGGTGTATGAGAAGTGGGTATAAAATCAACACCGATATAGAAGGGGTTTATTGCAGTGATGAGCTCTCCTCGTAAATAAATTATCCTCTTTAGCTTTACAACCGTCTTGAGAATTCAAAATAACTTCCAAGTGTATTCTTAATAAGCATCTCAAAATTACAATCACTGCTAGGTGCGGCGTATTTACTAGCATAGTATTGTAAGATATATCACACGTGAAACACAGTCAGGATGGGAAGACTGGAACTGCTAATTCTGTTTGTACACATCCAAAGCGTAGTTATAAGTCCTGGTATTCATGGACGGTCGCTTTCTGGTGAAAATATAAAACTTCAAGAGACTGGGGACCCGGGCGTGGCTGTCGTCCCTGAACAGAAATCTCTGGACCCTGATGTGAGTACAATACAATGAAATATCTTTAACTCTTTCGGCGCAAAATTTATATTTGTCGTCTGTAATTCAAGCTTTTTTTAATCATTCAGTAAAGTAAGAAAATGAAATAAATAAATGCAATTTTCAAAGGAATAAAGCACAGCTATAGAAAAAGAGATTGGGACAAAAAGTGAAGTGCCTGATCAGACGCCGCCTTAAAAAGTCGGCATCTGATCTTGGACTGCACCATTTGTCGTGGTGCATTTATAAAATGCGACATTGGCGGTGAAAGGGTTAAAGCGATACAGGGAGAAAGTAATGTAAAAATGTTATGGGAGCTTGCTGCTTTCACCCTGCATTAACACTTTACTTCATGTAAACGCATTTTCACGCCTATGCAAGCATGGTAGACAACGATCAGACGGTCCCTGTAGGAGCCCTCTGATCAGGTGTGAAACAGTGTAGATATGATTCTACTGCCATCGAAGTGGTCAAAATTGCCATGGTCAACCAATTCACTTGTTCAATATAATGCCGCTAATAAGCATGGTGTCAATGGTTCTTGTTGTAAACTGCTACCTGCCTTTAAACTCGTTCTTTCATATAAATGCCTTTGATGTATTGCAAATTGAGTAAATCAGACGCATCCTGTAGGCTGACCCTACATCTTCTACAAATACCATCCCAATTCCTGTGTACATAGACATTGTAAATAGTCAGCAAATAAATATCCATGTTGTCATTTTTTTCTGACATGAATTTTCAACAAGGTTAAGACACATGCTTACTGTACCTGTTAATATCAACACCACCAATGTCATGTGGCTGAATAGCGGACGTGCTTACCGCTTACTGATTCATTAAAAGATAACTACAGTACTATGGTTGAGTTTTTGTTAAACTTTTAAAATATTTTGGGTCCAGGCGAGTCTTCGAGTAATTCCCGCCTCATCTATATCCAAACTGTTCAACTGAATGAAGTCAAATGTTTGTCTTTATAAATGCTTTTGTTTTTTTAAGAATGCCATAGTTTTTATTATACCGGCAAATGCTTTTGTTTTTAGGAATGCCATAGTTTGTATTTATAAATGCTTTGCTTTTAGGAATGCCATAGTTTCAATCCTTCCGCTGCCAGTAACACATGCAAGAGTGTGGATCTAAATGAGACGATATGTACCTCAGCGTCTTATTAGGAATCAAACTAATTAATACTGTGTACTGGGATTTTGTTCTTGAAAAAATGGCATTTTTAAGAATGAGAATTGTAGCAGACGACACATTATGTAAACCACAATACTTGGCAGCGAAAGAGTTTTTCAGAAAATTGTTTCCGATAAGTACATAATTATGTTATGAACCTTACAGTATAGTAAGACTAACACCCCCCCGGGGGGGGGGGGTCTATCGTCGTCTATAATTCTGGATCATACAGGCAGATGGTGGTTTATTGCATGACGAAAAGTATGCAAAAGGCTCCTATAGTAACCACCTGTTAAAACCTGACACTATCACTACCGCTGACAAGCAATTTAAATCTGCATTGGTTTGCAGACGACAATTAGAAATTTGGCGCCGAAAGGGTTAATGCAGAACAAAACTGACACAGAAACCTCCTAAGGCAGTTTGTTGTACTACGTTTACCCTGCATTAAGCAACAATCATCATTAAAGTCACTTTTGTGAATAAATCGTATTATCCTTTTAGCGAGAGTCTATACTGCACATGCGGAATTTTCATATTTGTAGATAATAAGGTAATAATTCGAATATTAACCGAGAATAGTTTATTTGTATTTTGTTATGGATTCTGGCAAGGGTAAGACTTTCCGTAGAAGCTTGAAAGCGACGTTTGCTTCAAAACATTCAGCGTGTTCTTTGGAAAGCGTTAGGACATGTCTATATAACGTCTATTAATCTTTTATTTCATGATTATCAGTGTAAGAAATAACGACATCATATAAATAGCAATATGTTGGATGTTTATAATAATATATGAACACAGCAATTCGGGCTATGACAGAAACTGTAATAAATATTCATGATGTGTTTTTTTCAATGAATATTCAACAAGGAAAAGGCCGAGAAGAAAAGTAAAGGGTAGTTGTTGGGTGGGGATGGGGACTGGGGTCAGTGAGATGGGTGGGAATGTTGATTGGGGTCGATGAGATTGGGTGGGGATGGGGTTCCGATTGGGGTCGGTGAGGTTGGATGGGGATTGAGGTCGGGTGCGGTTGGGTGGGTGTGACGAATGACTTTCTACTTATCTCACGTTTCTATAGATAGTTGGGTCTAACATTATATGTAAATTGTCCATTCACGAGCAAATAATGGTTTTGACTCTTTAAGTTTTAGCAGGAACGAAAATAAAAAAGTAGACAAACTTAGTCTACACTGTAAAAAATTCCCGTAAAACTTTACGGTCAAAGTCCCGGCAGCTGGTTGCCGGGCATTGCACCGTAATGTAACGGTCTTGACCGTAAAAATTTTCAACGGTCAGGTCCGTAACTTTACGGTGTTATGCCAGGCAACCAGCTGCCGGGACTTTGACCGTAATATTTGCAAGGACCGTAAATATAACATTTCTTGCTATTTGGTTTACAGATAAAATATTGGTTAAACAGTCCTTTTCTAGGTTTAAAACATCAATGATAAGACCCAAAGCATTATTATCTGATTGATATCTCAACTTACAAGTCTATGAACTCGGATTTGCATGAAGAATTTTTTTTTTAATAATCTATACAGAAGAGGATTTTCTTTAAAGACTATATATAACATTGCAAATATAAAATTGTTTATTGATAAAAAGAAAACATTGACTCTTAACCTCATATAGATACACCATTCACACCATTTGCAATCAGTGTAGACCCAGATTAGAGTGCTCATACATGTAGCTAACTGATAAAGACCTGTACTGTTTGCCTTTAACCCTAGCTAACTGATAAAGACCTGTACTGTTTGCCTTTAACCCTTTCTTCCATGAATATTCATGTAAGAAATAACGGCATCATGAATATTTATGAAATTGATTAGTTATAATAGCACATGAACACTGGAAGTTTTGGCCATGGCAGAAAATGTAGAATCATTTACTACATAATAAGCAAACAGATCAGACCCTGATCAGAGGGTTCCTATAGGAGCCGTCTGATCTGGGTCTACTCTCTTTGCAAAGGCGTATAGAAAGGCGTATTTATGGAGAAAAGGATTGATAAATAATTCACTTTATATAAAACAAAACTTGCATACCAATTAAAATATTTATATACATTGTATATGGATTCTTATTTCTACCAGTAAATTTTTCAATTTCAATTTCAAAGTTTTCATATCATTATGGAAAATACAGTATTTGCTCCTCTGGAACAAATGCTCCATTTTTCATTTTTTCAATGATCACATAAAAACATTAACATATGTGTCAAAATGTGCCTCTATATAATCAGGTAACCGTAATGGGTTAATATTCAATATACATCTAGGCGGAGTCATGAGAAAAATGGTTAAACAAATTAGCATTGGGGACTAAACATTAGGAATGGAGCACCTTGACAATTAGATATCAAACAACCAAATTATGAATGTAATTTATCATTTCATCATTTCATGTTACATTTTGATATAAAATTTGAAGTATTGTAAAAGAAAATGTTTAGCCAGTGAATATCAAACAGTGTAGATTCTGATTAGATGCAGAATCAGTTGCAATATCTGGTCAAGTTCTACACCATTTGTACATATTCAAAGTGCCCCTTGCCATAATGAGTTCCAACTTTTACACCTGTAACATAATGCATCTATTTATACAGCATAAACCCAAACAGTTGAGCCAGGTCATCGGAAAATCAGACTAATTACTTTGCTGAACAAGTCATGGGAGCAATGAAAGCAATGTCATAGTCTCCTACCAGTTGAACACTTTGTCATAGTTTCATGCTGAACACTCATACAAGAATCTGTACATCATACATATTGCAATTACTGTCCCATAATATTCATCAATGATTACATCCCTTTCCACATCATGGACCAGTTTTTAAGTACTCATTACATTTGCAAACAGTGTAGACCCAGATCAAAGGGACTTTAGAAGCCCTCTTATCAGTGTCTGCACTGCATATTTCTAATTTAAAACACAACATCATCCACAACATGAGTTCATCACTTTTTCACAGCATATGCATTTTTAACATATCTTCTGGAACAAACAGTAAATGTACTGATGAAAAGGAGCATTTAGTAGAATAAAGGAATATTTCAGATTTTTGAAGATTTGAAACTATTGTGATAAATAGAGCATTTGATTCTTTGGAGCAAAAGCTCTATTTATCACAATGGCTTCAAAATATGACTAACATATGCGCCAAAAGGTGTCAATATCTGGGAATGTGTTAACCATTGTTTGAACTTGGATTTTCATGTATTTACTTCATCTCAAACAAAAAAAAACTTTGCTGTTTCATCTTCCGTATGCAAACAGTACAGACCCTGAGTATAAATATCCTATAGAAGCTTTCTGATCTTGATATGTACACTGTTTACATGTAAAGGGCTTGAAAAGGTATATCTATGAGGTAACAGGATAAAAGTTGCTCTACATTATAGCAATCAAACGTCTATGTCATAATAATCATGCATAATACATACAAAAGCTGTCCATTAGACAGTGAAATTACATACTGTGGAAAAAAGTAATTGTGGAAAATACAGTAAAACTTCGATTATCCGAACACTAAAATACGTATTATTATCGATCTTTAAGACAGGTGGCAGCTTAATGCATGGTGAAAGTCATGCAGAAAGCTCCTCTAGGAGCTTTCTGCATGACTTTCACCATGCATTAAGCAGCCACCTGCCTAAAAGGGTCTAAATTCTTCTATAACGAAAATTCGAATAATCGAGGTTTTACTGTAGTACGCAACTAAAACTTGCCACTTGGAAAAAGTTTGATAAGAACCACTTTATGAGAACACATGCCACATTCAATACTTTGTTAATTTCATGAAAGCATTTAGCAGACCAACATTCCTGTGTCTTCAGTAAATCTGGGATGAAACAAATTGTCCTCTGCAGCAACAGCCTGTGAACATTTCTGCAATTTTTTCAAGATACTCAATACATTCAGCTTCTCATGCAGACAAGATCCAGATAAGAAGCTAATTTTGATTCGCCTGTAAATAGGTTAAATGTCAAGCTGCAGAGTCTTCTCATGTGGCTCTACCAGAATAATAGAGTGGTACTTAGCAACTTTCAGTAGCATATTTAAAAGTGCAAAATATACAAAACGTTTTTTGATAACTAGTTAGTATAACAATTACAACTTTATTCATTTCTTTTAACCCATTCCCTCATATTAGCCTATGTAAATGTCACTTTTTGAAACCATTGTGATAAATAGAGCATTTTCTCCTAAGGAACAAATGCTCCATTTATCACTATGGTTTCAACACTACACAATTCTAGTTGTTTCTTTTTCTCTATTAAATGTTCCTTTTCGGTAGATTTATTCAAAGAGGTTGAATCTAAAAAATAGACTATGAGGGAAACCCGAAATGGGTTAGTATTTAATCTTAAACTCTAACAAACATGCATATGCCTGAATCAGACCACTGAGTTAAGACTACAGATTTGTATAAATGTCTATGTCATGCATAGAATGTACCAGTAAAATAGACTTAAGTTACATGAAGCCCCTCCAACCTCTTCAATAAAAAACTAAGGTGCTTTCGTGAGATCTTGTTTCTGTTTCTAGGGTTTAAAAACAACAAAATAAGGCATACAGTGCATATGCATGCATCAACAGTTAAAGTTAAGCTGAGAATAGAATATTTATTTCCCAACTCAAATTTTACAGCTAGTCTGACTAAACAATAATAAAAAAAATCAAAATGTCAAATGTTTCACAAAGAACTTGCAGCACCGAAAGTCAGTATCTTGTATGTGAGTGAGTTCACTTTCATATGCAAAGTAACTTGTCTCCACAAATATCTCAATTGCATGAAGCTTAATCAGGCTGTCCGATCCACTGGTAGTATCATTTATAAGTGTGAGAATGTTTGCATTCACCAGTGATGTCCTCCTCCTAGCCTTGATTGATTCCCACAAGCTTCTGAAGTTAAGAAACAAAGAAGAAAGCTTTAGGCGTTCCAGATCAGATTCAAAGAAAAAGATTTTTCAAAACTTTCACTAAATGTTTCTATATACATGTTTAAAAGGCACCACCCAGGGCGAGGCCAATTTTCACCCAAGGGGCATATACGTTATTCATATAACTTGTGTAAAGAATCAGATGATGTTATGTGCAAAATATTAACTTTAGGCCTTCCAGAAATTTTTCAAAGTTCTCATTATAAGTTTGTATACAAATCAAGGCATCCCGGGGCATGGTCAATATTGACAACAGTATAATTTGTATAAATTCGTCGAGGATCTGAAGTTGATACTACATGTGTGTGCCAAATACGAGTATGGAAGCTGAGAACCTTCCAGTTTCAAAGGAGAAGATTTTCAAAGTTCTCACTTTAAGTTTATATCTAGAAAACAAGACATGAATTAATGGGGTGTGGCAAATTAAGACCCCAGGGATATAATTTATACAACTTTTGTAGAGGACCTACAGATGATGTTATGTGCCAAGGATGAAAGCTGAGAGCCCTGTAGATGCACAGGGGAAGATGTTTTAAGATTCAAATTGTGACGCACGACACACGTCGACAAACATAAGGCAATCACATAAGCTCACAATGAGTACTTTGTGCTCTGGTGAGCTAAAACTATATTAAAGAAAAGGTTTATTAACTTTTGTTTCAACTTCCAGCATTAGCAACCATTATATCAGGTACTAACAGCAAACTGCTATGACTATGTAACATCAAGCTTGCAGTAAAACTAGGCTCTGCCTTCTGCAACAGTCAAACTCATGCCTTTAACCATTTACTCCATAAGTACGCTTTCTATGCCTTTGCAAAGAATAAGTAGATCCAGATCAAAGGGTTCCTATTGGAGCCATCTAATCAGGGTCTGCTCTGTTTGCATATGATATAATACAGATATGATTCCATACTTTCCGTCTAAACTAGAATTTCCTGTGTTTATGTCCTATTATAACACATTAATCTAATAAATATTCATGATGTCATTATTTCTTATAAATTTATGAATATTCATGGAGGAAAGGGTAAATTACAGCTGGGCTAGGCAATACTGGTGTACAATGTTTTGCATCTGATCAAGATCAAATGTATGCCGCTCAAATGTGTCCTCAAGGCTGTATTTGAATTTTAACATTGAGTATGTTATAGGCGAATACCTTTTGGAAATAGCTTGGATGGAGATTATGATACATGTATATAAAATGCAGAGTACAGCATGAACCAGTTGTATGTACAGGTATATCTAAGTTAACTATGCAGTATGCACTCCTGTATCAAAAATTCTTTTCCTGAAGAAGTATGAACTTATTCCCTTTTGACGCATACATGTAAAAGTCACTTTTTGAAACCATGGTGATAAATAGAGCATTTGCTACAAAGGAGCAAATGCTCTTTTTTTATCACAAAAGTTTCAAATGTACAGAACTTTTAAATTTTGCTCTTTCTAGTAGATGTACCTTTTCAGTAGATAATGTTCATAGAGATTGAGTATAAAAAGAGCCTATGAGGTAAATTAATGGGTTAACTTAAATGTGAATGAATGATGTGTATACCTCTGTATCATATGAACCCCAATGTGGCAGCTACCTTGTCTAGGTACTGTATAATACACAATGAACAGTAAGGAAACGGCTTCCAGGCAACTGGAGGAACACACAATAACTTGTCCATCCACCATTTAACCAAAGCCTCTAGCAGTCAGATGGGTTTCTCCTGGAAATAAACAATAATATGGTTTTCTCTACATCACTAATATATTTCCATGAAACTTGGACCATTAGTCTTGGCTGTGTTCGAATATTTTCTGAGCTCTAACAGAAATCTGTTTCAGTCAGCTGAAAATATCCTAACTTTGAGTGAATTTCATATTTAGCAGAGACTCCAAGTTTCACAAAATTTCATGCATGATAGTGTAAACCTCACCATAAAATCTAAGATTTAAAAGTGTTTTGACCAAGTTGAAAAAAATACCCTTCATGTCCTCTAAAGATGGTTTTACTGCAGTAAGACCATTTTTGGCTTTGCCTTGAGATTTAAGAAATCTTCAAATCTAAATCACTCCAATTTTAAATTTGGATCCCCAGCCTTTACCCAACTTCAAAAGTTCATGCCTGTCCCAACCTGCATCTGATTTATATAAACCTCATCCATTTAATATAATATTGGCCGAAGTAACTTTAATTACAGTAAACCTTGTGTCAAACAGCATGGATCCTGATGAGAAGTCTCATACTGAGTAACTGATTCAGGTTCTATACATACTCTTATTCAAGACAGTATGGTATGTTTAACAAAACATGTATTTTATAAATATATGCTAATTAGGCTTGACTTGCCTGCTTGACTTTACTACTTTTCCATTAACCCATAAGGCCATAACTCATTAGTTATTTTTAGACCCAACCTTATTGAACAAATACACTGTAAAGGAGCAATTACTGGAAAAAAGAAATCTTAGAACTGTGTATATTTGAAACCATAGTGATAACAGAGCATTTGATCCATAGGAATAGGAGCAAATGCTCTTTTTATTACAATCATCAATGGTTTCAAAAAGTTATACTTTTACAGAGGTGTCAAAAGGCGTCAATATGGGGGAATGGGTTAAGTTACGATACTTGTTTTCCATCTTAGGAAATAACAAATCAGTATAATGTGTTGATTCCATTTGAAAATAGCATTTTCAAATGTTGTTCTTCTTCATTATATAACAGACCCTCACATTTACAGGTGTTGGTCTCTCAAGTAATCATGCAGTTGGGTTCTTATCTATATCAAGCCCCACAATTAATTTAATAGCCTAATGTAAATAAGATTTAGACTGATTGTTTCAATAACAAGAACATGACATACAGTGTATGAATGCCAACCCCTGTCCCCCCCCCCCCCCCCATTAACTTTAAGTTCATACATACCAAGCATGGCAAGCTTTGGCCAAGATGCTCTGTTCACATGTTGTATCTCACCATTAGAAGCCATATCCTATAAGAAAAAAGGCAGATTTTAAAAATATCACATGAGCAGCCGATTTAACCCTTTTGGCACAAAACTATTTTAAATTAACAGTGTAGACCCAGATGAGAGAGCTCCTATTATTTATTACCACACACTATACTATTGCCCTATGATAGCATATAGATTTGCTGGCCACCCTCAGTCTATATGAAATCTGGCCTAATTAATATTCATATAAAGAGAAGCAGTATGAGCTTATTCAGCGGGTTTACACAGAATTACTTATCTTTTTATCATAATTGATTTGTTTCAAAGTTTCCACAAAAGTGTGCAGCAGATGACAAAACAACTTTGTCAAGATGTGTTTGTGAAACACTATGCCCCCCCCCCCGATCTTTGATCCCGAAGCACAGGGGACCATTTCGTGGGTCTAGATGGTCTAAAAAATTGATTGGGTCGATCTAGTGTTATATCATATATAAGGGGTCAAACTACCCATTCGCAAATTTCATGACCGATTCGAAATAACGCATGGATTTGGACAGCCAAGATGGAATAACCACTAATGTTTGGTACAAATGTGAAGCGTGGACCTTGTACTTTTCAAATAATATAACCTTTGATACATTCCGACTAAGCCGTAGCCAGTGCTGACGTGAAATTCCTACAAAATATGCTGATTTTTCTTACTCGGACGACAAGTCGCAACATCGATTGTCGCTTGGTCCCCTTGTAAAACGGCCATAATCGCGATGCCTCAGGACAAAACGATTGTGCAATCAATACATATGACAAAAAGCTATCGTTTACTTTTCAAGCTCTCTGCAGACACTGATGCAGATCCGAAATGCAGGCGAATTTTCGTGCAATCTCTTTCAAGCCACTATGAGCTTCCTCTACAATAACAACATCCGCGTGTCTGTTATCTTACTTGCCCTATAAGCAATAGCGAGAACGCAGGGCACCATCCCTCGGTCAATCAGGTGCCTTGTTACTGGCAAAGTAGAAGCTAGGTCAAGTTGTTGCGACTTGTCGTCCGAGTAAGAAAAATCAGCGTATTTTGCAGGAATTTCAAGTCGGCACTGGCTACGACTTCGTCGGAATGTATCAAAAGTTACATTATTTGAAAAGTACAAGGTCCACGCTTCACGTTCGTACCAAATATTAGTGGTTATTTTATCTTGGTAGCCCAAAACTGGGCATTATTTAGAATCGGTCGTGAAATTTGCGAATGGGTAGTTCGACCCCTTGTATATAATAGAACACTAAATTGACCCAATCATATTTTTTTTTTACTTTTTACACTATCTAGACCCCAAAATGGCCCCCTGTGCCCTGAAGGATGACCTTGACCTATGTCCAATGGACCAGGGAGTTGAACGCGACACATCATCTTTGTGTGGTGAACATTTGTGCCAGTTGTTTTTTTTTTAAATCCATTCACAGATAAAAAAGTTACAGAAGGGACACAGAATTTGGGACGGACGGATGGAAGGACAGACGGAAGGACGGACAATGCGATTACTATTTGCGTTGGGTGGCATAAAAACAACAACAAATAAATAAAACAAAACTTACATCTACTACAAACATCAGATTTGTCATCTCCTCCCCAAGCACTGGTGTATGGAAACTGTATTGCCTTGCAGTATGCCGTGGTACTTGTCTTTTTCAGTCTGTATCAGTTCAAGGAACTGACTCATTCCAATTTTGACTTGAAGTATTTCAACAGAATTGGGCCGTTCTGCATTTTCAATGTTTGCAAATAACATTTAGTCCAATTAACTTTTCACAGTAATTCTGCTGTTTCAATAACACACTGGCTTGAGCAGTAAGGAGGACAGGCAACTTGGCAATAATACTATAAGTTGATTTACCGATTCTTCATCATTTACCATTTTCCCGACCCAGGACCTGAGAAGTCCATAGAAAGATCTCATTTTAACATTCACCTTCTCCGTGTCTCCATGAAAGAAACCGAAAATACCGCATCAATGATCATTCAACGTGTTCAAGTTGCGGGAACAAGACTGGATGGGTGGGGTATCATCAGTTTGGTTTCAACTTTTGCACTTTTTCCCATGATTATCAACATTTGTTCGAATCAGAATGGAATGTATACCAGCAAAATATCAGTTTATACCTTCATAATACTTTTAGCAAACGAAAAATGATCAAATAATTAAAAATAAGTTCTTTTTTGTAATTTTACCAAACGTTATTTTCCCTCGTGATATACTTTTAACGTCCCAGAATCCATTGCGGTAACGGTCTAAAACCCGTGCTTGGTTTACGGCACCGGTTCCGTAGGAAAAACAACGGGATGTCCTGTAAAAGCTACGGGAACTTTTTACAGTGTAGATCAGCGGCCTGGAAAAGATGTGTTAGTCTATATCAGCGGCCGAGTAAAGCTCCGGCCGGGTAAAGCTGTGTTGGTCTAGATCGGCGGTCGGGTAAAGCTGTGTTTGATCAGGGTCCAGCCTATCACAACTCGATGACCATGTTATCATGTTTAAGTGGAGATACTTGAAAAATGAGCAGGGCAAAGTTTCAGCAAGCAACATTTTTACACGACACAATAAGGGTTTAAGCACTTGTTGTTAAGTGGCGACCTTGATAGCTTAAACAATACACCTACAGTGAAAAACTCGGTAGAAGTTTAAGTCTACATCTTAAATATCCCCTCACAAATATGCATTTTCACGTATTTTAAACAGAGTAGACCCAGATCAGACAGCTCCTTATACAGTTGTAATACTTGTAGATACCACTCTACATTTTATACAAATACCAATATAGATCCTATGTACATATGCCATTATAATAATGCAGGTAATATTTATGAAGTAATTAGTTCTTACATTATTATTATACAGGAAGAGGCTAAAGGCATGCATTAGCTAGATATAGGACTAAAGTTACACGGAAAGCTTAAAAAAAAGAACTTTCAGATTTACATTGTTTCCACATAAAGCTGACACCTGTTTCTAAAGACAAATATTCAGTGGTCCCTATAGAGCATTTATATTGTAATTCCTTCTTAAACTTTGAAGTACGGTAACCGAGTATATAAAAACTGTGCAAACAGTGAAGACCCAGATCTAAGGGCTCCCAATGGAGCCCTTTGATCTGGGTCTGCATTGTTTGTCATACAATATTTTTTCTTCAGTGGTAAAGTTTAATACCATATTGTGTGATTAAAATTCAGAAATGAGGGAGTCAGTTTAATTCTTCAGCAGGTTAAAAGCTACAGACAAACAACACCTGGTACACAGGGTATTGACTGACTTACTGGAATCTCTATTGTTTCGTACTCACGTGAAATACCACGAAAGTACTAGATATTAGCTACTTGCAATTGTGCTGTGTCAGGAGAAGGCATATATTCAGGACTATAAAACAGTATAGACCAGGATCAGTCGACAGATTGGAACATCTGAATAGTAGCTGCATTTTGTAACAACATAACGATTTTTATTATCAATTATCAGTATTAATACAGTAACACCTTACTGATCCGGACTTTTAGTAAAACGCAATTTTAGACAGATAACTGCTTAAAGCAGATGAGCTTTCTGCATTAAGCTGCTACATGTCTTAATCCTCTACCTCATAGATACGAGTTTAGTGCCTTTACACAAATAGAAGACCCAGACCAGAAGCTCCTTTAAGAAAATAATGACATCATGAATATTAATTAGATGAATATTTATTATGGCATATAAACACATACATTTGTGGCCATGGCGGAAAATGTAGAATCAGATCTATATTATTTCATCAGCAAACAGGACAGGCTATAGAGGAGCTTGATCTAAGTCTACTCTGATAGCACGGACTTACAAAGACACGTATATGAGGAAAAGTGTTAACAGGTTAAAATTGAAAGATTCTGTTAGTGTTACTTACCAATTCCAACTTGCTGGAGGTAGTTATGTGGTCTTAATTGATAATTAGTATAGATACATACATTGTATAACTGACGTCAGACAACGTTATAGTTGCCAAGGTAATGTGTATACACTTTCGAGAAATGTGGATTTGTATTTAATATTTTGCTAAATGTTTTTTTCTGGAATCTTTTGATCCTGGTTTATGTGCCGTAAAGCTTTTTTATTTTATTGGTTTTTTTCTACATGTTTATGATCAGTCGAGTTAGCAAATTAGCATGCGCGCAACAACGAACTTTTGCTTAACCCATTACCGCATAGGCTATTTTTAGATCAAATCTCTTTCATTAAATCTACCAAAAAGGAGCATTTACTAGAGAAAAGGAATTTTCCAGGATTGTGTAGTTTTGAAACCATTGTGATAAATAGAGCATTTGCTCATGTGGAGCAAATGCTCTATTTATCACAATGGTTTCACAAAGTGACTTTAAGAGACTTTCGGAGATCCCGAGTAACTCCACGTCTCATCACAGCATGAAAGCGAGATGACACGGGCAGTGTATATCTGGTAGAACAACAATAACAGGATGTAGCTAAGGTTTTAACCCTTTCCACCGTGAATATTAAGTACGAATTAATGACGTCATGAATATCAATTAGATTTATTTGTACTAATAGCACAAGGGCACATGCTTTTTTACCATGGCAAAAACTGAAGAATCATATGCTTATTATATCATAAGCAAACAGAGTAGACCCAGATCAGACGGCTCCTATAGGAGCCGTCTGATCTGGGTCTACTCTGTTTGCAAAGGCGTAGAAAGGCGTAGTTAATGGAGTAAATGGTTCTACTAGTCTTGAAATGTTTTTTCCCGAAAATTAACGGTTAAATAAGTCTTCTATGTTTCTTACTTCAGGATTATCTAGAGAGGTACGGCTATCTGGTACCCTTCAAGACTGACACCGGAGAAAGGCCCGCTTATTCGGAGGACACTCGACAACAGGCCATCAAGTACAAGTTATTTATTCTTCAGCATGTCCAACCTCCTCACTTATCGTTCTGAAATATTAACTTGATGCACTTTAGTTTTCACTTACTTATGATCCGTTCAAACTGTTGACCGAGTACCAGACGCAGATGGTATCCTGATCAGACGTCGCATTACTCTGTCACTGGGACCGAGTACCAGACATGTTATCCTGATGAGACACAGCATTACTCTGTCACTGGGACCGAGTACCAGACAGATGTTATCCTGATGAGACACAGAATTACTCTGTCACTGGGACCGAGGACCAGACAGATGTTATCCTGATGAGACACATCATTACTCTGTCACTGGGACCGAGTACCAGACAGGTGGTATCCTGATGAGACACAGCATTACTCTGTAACTGGGACCGGGTACCAGACAGATGTTATCCTGATGAGACACAGCATTACTCTGTCACTGGGACCGAGTACCAGACATATGGTATCCTGATCAGACGTCGCTTTACTCTGTCACTGGGACCGAGTACCAGACATATGGTATCCTGGGTCCATGCTTATAAAACTTTTAGTTGAGTCTGAGTACGTTCTCAAGCTTTTGATTGGTCAGATTTGAGCCTCTGGCTCAAATCTGACCAATCAAAAGCTTGAGAACTCAAATCTGACCAATCAAAAGCTTGAGAACGAAACTCAGACTCAACTAAAAGCTTTATAAGCATGGACTCAGATCAGACGTCGCTTTACTCTGTCACTGGTACCGAGTACCAGACAGGTGGTATCCTGAAGAGACACAGCATTACTCTGTCACTGGGACCGAGTACCAGATATATGGTATCCTGATCAGACGTCGCTTTACTCTGTCACTGGGACCGAGTACCAGACATATGGTATCCTGATCAGACGTCGCTTTACTCTGTCACTGGGACCGAGTACCAGACAGGTGGTATCCTGAAGAGACACCGCATTACTCTGTCACTGGGACCGAGGACCAGATATATGGTATCCTGATCAGACGTCGCTTTACTGTCACTGGGACCGAGTACCAGACATATGGTATCCTGATCAGACGTCGCTTTACTCTGTCACTGGGACCGAGTACCAGACAGGTGGTATCCTGAAGAGACACAGCATTACTCTGTCACTGGGACCGAGGACCAGATATATGGTATCCTGATCAGACGTCGCTTTACTCTGTCACTGGGACCGAGTACCAGACAGGTGGTATCCTGATCAGACGTCGCTTTACTCTGTCACTGGGACCGAGTACCAGACATATGGTATCCTGATCAGACGTCGCTTTACTCTGTCACTGGGACCGAGTACCAGACAGATGTTATCCTGATCAGAACCAGACGCCGACTAACTCGGTCACTAGGGCCAACATCATCACAAAAAGCGAACCCTATATGGCATCACAAGCATTAGAAAGTGCATATTCCGTATTTCCTTGATCATGTTAGTAACCCTTTCTCTGCGTCGTCTGCCAACTTTGTAGATCTAGTCTGCCAAAATGTTTTGTTTTCATTTTTCTTAATTTTTGTTTCAAAAGCATAGTCACAAAACAAACAGTTTGGATCCTGGTGAGAGGTGAAGTTACTCGGCGTCTCATCTAGATCCAAACTGTTTGCATAGGTAATCACAGGTGCAAAAATTGGCAGCGAAATAATAAATGGATATTGATTTAAGAATTTATTACTGAATGAATATTCGTGATTGATTTTTTTTTATAATTAAACATACATTAACAATGAACTTTCTGTCTGTGAAAGAAACTTTAGATCTATATTATTCTATGAGAAAACAGAATAGACATTGATCAGACGACCCCTATAGGAGATTTCTCGTCCACTCTAAGTACTATGTATGATCAGACGACCCCTATAGGAGATTTATCGTCCACTCTAAGTACTATGTATGATCAGACGACCCCTATAGGAGATTTCTCGTCCACTCTAAGTACTATGTATGATCAGATGACTCCTATAGGAGATTTCTCGCCCGCTCTACCATGTATGATAAGACGGCTCCTACTAGAGATTTCTCGTCTGGTCTACTATGTATGCAAAGGTGCCTAAAGTCGTCTGCAAGATGGAAATATTTAGCCCTTTCCTTCATATATATATATATATTAAACGCCTTTAGACGCATTTGCAAACAGTGTAAACCCAGATCATACGGCTCCTATATGAGTCGTCTGATCAGGGTCTGCTCCGTTTGCTATTAGAATTTGATAAATCTGTTCTAACATGGCTACAATGATTCACCTTCCATATTTCATTATAACTGTTTTGTTCACGAGAATTCAGCACGTATTGAAATCTAAAATAAATGTAGAACATGTAAATGTTTAACTGTCTGTGGCGTCTAATCAGAGTCTGCTTTGTTTTGAGTATACACATCTTAGACTTGGTTCTATACTCTTTGACATAGCAACATTTTTACTTATTTTATATAACAATAAAATACTTATTAGTTCGTTAACTCTTCGCTTGCTATTCGCGTCAATATACCTACATGTAAATAGTGAAGACCCAGATGAGACAGCTCCTGCAGGAGCTGTCTCATCAGGGTCTGCACTATTTACAAGTTGATTGTGCAACCAGTGTACTCCACAGCAGTGACTGCACATCGAAGTACGTGTACACAGTGAAGATATGTGTAATTATACAACAGGGCATGGGTAAAGAAGGAGAATGTATCTTAAAATTCAGCAAGAGAAGGGTTAATGTTCATGAATGGTATGTGCCACTGATATTCATGGAGTAAAGAGTAAACACCCAAGTACATGCTATTTTTGCAGATGATACTTTGCAGATGATATTGTTTACACCTGACCGTGATAAGTCGCATATTTCTGAATACCGCAGGGACTTCCAGAAGTTTTTCAATCTCGAGGTAACCGGAACTCTTAATGATGAGACAATCACGACAATGAGCCAACCAAGGTGCGGTGTGCCAGACATTCGACCAGCCAGAGACCCAACCCAGCCACAGGAATTTAACACAGGTACTATAGTAGACCCTCTCTCATACGAAACACTAATTCTTGCCCTACCACATATTGTCGTCTGCAAAAAGGGTCGTCTGCAAATTTTGTCATCCGCTTCACTTTTCGTATGTTTCTTTTTTTCTCCCCTTGTCTTTGAAAACACATCACCACCGTAACAGTTTGGACCCTGATGAAATAGCGCGTTATTCATGGCGTACGGTCAATAATTGTTGAACAGTTACTGGAGTGAGGTGTTATTGTTTTAACCCTATTTTTCATGAATATTAGTGTAAATAATGACATCATGAATATTTATTAGCCGAGATTTTACAATAACATATGAACACGGGGTGTTTCATATCTACAGAAGCTGTAGATCCAGATATATAATTCCATAAGCACTGCAAGGATCTATATAATTTCATAAGCAAACAGAGCAGACCTTTATTAGTCGACTCTTACAAGAACCTCTAATCTAGGTTTACTCTGTTTGCAAATGTGTGAAAAGCGTTTTAAGATGTTAAAAATTACAATCATGCGGCAGCTTAATGCTTAACGATCGTAGTACAGGGACTTTCTACAGTACTTATGTCCCGCATTTAACCATTTCCTCCATACATACGCCTTTCTACGCCTGTGTAAAAGTCACTTAATGAAACCATTGTGATGAATAGAGCATTTGCTCCTGTAGGAGCAAATGCTCTATTTATCATAATGATTTCAAATTACAAAATTCTATTTTTTTTACTTTTCTCTAGTTAAAGCTCCTTTTCGGTATATTGATTCAAAGAGGTTGTGTCTAAAATAGACTATGGAGGATAGGGTTAAGCAGACACCTGCTTTTGAACACGTACTGGTTAATTGACCCTTTCCATCTCATAAATGTGTTGACGTCTTTGCAAGCAGAGAAGACCAATATCCGACGGCTCCTGTCGTCTGATCAGGGTCAGCTCTGTTTGCTATATAAATGCAATTATAATAGACCTGACTCTTCAGTTTCTGCCCAAACATCCCACGCACATATACCATTAGAATCAGCTAATAAATCTTCACGGTGACATAATTTCTTACATGAATATGTAACCGGGAAAGGTTTAATTAAGAGATCGCTACAGACAGATTCTACTGCATTTTGTATTAAGGGGGTACTTTTAGGATGACGATCATTCAAAACGTTTAATTGAGCTTAAACCAATATATATGGTTTATTAAGAGGTCGCTATAAAGATATCCTAAAGTACTTCCTCTTGTCCGATGACACATCTTCAGAAGTCAAACTATCTAATAGAGCTTAACCTTACTAGGATGCTTGAGTACAGAAGCAGCGCTATTAAATGCGATCCTACATAATAAACATGGGACTCTTTTGGTGCAACTAATGTAGTCTGCTTTAAGTTTCAATTTGGACTTTTCTTCAATGTGTTCTCTAAACGCTAGAAAGTTACGTCAAACAGTTTGGATCCTAATGAGACATCGAGTTACCTGGCGTCTCATTAGGATCCAAACAATTTGCAAAGATACTCACAGATTTCGGGCGGTGAAAGATTTAAAGCAGCCTGTGAGATTTCCGCACCACCTTGACCTGCGTTAAGCTACTATCAATGTAAAGAGCGGAACCAACACCGTGTTTTATGATTTCATTGAAAATATGCGTTTATTCAACGCTGAATTTCTAGAGTGGGATAGCTCGTCAATGTTTAACTATAACGACCTCTCAGTATGAAATACTTAACCCTTTCGCTGCCAAACTCTGTCGTCTGCTAACTATGTCGTCTGCTACAAATTTTCATTCTTTTAATTTTCTTCATTTTTGTTTCAAAAACATAGTAACAGTAACAAACAGTTTGGATCCTGATGAGACGCCGAGTTACTCGGCGTCTCATCTGGATCCAAACTGTTTGCATAGGTAATCACAGATCCGGCATTGGCAGCGAAAGGGTTAAAGAAGCTGGAAGATTATGAAAGGCAAACAATGCAGACCCTGATCAAAGTAACCCGGCGTCTCATCAGACCTGTTTGACATACGGTCAACAGTTTCTCAAATCCTTCATCGAATCGGAATTAGTCAAAATTATACATTTTTTTGTGGGTGAGTTTTTAATAACCATTTCTCTCATATAAACGTGTTTTCACGCATTTGCATACAGAGTAGACCCAGATCAGACGGCTCCTGGAAGAACCGTCTGATCAGGGTCTGCTCTGTTTGCTAATGGGATTTGAAAGGGGTATGTTTCTTTGCTTTCTAAAATGGCTACAATTTTCCACCTTCCATATTTCATTATAACTACTTTGTCCATGAATATTCAGTATGTATTGAAATTTGAAATAAACATAGAACAGGGAAAGGGTTAACTGAAAAAAATACTTTTAGCAGAAAGGTTTGAGAAACGGTAGTTAATTAGAGATCAACAGATTATAGTAACGAACTAAGCTGTAGCTTTACATGTGATTGAAGTCATTAATTGGTATAAAAGCTTTTGATGTCTATCTTGCAGCAACTTTCAAATCACTTAATCCTTGGCCTGCTTTAAAATGATCTCCGGTCTGTTACAGTTTGCACTTGCTTCCGGTTCATTCAATGTTTTGAGAAACTGTTGACCGAGTGTCAAACAGCTTGAATCCCGATGAGGCCCCTGGGTTACTCAGTGTCTCATCTTGATCTAAGCTGTTTACAAATGCCGCTCTTTGCAAGCCAATGGTTAAGATTATCTCTACGAATTCTTAATTGATTAAAATGTTACGAGTAATAAACACATGACTGTATGGAATGCAATCAGATTCATGTCTGGCTGTCTGTTTCGTTAAAGATATTTTCGAACCTGAGATCAAAAATTACGTGAATCCTCTTGAACTTATTTATGGAGACTTTGATATGTGAACTCTAAACATTTAATTTAATCTTTTGATTTTACGATTAGATGTACTGTTATATATCATTGAGTTTAAAACCAGTAATGCGAGTTTCCCGAGAGACTCCTTTGCAAAGATAGTAGACCTATACCAGACCCATACCAGACCACTACCAGACCCATATCAGACTATATCAGACCCATACCAGACCACTGCAAGACCCATATCAGACCCTTACCAGACAACTATCAGACCCATACCAGACCACTACCAGACCCATACCAGACCACTACCAGACAACTACCAGACTCATACCAGTCCACTACCAGATATCTACCAGACCCATACCAGACCACTACCAGACCCATATCAGACCATACCAGACCCATACCAGACCACTGCAAGACCCATATGACCTTTGCCAGACAACTACCAGACCCATACCAGACCACTACCAGACCCATACCAGACCCATACCAAACAACTACCAGACCCATACCAGACCACTACCAGACAACTACCAGACAACTACCAGACCCATATCAGACTATACCAGACCCATACCAGACCCATGCCAGGCCCATGCCAGATCCATTCCAGACCCATACCAGACCCACGCCAGACCATTAACAGATCCATACCAGACCACTAACAGACCCATACCAGACCACTACCAGCGTACTATCAGACGCATACCAGACCCATACCAGACCACAAATGCTAGAGCTCTGCTATGGCAAATTTCCTACACTTATATGTAAACACCCCGGACATTTATAGTCATGTTGTTATACAATAAGCCAACAGGGCAGCTCCTAGTCAGTCGGTCTGACCTGGATCTATTCTGTTGACAAAGGCGTTAAAAGGCGGATCTAGGCAGTAAATGTTTAAAGACGATGAAAATGTATGCTTGTTAAATGCCACCCAATTCTAATACACGGCTGGAAGTTCACTCTTTACTTCATTAATATTCATTCGAGACTCTGTCCGTTATGAATATTAATTAATTTGATTATTGCAATAGTAAATAAGGACGTTTACTGCCACAGCAATTAGTAGACACAAATCTATCCTGTACCAGGTAAACAGACATAATAGTTCCTGATCAGATAACTCAAACCGGCTTGTCTGATCTGGTGACACATGTACTCTGTGTAGAAAGGCGTAAAATAGGAGTATGGAGTCAAGTGACAACTATCAGACCTGATCAATATCCATATAAGAACGTATTAATTAGCTTATGGTTATATTGCCATTTTGACAAGGGATTTAAAAAAAAACCTTGAACTATTCAACGGCATAAACTGTAGCATCAGACCTACAGGTCTACAGGAACTGTCTCATCATGATCTACAGGAACTGTCTCATCATGATCTACAGGAACTGTCTCATCATGATCTACATGAACTGTCTCATCATAGTATCCTATGTTTGCAAGGGCGTACATATGGATAGCTGTCAGGTAAAAGGGATAAGGCACTTAAAGAATGATGGGGTTAACTCTTTTCCTATTAGAAATGTCTTTTGATGCCTTTACAGAGGAGACCCAAAATCAGAAGGCTCCTGTAGGAACCGTATGATCAGGGTCTGCTATGTTTGCTTCTGGGATAACATATATGTCTGAATCACTAACCCTGATATTGTCCGTTTGGTATCCGGATAGTGTGGTTGTTATTGCACCTGTTAGTTCAATCCAGGATACAGTCAGTGAGAGGGCACACCAGATGCCAGTCCGGGCACGTGACTGTGTCTCCGGATATTCGGTTTACTCCCACACAACTAGTTCAATACAGTACATTACTCGAGACATCTGGAATAACTTGTAGAAGTTGTAGAACTTGTACTGCCGGTGTCGCTGTACAATGTCGTATGTCATTTTCAAGTTTCCTGCATGGTTTCTGTTCTATTTTGTTTCATACCTGACGTTTGAAATAATTAACCCTTTCGGTGCCAAATTTCTAATTGTCGTCTGCAATCAAGGTTTGTTAAATCATTCAATAAAATAAGGAAATGAGATAAATAAATGCAATTTCAAAGGAATAAAGCACATATATAGAAATAGAGATTGAGACAAATAGTGAAGTCCCTGATCAGACGCCGCCTTGAAAAGGCGGCGTCTGATTTGGGACTGCACTATTTGTCGTGGTGCATTTATGCGACTGCGGCGGTGAAAGGGTTAAGATATAAACATTTTTTTATGAGCACTACGACGTGACCAGCAAACGTCTACGTTTACTACTCAGCGATGGGCATGGAGCCACTCATACCAAACAGTCTTATCAGCTGACCTTTATCACACTGTGAAAAACATTATTTTTGCTCAGATTTCGATGTGGGGCATTTTTACTACATCTGCTTGACACAGTATGGTAATAGTTATGTTATAGCTGATATGACGTGTATATCTATAATGCTAATTCCATCCGTTGGTTGCAGTGTCGAACTGGCCAAGTACATCAATTCGTTGGAGGGTACAGAAATATTCTGACAAATTACCGGAGGAGACACAGAGGTAGGCTTCAGTTTTTGCTTTTATCGGTAGTGTAACCGTGCCTCTGGTGTGGCTGTTAGTTTTGTTCTGTTTTAGATTTAAGCGACCATTCATTTATTGAACATAGAAGTATTTTAAAACAAACATGCGGTTGCTTAATGCAGGGCAAATGTAATGCGGAAAGCTCCAGTAGGAGTTTACTGCATTATTTTAGACCTACATTAAACTACTTAGTGTTTTAGCCATTTACTCCATCAAAACGACTTTATACACCTTGGCAAACAGTCAAGACCCAGATCAGACGGCTCTTGTTTGCTTATGATATATATATATTATATATACATATAATCCTACAACGCCTATCGTGACAAAACTCGATGTGTTCATAAACTATAAGAAAATGCATCTATTCAATATGTCATTATTTCTTATATGAATTTTCTTGGAGAAAATGGTACTAGGGCTTGATTTAGATCTCTTGTTAATGGTAGTTTAACCAAGGTTCTATCGTAGTTGATATTCCCATAGCGGCTGTCAGTAGTTTCACATAGAATTCATATCGCTACATTCTGTAAACATCTCTTCAGTTGTACATGCTCTGAGGTACGGATAGTGTTCTGGGAAAAGTACAACAAATCGTCCGGCGACCCCCATATTTTCGATCATCATTTACCCTTAACTTTACCTTGGTAAATCTGTAGAGCAAGATTTATATCATTCCATATGCAGAACACGTCCTGATCAGACAGGTCCTGCAGAAGCTGTCTGACCTGGGATTATTCTGACTGCAAATGGCGTAAAAAGAGTATATGGTTAAAGAGGAATTTAATTTCTAAAGTAAATACGTTTTTACAATAGGAATAACAATTGCCTTCATAGAAACACCATTTCAGACCTTTGCAAAATGTGTAGACTCAGACCAGACGGTTCCTATAGGAACTGTTGACCCAGGGTCTGCTCTGTTTGCTTATCAGATGAAATAGCTTTTGCCATTATCAAAACTCCCATTTTTTCATGAAAAAATACATTTATAAAATCTGCTAAATAACATTGATACATCCATATATCCTCACAGGAATATACATAAGGGGAATGGTTCAAAGCGGCGACTGATCAGGAACTTAACCCTTCGCTTGCTATTCGCGTCAATATACATACCTGTAAATAGTGAAGATCCAGATGATACAGCTCCTGCAGGAGCTGTCTCATCAGGGTCTGCACTATTTACAAGTTGATTGTGCAACCAGGGCACTCCACAGCAGTGATTGCACAACGAAATACTTGTACACAGTGAAGATATAGATGTAATTATACAACAGGGCATGGGTAAAGAAGGAGAAATGTATTTTAAAATTCAGCAAGCGAAGGGTTAACTCTTTGTCTTAAACTTTATTTTTATACATGTGCTTTATTCACTTGAAATTTGCATTCATTTATGTCATTTCCTTATTTTACCGAATGATTTAACAAAATTAGTTTGCAGACAACAATTAGAAATTTGGCGGCGAAAGGGTAAAAGGAAACACGCTCCGCAACCCATAATTTTGGTATACCGCATACCCTGTTGCAAATTACAAATACATGTATAAACTTTGACACACACAATAAATTTCCTCTTACCAACTGTTTGAACAATGGTCGATAAGAATATGACATGTTCATGAGAAAATTATTTCTTTTAATAACAAATAATGGTTAAAAAATATATTAATTAGCCGAATTTCACAATGACAATGGACACTTGGACCGTTGCAGACACTGTAGAATCGGGTTGACATTATATGTATTCAACATAGGAGTCTTAAAAAGCAGCTGGTTGCTGAATGTAGAAAAAGTTCCTTTTGGAGATGAGTGCATTACCCCAGGCCCGCACCAATGCATCACCTGCCTTACAGACCCATAATTAGACATCTAAGTGATGGCCGCTTAAGACACGCTCTGCTGTATGTGATTCCTTCAGTGAAGAGTGTAAAGCTCTGGTTAGACAAATCATTCAATAGTCTCATCTGGGTCATTCTGATTGCAAATGCTTAAATATACATCCCTATCACGTAAAGTGTTAATTCCATAAACACGCATTTAAACGCCTTTGCAAAGAAGAAGACACAACTCAGATGGCTCCTGTAGGATGAAGACCAAGCTCAGATGGCTCCTGTAGGAAGAAGACCAAGCTCAGATGGCTGGCTCCTGTAGGAGCCTTCTGATCGGGGTTTGCTCTATTGTTGGCTAATGCAATTATAATAGATATGATTCCACAGTTTCTACTATATCCAAACAAAACTCTATGTGCATATGCCATTATAAAAATCAGCTAACTTAAGAAATATCCATGATTTCATTATTTCTTACATTAATATTACACAGGTAAAGGGTTAAGGCTGGTTTTGTCATGACTCATGTTTATTCATGAATGTATTGCTGTTGAGATGTTCTAATGTATTTTACTTCTTTGTCCAGGACAGCCTTTGAGAACGCCTTTAACCACTGGGCCTCTGCCAGTGGGCTCACCATACAAAAAACAAATACAACCACAGCAGATATCGTCCTGAGATTCGAAAGTGGTTATCATGGTGATGGCATCAAGAACGCATTTGATGGTCAAGGTAATACTAGAAAAGAGCAGCAGAATCGTATCAAGTAGAAGAATCTTCTACAGCAGACTCGTGTTAAGACGTGTTTCGTTGAGACGTATTGTCTTATGCAAAATGTGTCGTCTGATGCAATTTTAATTTATGAAATTTCTTCATCTTTTTTTTTTACAAATGTAGCGATATGAATACTATCACAGTAGCAAAAAGTTGGATCGTTTTGAGACGCCGAGTAAACATACTCTCTCGAAGTTACACTATCAAACAGTAAACATACTCTCTCGAAGTTACACTATCAAACAGTAAACATACTCTCTCGAAGTTATCAAACAGTAAACATTCTCTCTCGAAGTTACACTATCAAACAGTAAACACACTTTCTCGAAGTTACACTATCAAACAGTAAACATACTCTCTCGAAATTACAGCAATAAACAGTTTGGTATGAGTTACTGTATATTCGGCTTAGGAGTGATTTGAAAACCGTTATTTTCACTATATTATATAACAAGATTTGCTATTCGATAATGGCCCGAAATTTGAACGCATACAGCCTAGCAAGACACTGAGGCATTAGGTCAAACAAGACATTTCAGTAATAATTACAGTCCGTCTATTGCAAATGATTTGAAATAGGTGCTTTGGTTTGAGAGTGCGAGTACGAGCGTTGGTTTGAGAGTACGAGCGAAAATAAGGAATGGACTAACCATTGATGTGTGGCAACCTATTATATAAGCCATTTTTGCAAACAATGTAGACCCAGACAGGAGTCTCCCTCAGGAGCCCTTTGGTCTGGGTCTACACTGTTTGTTATACAAACTGTTTTCTTCTGTCATAAATTTTGATAAACTTTATTTAATATAAAAATGGAGCCGTCATATTAAGGATTAAAAAACAACAAAAAACACTTGAGGTGCACACCTATGCAGACAAGGTCGCTGAATATGTTCAGCGTACAACATAACCCTTGACCTGCTGCATATGTTCAGCGTATAACATAACCCTTGACCTGCTGCATATGTTCAGCGTACAACATAACCCTTGACCTGCTGCATATGTTCAGCGTACAACATAACCCTTGACCTGCTGCATATGTTCAGCGTACAACATAACCATTGACCTGCTGCATATGTTCAGCGTACAACATAACCCTTGACCTGCTGCATATCGAGGGCTTGGTGCAAAACTATTCTAACTCCTTTACTTTGTGAAGGAGTTAGAATAGTTTTGCACCAAGCCCTCGATATGTTCAGCGTACAACATAACCCTTGACCTGCTGCATATGTTCAGCGTACAACACAACCCTTGACCTGCTGCATATGTTCAGCGTACAACATAACCCTTGACCTGCTGCATATGTTCAGCGTACAACATAACCCTTGACCTGCTGAATATTTAAATTTGGCTCATTCTTTTCTGAAGATTTTATGACAGACAGTGCAGACTGGTCACGGTGTGCACTGTCTGTATCTGTGGGTCTACACTGTTTGCAATCGTCTTATATACTCGGTTCCGTCATATAAAGTAAAGATAAGAAACTGCAACAATAAGCATGAATATGTACCTAACACTGACATTAAATGGCAATAAAGTTAATGATCTAGAGAAAACTAATGACTGTTTAAAAATGACATTTTCTTAGAATTTCCATTACTATTAAGTTATCTGAAATGTAAAATTTATACAGCTACGTGTACATATAATCTGCTGACGCATTCTTATGTGTGGGGATTTTGTTTTTCGATTTTCATAGGTGGCGTTCTTGCGCATGCATTCGAACCTCAGGACGGAAGTGCTCACTTCGACGCTGATGAGCGATGGGTGTACCATAGCAATAACGGCACCGACCTCGAAACCGTGGCCACCCATGAATTTGGGCATTCTTTGGGGCTGGCCCATTCTCTGGTCAGGGGGTCCGCTATGTACCCACTTAGTTCCCCGTACAGAGAGGACTTCAGCCTCCATGCAGACGACATAGCTGGAATACAATCACTTTATGGTAAGGTATTTAACCATCCGGCGCATATAAATCTCATCTGCTAAAATTATCCTCTGCCTCAGGTTTCAAGGTGTCGATATCGCAATAAAAATGTGAGAAACACAGTGTATACCCAAATCAGAGGGTCCCGTATGACTCTCTCTCTCTCTCTCCCTCTCTCTCTCTCTCTCTCCCTCCCTCTCTCTCTCCCCCTCTCTCTCTCTCTCTCTCTCCCTCCCTCTCTCTCCCTCTCTCCCTCCCTCCCTCTCTCTCTCTCCCTCTCTCTCCCTCTCTCTCTCTCTCTCCCCCTCTCTCTCTCTCTCTCTCTCTCTCCCTCTCTCTCTCCCCTCTCTCTCTCTCTATCTCTCTCTCTCTCTCTCCCAACTATGTTTCTATCTAACTCTATCCAACTGTTTGTTGTATAGCTTCATTAACATTTCTCTTGCAGGACTGCCAAAGACAACTACCACCACACCAAAACCTAAGCAGTCTGGTAAGAATAAGAACAACAACAAAAAGAGGAGGAAGAAGAAAAAGGAAAAGAAGTCAAAGCCAGACCTTCCTCCAAACTCTAATAATACAGCATTATGTGGCATGAAGTTTGACGCCATCACACGTGGTATATGGTTGACCGTTAATTATGCCTCTTAACCGTTTACATCATAGATACTGTATGTGTGTGCATCTTAATGATTTACATCATAGACACTGTATGTGTGTACATCTTAATGATTCACATCATATATACTGTATTGTATATGTATGCATCTTAATGATTCACATCATAGAAAGTGTACGTGTGTGTGTGCATCTAAATAATTCACATCATATATATTGTATGTGTGTGCATCTTAATGATTCACATCATAGATACTGTATATGTGTGCATCTTAATGATTCACATCATAGATACTGTATGTGCGTGCATGTTAATGATTCACATCATAGATACTGTATGTGCGTGCATGTTAATGATTTACAGCTGTTTTTGCCTCTTAAAGTTATGGTCTCTGCAACGTGTTTCACAAATGCCTAAATATTATATAAACCATTTGTGTAAAGAAGTTTATCGCAACAAAACAAATCAAATGAACGCCGAAGAAAACTTTCATGTGTTTGGTATCAAAGACCCGATTATATTCGGAAATGTATTAGTATGTATTCGGGTCATGTTTTGGGTTTGTTAACTGTTCGACCCTGGTCGATAATAATGTGTTGTATAAGTATCAATGGAAACGGATTAGTTTGTGTTGCAAAGTCTTTTTTCGATATAAGTTCACATTGACAAGCTTCATAATAATGATTGAACATAACAAATACCAAGTTTTATGACATTTTTGAAAATATACGTTTATTGTAGGGACGTTCACCTTAATAATTTACTTCAAAGATATCCTGTTTGTCCCTCTTTCAGCCTTTGTGCCTCTTTGCCATTTACATTATATATGTCCTTTGTGCCTCTTTACCTTACATCATCAATACCCTCGTTGAGCCTCTTTACCATTTATATCATAGCTATTCCATTTGTGTCTCATTACCATTTACATCATAATTACATTATGTGTGCCTCTTTACCATTTACGCCATAGATACCCCATTTGTGTCTCATTACCATTTACATCATAAATACCCTCCATGTGCCTCTTTACCATTTGCTTCACATATACCCCCTTAGTGCCTCTTTACTATTTACATCATAGATACCTCATGTGTGCCTCTTTACCATCTACATCGTAGATACTCTGTCTGTGCCTCTTTTCCATTTACATCATAGATACCCTCTTTGTGCCTCTTTACCATTGACATCATATATACCCCCTTAGTGCCTCTTTTCCATTTACATCATATATGCCCCATTTGTGCCTCTTTTCCATTTACACCATAGATAACCCCTTTGTGCCTTTTGACCATTTACATCATATATACCCTCATTGTTGCGTTTTGAAGACTGGTGTTATGTTGTATTCGAATGATCTCATTTAATACGGGCATCATTACGTGTTTTGCAGGACCTGATGATCATATACACTTGTTCATTGGCAAACATCTGTACAAGCTGCTTGACTATTGCCTGGAAGGCCACAGTTGTGTGATGGATGGCTATCCTGTACCAATACGCAAGGTCTACAAGCGAGGACCAAAGAAGGTGACCGCTGCAGCTTACGTTCCAGATAACAGAAAACGCACATATCTTTTCAAAGGTAAAATCAAAATATATGTACATTGTACACACGTCCTCTCTAAAGAGCTAGCGTGACACTTTTGATCATTACTACTCATGTAAGACATAATAAGATCATAATTATCATATCACAAGTATTAATCCACTGATTGTTCATAATGGCGTTATAAATATCTGACCAAGGTAGGAACTGTAGAGCCAGGTGTAATTGTTTCATAAGTGAACAGAGCAAGAGCCGTCTATACTGGGTCTAGTGAACAGAGCAAGAGCCGTCTATACTGGGTCTAGTGAACAGAGCAAGAGCCGTCTATACTGGGTCTAGTGAACAGAGCAAGAGCCGTCTATACTGGGTCTAGTGAACAGAGCAAGAGCCGTCTATACTGGGTCTAGTGAGCAGAGCAAGAGCCGTCTTTACTGGGTCTAGTGAACAGAGCAAGGGCCGTCTATACTGGGTCTAGTGAACAGAGCAAGAGCCGTCTATACTGGGTCTAGTGAACAGAGCAAGGGCCGTCTATACTGGGTCTAGTGAACAGAGCAAGAGCCGTCTATACTGGGTCTAGTGAACAGAGCAAGAGCCGTCTATACTGGGTCTAGTGAACAGAGCAAGAGCCGTCTATACTGGGTCTAGTGAGCAGAGCAAGAGCCGTCTATACTGGGTCTAGTGAACAGAGCAAGAGCCGTCTATACTGGGTCTAGTGAACAGAGCAAGAGCCGTCTATACTGGGTCTAGTGAACAGAGCAAGAGCCGTCTATACTGGGTCTAGTGAACAGAGCAAGAGCCGTCTATACTGGGTCTAGTGAACAGAGCAAGAGCCGTCTATACTGGGTCTAGTGAACAGAGCAAGAGCCGTCTATACTGGGTCTAGTGAACAGAGCAAGAGCCGTCTATACTGGGTCTAGTGAACAGAGCAAGAGCCGTCTATACTGGGTCTAGTGAACAGAACAAGAGCCGTCTATACTGGGTCTACCCTGTGGCAAAAACGTTGGTAAATGATGGTTGCTTAAATCATAATGTCCGTCTTTCATTAAGCTACCACCTGTCTTTAACCCTTTCCCTGTTTAATATTCATGTAATGAATAATGACATCATGACTATTATTAGCTGATTTGTTTATGATAGCACGTGTACACGGGATGCTTCGGCAGATAATCGCAACTAAAAATTGCGATCGATGATCTTATGATAACCCTTACGATCGTTCCTGTCAGAATAAATTTGGCTGGAAGGTCTTTGGTAAGACGGGCCCCGGAATTAGATTTTGTTTTTGGGGTTCTCGTGTAAGAGAAGTTTTACTTTACGTACCATGGTTGAACTTTGAGACACGGCTTTTATTGACAAGAAACTGTATCGTGAGTTTCAGACATGATCCGTCCTGATGCGATTATCCATTTTATTTCAGGAAAAAAGGTTTGGCGGTACACGAAATACAAGCTGGACAAAGGGTACCCAAAGATTTTTAACTCATCTGTGCTTCCATACAAACCGTCAGCAGCATACATACAGAAAAATCAGTTTGCCGATTACCAGCTGTACATGTTTGGGGTAAGCATTGTTTTAGATAACCTGTATTTTCTCTAAAATACGGAATCAAATCTCTCCCTCTCCATTATAGGTGTTTGACACGCGCTTCCATTGTTAAAATGTACATGTACGTCATAAACACGCTTATTCAGCTAATTATTAGTCATATATACAGAATCTTTACATGAAGTTAAAGCCCAGATTTGACCGTCAACAATACATGTATGCAGTGTCTATATAACGTCGCGTTATTGTTCGCGTGACAAAACAGATATAGCAAACATCGATCGATGCAGCAAAACAAGTGCACAGAACGATGACGCATATTTGAACACTATCACTTCTTGAACAATATCATTTGAACATATACCTAATATATATATAGACAGATAAAACTTTCCGATAAAATGCAATCTCGACCGATTAAATACAAATTCGCTAAAACATTAACATGGGGGACTGTAAAACGCAGGTGATTGGTTAATTAAGGTCCTGCATTAAGCTACAACGTGCCTTACATACCCATACTTAGACCTCTTTTTGATGACCGCTTAAGACAGGTTTTACTGTATATATTTTGTATTTGTATTCATTATCTAACAGAGCAAATATTTCTGGGAGTTGAGCTTGTACACGGAAATGATGTCAAATGGCAAGATGCTCGTCGACACATACTGGGATCATGTGCCAAAGAAACCCGACGCCATTTTCCAAATGAGGGACGGCAGTATTTACATATTCAAAGGAAAATAGTAAGTTCTTTTTTCATAACGAATAACGAGAAGGCAAGATATTATGTATCAGTAGCAGATCGGGTTGCATGTATACAGGGGTGGGTTGCTCCTGAAGACCATCCAAACAGTTTGGATTCATACGGGACCCCTAGTTACTCGACGTCTCATCACGATCTACGCTGTTGACACTCTCGTAGATTGTTTCAGTAGATATGAAAGACACGTGAACGTTGTCACTTTTAGGAACGTGTATAACGTTTAGTAGCTAACTACAGTACATGTACTGCACATCACGCTTGAAATACCAAACTGGTAGTCCTCACAGAGAAACATTTGACACTTCGGCAAACAGGATAGACCCAGATCAGATTTATGCTTTCGGTAAAGGACGCCGATCTAGGTAAAAGCTTGTGTTCGGTAAGTAAAGCAATGCCAATATTATGTTCAACTAGCATTTTGGAAAGTAGTTAGGCAGAGGTCACGATACCTCTGACATTCCAGCACATCATGTTGAAAACACATTTACACGTGCAGATGAGTCCATCTTTCCGTAGAACATTTTGATGTGGGTTAGCGTTACTTCTCCCTCCTGGATCATAAAGTCCCACAGGTCAGCTCCTATAACCTCTTCATCTATATTGCCTTCGTAGTTTTCGTGAAAACAATCTGTAATGAACACGAATATAAGATTCTTTTAATCACATAAGCCTTAAATATGCCGTAGAAAATTAAACATACTATAGCTGACGGCTGTTTCCGCCATTACTTACAAATAGCGTAGTCATACAACGGACAACGCACGTGGAGTGCTACGATTGGCTTACGCTTAAATGAGCGCTTAGATTGGCTAACGATTGCTAATTTGCATAAAAAAATTTACTCTATTTACGACACTCTGTTATGGCACTCCCACAAGGCAGATTATGCGATACTATCAAGTAAAGGGTTATACTGGTAATGTTGTAATATATGCTCACTGATCGTCACAACGACGAGCTCATGGTTTGCTAATTATACACACGTGCTAGCTGCACTGACAAGGGTAACAGAATCAAACACTTTGTGAATTTGCTCTGATTGAAAAGGCGTTAAAGGCGTAGCAGTGGAGTAAAGAGTTAAACTATGAACTCTGAAACTTTACCTCGTGCATATTTATATAGGATTCGGGACACCATGAAGATTTGTTAGGTGAATATTTATACTGATTTATGAATACAAGAGTTTTTAGTCCGGGCAGAAACTGTATAATCAGTTTTTCATATTTCCATAAGCAAGACAGCATATCCTGATTAGACGGGTCCTGCAACAGTCGACCGGGCTTGATCTGCGCTTTTTTGCCCAAAACATTAAAATGAGTATCTATCAGGTAAAGGGTTAACCTTTTAAATACATGTAGCTAGAAATGTAAGATTTAGTTTCCTTTATTCTGTTTTAGTTACCGGAAATATGACCATTTACGAGACGAGGTTCAAAGGAAGAGACGCATTGCACCTGCATGGATCGGTGGGAGTTGTGGGTTCAGCGAAAGATGAAAATGCAATAACTATTATTTGTTAACAATGTAAACTATCAATATAAATTATTTCACTTGTTGAGTAAACTTTAAGGCATATCGGAGTTGATGTGGCAACATTAATTGGCGCCCGCACATTTAGCGCGGCGCCTCTATGGGCTTACGAAATGTTCAGCTAATGGGAGGAGCAGTCATTTCTGTACCGTTGAAAAAATGAATTTGTTTTGTTTGAGCCATGTAAATTGTATGTACTGGTCGATTAAGAGTGTAAATAACATATCAGAAGTGATGAAATGAAAATAAGCATTTGTTTGTTAGTATTGCATTAAAAGAAATGAATGCATTATTGATACTAAAAAGCTGATCCTTTCGAATTTCCGGTGCAATAGGATTGCCTCAAGGTCTTGGAAAGTATTACACTTTTTCAGTAAATACACAGTCCAGTGTGCAGTTTTTGGTTGAATGCGAGTTAATTGAAAGTTTAGGTATAACGTATATTTGCTTTGTAAAGTTTGGCCCATTTAAGAGTAAAAATCCTATACATTACGGTGTATAAATGAATGTTGCACGCAAGAAATTTTCCGCCCAATATTTACCGAATGTCTATTTATTAAAATTTAAAGAAACTCAGCTATATGTTATTTATCAAAATTTAAAGAAACTCAGCTATATGTTAAGACATTCTTTTAGTTTTGATGTAGTGATTAATTAAATATGTGTAAGTTATTGTATAAAATGTGAAAAATGGAGCACATTGAGACCTTAATTGGATATATCTTAATGTCGTGTAATTAGAATTCGACCTTGCATAGTGCCACGTATGGCATTTTAAACCATTTTATTTAAGACTTTCTTTTAGTTTGTAAGTATTGATTAATTAAATTTAAGTACGTTATTGTATAAAATGTGAAAAATGGAGTACATTGGGACCATAATTGGAGATATCTTAATGTTGCGTAATTAGAATTCGACCATGCTTAGTGCCACGTATGGCATTTTAAACCCTTTTCTTGTTCACAGTTAAATTCCAGATTTGTTGCAAATAGGTGTATTATATCAAGTTTATCTTATCAACGTTTATTAATATATGAATGAGATTTTTCAATGAAAATGGTACTATTCTTTTCTAAGATTTTATAATGACTGATCCGTCAATAATCAATAAAAAATAATTTATAAATACGTGCTAATTATCTATTAAACTACAATTCAAACTACATGTATTTCGGTATTTTATTCATTTCTTAAATTCACAGCATTGAAAAGCTTTGGACAAACTCATTATTTAGTTGTTTTAAGTATAATTATTTCATTGTTTGATAGGGTGTCTAAAATCATACTTCTGTCTGTAGTAATTCCAACAGCAATATGCTGAACTAAACCTTTGAATGATTGCATGATTATATTAAAATACAATGTAATGCCAATCAGTGTATATGTTCATGTAAAAATCTTTCATTTGTCTTCATTTATGTTTACACTGTTTCAATAGCAGACACGTTATATCTTCATTGAAAGGGTTAGTGCAGAATATAAGTATCATGATCACTCGTATTCTAAGCATTTTTGTTTCACAGATTTAAACAAAACCAGCATGACGCCCTTTGATGTTTACATCAATGCTTTTCTTGTCAAAAAGTTGTATTCACGAAGGTACAAACGTGCTAAAAGTTTAAATTCGATTATAAAAGATAAGACTTTATAATTGTTTACAAAACAGTATTTGATTCTTTCATTTTTTGTCTCTGTTCAAAACATTCAAGGGCTTGAAACTCTTGCTGGAAAGTAGTTCATGGCCTATAGTCAACTATGATTTTCCCGTCAGATATTACATGTACAAAATTAAAGAGCCAGTCATTGATATGTATAATGCATGTACTATGAAATCTTAAATGTTATAATTTTAGAATTTGCTGTTGTGATATATTTTAGCATGCTTAATTTTTTGTGACTGTTATTTAATAAGTTACATTGTATTTTGCAAAATAGAACCCCGGTGTCTACCTTTTACAACACAAAGCACTGAAGCACATTGACATGCATGTTACATGTTCATGAATTGCTGATGTACGATTCTTGAAATACTGACTACAGTAACACTTGGCTAAACCGAACACTTGTATAAGTATGATTATATGACTTTTACCCTTTAACCCACAATCTGCTGAAAATTAACACTGGCTCCACCATTTATGAACATTAAACAAAAAGTTGTATCACAATTTATTACTGAAAAAAGGTTTGTATGACATAGGTCGAAAGGGCCCAACAAGAACTCTGTGAACTGGGTCTACACTATTTGCAGAATCCTTCTACTCGGTTCTCGCACATTAAGGTTAACTCCCATATTTTACATAGTGAACTCGTTCAAACTTACATTTAGAACCCATCCAGTTCATGCGAGGCGTTCCTTTTGAACCCATCCAGTTTTTATACAGAGGTTCCTTTTGGTGAAATCCTTTTGACTTTCATCGGTATAGCAAACAATGCAGATGCTGATCCGAGGGTTTCACCAGAGATCTTCTGATCTGGGTCTACACTATTTGACTGTCTCTCGTGTATGGGATGATGGGAGTTTAGATGTTAAGGAGTACAGGAGAAAGTAAAGCAGAAGATTTCCCTGGGAGCTTTCTACACGACCTTCATCGTGCATTAAGCAGCCACATGGGCTTAATACTATAGTGTCTGTATGATCAATTATAGAATGCTTGTACGTTAAATGGGCTTAATACTATAGTGTCTGTATGATCAGCCATAGAATACTTGTACGTGAAATGGGCTCAATTAATATTAGTGTCTGTATGATCAGTTCCAATGATATTTATAAAACAGAATGTTGTTGAAAAGAACAGGATGTACCATTTAATGCTATAAATCATGAAGACACTTTTTACATAATTGCAAACAGTGTAGACCCAAATCAGACAGCTTCCGTTGAAACTGTCTGATCAGAGTCTGATCCGTTTGCTTATGGAATGATATATTCTCATTCTGGGTCTGATTTCTGCTATGTCCAAAACATGTATGTTTTCAAGTCAGTACAAACATTCATCTGTGTATTACTCTCCCAATTCGACCTGATATTCCGTTTATTATCGCCGGTAATCTTCAGAGAAATTTACAAAGGTATAAGAATGCACTATAAGAATACAATTTTCGTGGAACATGATTATTACCGGCTTTTGTTTTGCTGCTTTCTGTCACAGAGTATTACAAACAACCCCGATAAACATGCCGAAGATTAATTGAGTCTCAGGTCAAATTGGGAGAGTAATAATACTCGTGATGTTATTATTTCTGACCTGAATGTTGACCAGGTAAAGAATTATGCAGGTGTGCCTAGTGTCTGTGTCTAGACAAGCTTATTACATTATGTCTGTGTCGTGTACAGTAGGTAGGTAAGGTGGGTTAGGGTAGGTAGGTAAGGTAGGTAGGTAAGGGTTAGGGTAGGTAGGTAAGGTAGGTAGGTACGGGTTAGGGTAGGTAGGTAAGGTAGGTAGGTAAGGGTTAGGGTAGGTAGGTACGGTAGGCAGGTAAGGGTTAGGGTAGGTAGGTAAGGTAGGTAGGTAAAGGTTAGAGTAGGTAGGTAAGGTTAGGGTAGGTAGGTAAGGTAGGTAGGTAAGGGTTAGAGTAGGTAGGTAAGGGTTGGGGTAGGTAGGTAAGGGTTAGTGTAGGTAGGTAAGGTAGGTAGGTAAGGGTTAAGGTAGCGGGAAAAGGATAAATAGAGATTACATTAAAACTAAAGACAGCCCTGATACACATTGACTCGTTTCAACGTCTGGAATATTGCCAAACATAGCCGATCCAAGCCAAGAAGTATTTCGGGGACTTAGCTATAAAACGTTTTAAAGGCCTTTTGTAAAAGCTTTAATAACACTAGAGCAATTACACAGGGGTTATTACATAAGTGCTCAGGATTTTCTTAGAATATTAAAAGTCTTTAACATCTATAAAACAGATTAAAACAAGGCTGTTGTGTTTATAAAAAAAATCGCATACAGTACAACCCCTCTGAAGCAAATTCTTAACGATTACACCTTGGTGTCTTTAAATGTAGGTGGTTGCTTAAAGAAAGGACGGAGTTGTACAGAAAGCACCTACATGGGCTTACTGCATAACTTTCGTCCTGCATTTAACTACTACCTGCTTTTAAGATACAAAACTAAACTTCTTTTTGGTGGTCGCCGTTAAGTAGAGGTGCTGTGCTTTACACTGTGTTGTTTAACCCTTTCCCTGTTCTATATTTAGTTCAAATTTCAATACCTATTGACTATTCATGGACAAATTAGTTGTAATGAAATATGGAAGGTGCAACATTGTAGCCATTTTAGAAAGAAAATGATTAGATATTAGAAATTCCACTAGTAAACAGAGCAGTCTACTCTATTTGCAAATGCGTGGAAACACGTTTGTATGAGGGAAGGGTGAAACACGTTTGTATGAGGGAAGGGTGAAACACGTTTGTATGAGGGAAAGGGTGAAACACGTTTGTATGAGGAAAGGGTGAAACACGTTTGTATGAGGGAAAGGGTGAAACACGTTTGTATGAGGGAAAGGGTGAAACACGTTTGTATGAGGGAAAGGGTGAAACACGTTTGTATGAGGGAATGGTGAAACACGTTTGTATGAGGGAAAGGGTTAAGAAGTTGGGCATGTACAGATGCAGTTGAACTTTCATATCTCGAACTACAAGGATCATACAAATCACTTCCAACATAACACAGGGTTGAGCCATCCGAATTCTAATTTAAACAATTTATCAAGTTCACAGCTTGGTGCAGATCAAAAGCATGCTAAAAGCTTCTACAGGAGCTTTTGCCATCACTTTTTATCTGCATTAATCCTTTTCCTAATATAAACGTTTTTGCGCATATAAAGGTGTTTTGCAAACAGAGGAGACCCAGATCAGACGGCTCCTATATGAGCCGTCTGATCTGGGTCTGCTCTGTTTGCTAATAGAAGGGTCTGCTCTGTTTGCTAATAGAATGTGAAAGATGTTCCTTTATGCCCCCCCCCCCACACCCTTCTGTCATATTTCATTATAACTACTTTGTTCATGAATATTCAGTAGGTATTGAAATTTGGAATACACATAGAACAGGGAAAGGGTTAAGCTGTCACATGTGTAGTGATACATTTTAGAACAACTCTGTATTGTATAATCTGGAAGGACCTATCTTTTAATCCGAGTTAACCCGAAATTCGAGTTATCCGAGTTCGAGATATCGAAGTTAAGATGTATACATACAGTGATAGAAGTATACTAAAAAGTGATAAAACTAGATCCAAACTCTTATCAACGGATGGCTGAATGTTTTCACACATACACATTCAATGAATTACAATTGCATATTGAAAACTAGATCCAAAGTCTTAAACAGAATGGAAGTCAGGCTGAACTATGAAACTGACATACGAGACAGTGCACGGCAACACCAGAATCACAAATAAAATGCGTGCTCGTCTCTCTCGGGTTGTAAGTAGTAATTTATCGAGACCGGTGGTGACTTCAAATTTCAGACTTCAAACTTCACGGTTCACAGTTACTATATAGACACGAATGACGTCATGAGATTTTCCCGCGTTTTTTCTTTAAAGGTGATTGAGATTGAAGGAATTAATTTCGTTTACTGTTTTTAATGATTGGCATCTAGATACAATATATTTGGAAGTAATTGAAGAAATTCGCCAATTTTTATGTTTGTTTTCTGCAAATGTTAAATAAATGAAAAATTGTCCAATGGTCGGGTTGTAAGTAGTAATTTATCGAGATCGGTGGTGACTTCAAACTTCAGACACTTCAGCCTACAAACTTCAAACTTCAGACTTCAGACTTCGCGGTTCACAGTTAGTATATAAACACAAATGACGTCATGAGAGGATTTTCCAGTGTTTTTGCAAAGGTGATTTCGTTTACTATTATAATGCTTGGCATCTAGATACACTATATTTGAAAGTTATTGAAGAAATTCGCCAATTTTTATGTTTGTTTTCTGTAAATGTTAAATAAATGAAAAGTTGTGTATATTATTGTAATTCCACTATAACCCATTAATCCCTAACGATGAGTATACACATCATTCACAAAGTACAGTAAAACCTCTCTATAATGACCACTAGATTGTGGTAATTAGTTGGTGTTTTAGGCAGGTGGTTGCGTAAAGCAAAGTGAAAGTAAAACAGAACGCTCCTATAGGAGCGTTCTGTTTTACTTTCACCTTGCTTTAAGCATCCACCTGCTTTTAACATGAAATACTTGATGTAATTTAATGGCCGTTGTATAGAGGTTTTACTGTACCTGTGATAAGTACACTTATCCTATGCAACTAGTGAAGACCTTTGCCAAAGCTCTCTTAAAGGAGCCATCTGATCAGGGTCTACACTATTTGAAACACAACAGAATGTACCTATTTTGGGCCATTTGCTCTGCTTGCTGATGGAGTTTTAAAAATATGCTTCTTTATTTTCTAAAATGGCTTCACCTTTTTAACATATTTCGTTGTAAATATTTTACCATGAATATTCAGTTAGGTATTGAAATTTGGAATAAACAGAGAACAGGAAAAACGTTAAGACAGATATAGTGCCAAGCATTCTGCATCCTGATGACACGTGACGTACGGTTACTATGGGTCATATAATGTTGCGAATATCATTAAAATGTCTAACAAAATATTGAGCGTGTTTCCCAAGAAAGAGTGAAAACATGTACGATACATTAATTTGCCCGTTTGGTCACAAGTATTGAATGAAAGTTATACTGGTTTGTACATCTATACATGTTTATGATTCCAGAATTATTCTGTAAACAATGCCATCTTTTGAATTAGCACATTTGCACCCAGTGTATCTTAATCCCGTGCTGTTGCAGATGAATGTAGTAGGAAATAATGGCATCATGAATATGCATTGTCTGCAGCTTTATAATGGTATGTTGGTTGTGCATATTAACCCTTTCCTCCATAATTAAGCCTTTCTACGCCCCTGCAAAAGTCACTTTTTGAAACCATTGTGGTAAATAGAGCATTTCCTCCATAGGAGCAAATGCTCTATATTTATCACAAATGTTTCAATACTACATAATTCTATTTTTTTCCTTTTCTCTACATAATGCACCTTTTGGGTAGATACATTCATAGAGGTTGGATCTAAAAATAGCCTATGGGGTAATGGGTTAACGTCATTTGTGCCAACTATGGGCGAACTGGAGGTTCCCTGTGAGAGACCCATGCGCAATGTCCTACTCTTATTATCGACAGGTGTGCTTTGTGTTATGAGCATTGAACTAAATAGCATGATCAAGTTAGAACACGGTTCGATCTTTGCATATTTGTAACATTCTGTTTAATAAAATGTAGCTATTCAATTTTCTACTCAATATAACGCTAACCCGAATAATACTAAATGTTCAAAAGCAACGATTCATCATTTTCAACGATTGAGTCAATTCAGTAAGAGTTGCCTCCCTTGTATCACCTAATCGGCTAATGTGCCTCAATGATACGAAACTAATCAAAGGGATAGAATGTTCAACCAGCATAAAGCTATCCATCTTAAATCATATTTAATACATAAATTCGGTCTCATTTACAGGTAGCGTACTGTCTGTTTTGAGGAAGTCTCATATCTGAAATAACACTGTTTGGATAACTTCATATGGAACTACGGGTGTGTCTACAACGCTGGCGAATCACACCGGAAACATCGATATTTAACATTCATTAAACCCACTACAATAAAACCTCTCTATAACGACCACTAAATTACATCAAGCATTGTGTGTTAAAGGCATGTGGTTGCTTAAAGCAAGGTGAAAGTAAAACAGAACGCTCCTATAGGAGCGTTCTGTTTTACTTTCACTTTGCTATAAGCAGTCACCTGCCCTAGATACCAACTAATTAACACGATTTAGTGAGCGTTATAGAGAGGTTTTACTGTATATATAATTGTAACCAACGTTTACAGACTTTTTGAATGCGTCATTTATAGACGCAGCGCTTTTAAGCATCATTTATCAACTTTCTCTTTTGGGTTCACTCTAAATCTCAGTTTGAAAAAGCGTGTCTGTTAATTACATTGCCAGTATGTATAATGGACTAAATTATTTGAGTGGAATACATAACACACTTCAAGAGATGAATGTTTATAATTATATGCATGTACAATTGCATATCTCTATAGCGACCACTTAATGAATAAATACGAGTCGCTTTAACTCTTTTATTCATAAATTATTTAAGGAACACCCGTCTAGATCTTACTTTGGATCCCATCCAGTTTCATGTGGAGGGGAAAACAAACAAAATACTTCCTGGAATAATCAGCTGAAATTGAAGAGTTCAACAAACAGTGCAGATCCTGATCAGAGGGTTCCTTCAGAAGCCTCTGATCTGGTTCTTCATTGTTTGCTTATAAAAGCAAGTAATGCAGAAGGACAGGAGCTTTCCGCATAACTGTCACCCTGCATTAAGCTACCTGCTGTCTTTATAACCCAATACATGTATATGCCATTAGATGTTTTACTGTGCATGTATATAATACATGGTTGTATTTATAGGCAACTTAGTGTCTAATTGTCTCCTGGGAAATAATGCACTTTTTATCGCAGTTGTTTTAAAGATGTATCAAAACACACAAGACTGGGTCATCGTGCAAAACGCACAAGACTGGGTCATCGTGCAAAACATTAATTTGCTTTTTCCTTTAGATTATTTCAAATGTCTGATTGATTGTCCAACGGTCTGTGTCTTCTGTTATAATTATGTATTATCCTTAGATGGGTTTCATGCATTAAAGTTTAAACACTGTTTCACAAGACATCATAATTCCACTTGTTCAACCACCTTTGCTAATACATACAATGTATTTACAAACAGATCCTATAAGACTGATTAGCCTAACAAACAATCTATATTGTATATGTGTGTTTGTTTCTGTGTTCTGTAATTATTATTAGTAGTGGTAGTAGTACATGTAGTATTATCCGCCCAATTTGACCTGAGACTCGATTAATCTTCGGCGTGTTTATTGGAATTGTTCGTAATACTCTGTTACAAAAAATAGCAGAACAAAAGCCGGAAATAATTATGTTCCACGAGGATTGTATTCTTATAGCTCAGTCTTATAGTTTCGTAAAGTTATCCGAATATTACCGACTATAATAAATGGAATATGCATGAGTCTCGGGTCAAAATGGGAGGACATTATTCGTATTATCTCGAACAAAAACAATGCAGACTTGCCCATTTATTTGAACATGATACAAATATTGACGTTTCAGTTAACATATCAGTGATTTTAAAACAAGCCCAGCCTATACAATGTTCTCCTATAAGTAATAATAAAAATAACAACAAAAATAATATTATTATCCTCCCAATTTGACCTGAGACTCATGCATATTCCATTTATTATCGTCGGTAATCTTCGGATAAATTTCCGATGGTATAAGGATGCGCTATAAGAATACAATCCTCGTGGAACATGATTATTCGGTTTTTGGTTTGCTATTTTTTGTCACAGAATATTACAAACAATCCCGATAAACACGCCGAAAATTAATCGAGCCTCATGTCAAATTGGGAGGATAATAACACGCATTGTACTTTAAAATGGAACATAATCCAGGGACACCTAACATGATTATCGAATCAGCTAAGCTACTGAGGTTTCTGATGGTACCCGAATTACAGATCCTAATCAGAGGGTCGAGGGTAAAGACCACTGACAATATATTGCCAAAGAACGATACGAACCATTTCTGACAGATATAACAAATAGGAAGAAATCCATATATACCCTGGTTCTAACTTCCAAGGTTATAAAATATTCTGCTTTCGAATCTGTGTTCATTTTCAAGAATCCGATGACTGAGAATGAGGTCAGACTCAAACTTAAAAGTTATTATAACCTCGAGACCAGGTCTATATTATTTAAGTAAATTTCTTGGGAAATGGTCATTGTGAATCTATATCCATATCAGACAACACATCCATGGTGTGGTATCTGGTCAAGTTAAACGCAGTATGGAATGGCAGGACACAAATTACGTAAAGTCTCGCTAATGTGACCACATAATCCTCCCACCAAGGTCATAGATAACTCTTGATGGAGTCTGAGTAGACCCAGGTCAGATAACTCTTGATGGAATCTGAGTAGACCCAGGTCAGATAACTCTTGATGGGGTCTGCGTTGACCCAGGTCAGATAACTCTTGATGGAGTGTGCGTTGACCCAGGTCAGATAACTCTTGATGGAGGATGCGTTGACCCAGGTCATATAACTTCTCATTGGGTCTGATCAAGGTCTGCTCTGTTTCCTGTGGACAATGTAGATCTGATTATATAGGTTCTGGTATGGCCATACTCACTAGTGTAGCTCCCGATGGAGCACTCTTATAAACATATGTAAAAAATGTAGCTCCCAATAGAGCACTCATAAACATATGCAAACAGTGTAGCTCCCAATAGAGCACTCATAAACATATGTAAACTGTGTAGCTCCCAATGAAGCATTCTTAACATACGCAAACAGTGTAGCTCCCGATAGAGCACTCTGATAAACATATGCAAACAGTGTAGCTCCCGATGGAGCAATCTTAACATATGCAAACAGTGTAGCACCCGATGGAGCACTCTGATAATCATGGGAAAACAGTGTAGCACCCGATGGAGCACTCTTATAAACATATGCAAACAATGTAGCTCCAGATGGAGCATTCTGATAAACATAGGAAAACAGTGTAGCTCCCGATGGAGTTCTCTGATAAGGATCTACACTGTTGTGGCTATACCAATATATACCAAAGGGTTTCAGAAGTTTGTATACTTTATTATGCACAAATGATGAGTTACATTTACAATTAGGACGAGTTTATCGTAATATGTTATACCGGTATAGGAGGTAAAAGTTCATTCTCATAAACACGTTCATTCTTATAAATATATTCCTGCAGTAAATGGTTGTACATCTACGAATACTGCCAGACGGTATCAATATCAGGACGATATATTAGGACGGAATCTTAACCGTATCCCTGTTGAGTATCCATGTAAGAAATTATGACATCATGAATATTTATGGACGGAATGTTTATAATGGCAAATGTACACATGATGTTTTAGTATTGGTAGAAACTATAGGGTCTATTATAATGTCATAAGCAAAAACGGCTCTGTTCCTATAGGAACCGTCTGATCTAGGCCTACCCTGTTTGCAAAGGCGTGAGAAGCTGAGAAGCGTTTGTATAAAGGAAAGTATTATCCCGCTTTGAAAACAAATGTAAGCTTTTTAGAAACTCATTGACGGAATATCAAACAGCTTGGATCCTGGTGAGAATTCGAACTACTCTGCGTCTCATATGGATCAAACTGTTTGCAAAGTCGACGAATCTACAACAACAACCGCGATGGCCAACAACAACCGCGATGGCAACTACAGTGGTAAACTGCATGTTAAACGAACACATATTTAGGTGAAACAAACTGGATCCACCTATCGCCTTGTGTACTCAATGATTGAGCTGCAGAGTAACTGTAGAAAAGTAATAAAGGATGCGACAAAAACGAGATAGGTCTAGTACAAATATCCGACGTCCTCCTTCCGTTTCCGGATTTAGGAGAGCGTCCTCTAATGGCTTACATGTAGATTAGCAACTGTTGACTTTATTACGACACCGTATAATCATGAAAATCACAATAACGTAAGAATAGCACATACTCAATAGATCTATCAACATCCCTCTTTCTTTAAGAAAATTAACTCTTTTAACTGACAGACTGAAGCATAAACTGACAGTTCACTGTAAAATACTATTAGTAGCTTGAACAAAGAGCTGACTAGAACTTAATGCCTTAAAATGTGATTAACATGAAGTTTGTCTACCTTGACAACTACTCTTTAAACAAAAAAATAATATCAATGTTACAACCACACATCACTTAAACATAACTTCAAAGTCTGACCATACTCTTATGTCTACCTTCATTCTGTAATGAAACACCTGTCACCGAGTCCACTTACTATTATCAGCAATACTCTATTAATCAGTCATTCATTCATATTCACTCATGTAGATTCACAATTAATAGCAAGTGTCCTAATAGGTTCACTGAAACAGTTACTTGTGAAATGAACTCTGTATTTTGTAAACAGTCTTAACCAAAATACCAATACAAATAACACTTGAAACATGTAACAATGGCTCAAATTTTAAAAAATGTGATTCTACATTAAGTCAAACAAAAATCAAATCTCATGGTAATCTGGACTCTAAAAGTCTTAGTTACTATGATCAATATGAAATGTTATAACCCTGACTGTGAGAGTCCTACAATACTGATTACATTATAATAACACACACACACACATACAGAAATAATCAGCACTATTTTACACATAGTCTCCCAGATGTTGTGGACGTTGTATGTCTCTCCTGGGCCTAAGGTTGTATCTACCCGGGCTAGTTTTGGGAGCTGCAGCAGGAGTAAGAGTCTCGCCAGACGACGCAGCTGTTGACGCGTTCTCAGTTGCTGGCGCGCTCGCGGGTGCTTGTGCACTAGCGGTTGCTGGTGCATTCTCGACTTCCTTTCGTGCACTATGATGACTCGTCTCTGTGTTTAGATCACCATAGCGAGGTGGTGACTGCTCGCGAATGTGTACTGGCACACTTGTCGATCGGATGTGAACGTGATTTCTGGTATACAGCGCATTATCTTCACTGCGCACTTTATAGCTATTTTCACTGAAGCCTACAATTATGCCTTTCTTCCAAGGCTTTTTACTCTGCTTAAAGAAATACACTGATTCACCGACACGAATCTTATGTTGATCTCGCGCACTTTCGTCAAACCACTTTTTGACGGTTGCTTTACAACGCGATCGCGACTCGTTGATTGGCTCTGCTTTCACTCGCGAAGGGATCCACGTTCTCGGCTTCCTGTTCATCAGCATCTCTGCTGGGCTTCTTTTAGTGTCGGCGCGCGGAGTGTTTCTTTGCTCTAATTTGGCTTCCAATGGATCGGTACGCGAATCGTGACACTTGATAAGCAGCGTTTTCATCGCCTTTACCGCGCTTTCCGCCTTCCCATTCGACGCGGGATGATGGGGAGACGTAACATGATGTTGAATGCCCCATTTTCCCGTGAATTCGCGAAATTCCTTGGATGTGTACTGGGGACCACCATCGGTTATCAGCTCTCTTGGGACGCCGAATCGCGCGAAGTGTTTCTTCATTCTGTCGATGACTTGCTGGATGTTTGCCGCCGTGAGATGATCTACTTCTACGAAGCTGGTAGTCCACGACTACTAGATACACTCTGTTCTGTATTTCGAATAAATCGGAACCGACCTTATCCCAAGGTTTTTGTCCATCATCATGCTGTTTCAGCGTTTCTTTTTGAGGCGGCGGCTTTCGGTCTTCACATTGAACACAGTTTTTCGCAAATTGTTTGATCTCGTGCCTCATTCCTGGCCAAAAAATAGTTCCCCTCGCTCTTCGATCCATGCTTTCAAAAACGAGATGGGCTTTGTGCAGTCTCTGCAACATTTCTCTTCTAAGCACTTTCGGGATCACTACAGCTTCACCTTTTAAGATGACTCCATCTTGGCAACTAAGCGTATCTCTTAGTGGGTGGTACTCTCTGAGTTCAATACTAATGTCACTTTTATTTGGCCAGCCAGACACTATCAAGTTCTGCAGTTCTTGCATTGAAGAATCTTCTGCTGCTGCTTTACCTCCAGTATTCTAGCATCTGGAAACTGATCGAAAACACCATTTTCTACACCTCGGATGTCCATCCGGTCTGATGTTTCATGTTCTCCTGTTTCAGTATAGGCACGGCTTAACGTGTCGGCTATTACCAGATCTGTGCCTTTCACATACTGAAATTGAATATCATACCGCAACAGTTTCATAATGATATCTTGCAGCCGTTTTGGGACCTGTCCAATAGGTTTCTTCAATATTGTCTCTAGCGGTTTATGGTCATTTTGGACGATCACTTTTCGCGCGTACATGTATGTGTATTGATCAAAGCGCATCAATCCATACAAGATCGCCAGAGCTTCTTTTTCGATCTGTGCCCATTTGCGTTCAGAAGTGGTGAGGGACCGTGAAGCGAATTCAATCGGCTGTCCATCCTGCATCAGAACAGCACCTAGACCACTCTGTGAACTGTCAGCTTGGATAACTAGCTCCTTTTCTGGGTCAAAGTACACTAGTATGGGTGCATTTGCAATCTGATCTTTCATTTTGTGGAAACTAGCTTCACACTCTTCTGTCCATTTCCACTCTGCATCCGTTTGAGTCAGTTTTCTCATGGGCTCTAGGGTGGTAGCTAAATCTGGAAGGAATTTTGCCATGTATTGCGCGAGACCACAAATTTTCCGCACTTCTGTTACATTTGTAGGTGTCGGCATTTTGCGAATTGCCTCTACTTTCTTCTCGTCTGGCATAACACCTTTGTCAGTGATTGATCTTATGGCCATAGAATGTGATTTCCTTACCGATGTCTTTCTTCTCTTCGTTGAGGATAATGTTTTGTTCTGCACATCTCTGCGACAGTGCTTTCAGCTTGCGATTGTTGTCGGCATTCGCAGCTTGTTCATTTTCACCACAGCCTATCACTATGATGTCATCGGCTATCACAAAAGTTCCATCAAGACCATTCAGGGCTTCATTCAGTCTTCTGGCGAAGATTTCACTAGACACGTTGAGGCCGAAGGGCAATCTCGACCATCGATACCGCCCAAAAGGTGTGATCATAGTTGTCAATTTGCTGGATTCTTTATCTAGTCGTACATGCCAGAACGCTTCTTTCACGTCTAACTTTGTGAACAGTTTTGCCTGATTCAGATTTGGCAACACATCATCAAATGTAGTCAGTCTGTATCTCTCGCGTTTCAGGACTTTGTTCAAGGGTTGCGGATCTAGACAAATTCTCAGCTTACCATTTGCTTTCCGCACAACTGCCATTTGGTTGACCCATTCCGTTGGTTCTTCTACTGGTATCAAAATACCTCTTTCGACGAGCGTGTCGATTTCTGACTTTACTTGATCCTTGATAGCTATCGGAATTTTTCGCGAAGGCAAAACGATGGGCTTTGCATCATTCTCAATGTGCAGCTTTGTTTCACCGTGATCACCGAGATCCATTTCTACTTTCCCTATGAAAGAATCAGTGTTTATGTTGATCAAGGACATTTCTTGAACTGTTTTCAGACCTAGCAGACTTTGAAAGTCATTTGGAACGACAACAAACTTCACATCATGTGTCGAACCAGTCTTCGGATTTTTCGTCGGAAGTGTCACTTCACCTAATGGTTTCAAAGTCGATTTGTTCCACATTCTCAGTGTAGATGCATTGCTCTTGACCTGGCTCTTTCTCACATATTTCTGGTTTATGGTATTGACTTCTGAACCAGTGTCAATTTGGAACTTGACATCACAGTCATTCACGATCATTGTCGCGATTACCTTTGATCGAGATTCAAAAGACGCTAACCAGAATTCATCATTGTCATTAACATATTCACTCTCAGTTTGTACAGAGTTTACCCCATCACGCCTACATTTTGCTTTGAAATGGTTGTTACCTCCACATTTCGCACATTTTTTACCCCATGCTGGACATTTCTCTTTCTTAGGTGGGTGATTCTTGCCACAAAAGTCACACTGCTTATGCTCAGCTTTTTGTTTTGCTTTGCCAGAAGTGGGTCTTGCTGGGTATTGTTTATACTGTCTTTTCTGGCCATGAGTGTCAGATTTGGGGCTAGCAGTGTTTAACTTGTTTACAGAGATATCTGAAGGCTTTTCTCTCAACTCTTGTACATGCTTCCGTGATTGTTCATATGCACGAGTTAAATTATAGCAGACATACAGCTAATCGCAGTTGGATGAATACTCCAGATATGGTTCCGTACACGGAATAAATTCAGTGTTTGGTGGACAGAATCACACTCAGGTCGAACCACCACCGACCTTGTCAGCCGAAAACCTAACCACTTGGCCACGGAGGCTCCGGACTTAAAATAATCTGAACTATGAAACTTACATTTCAGAAATAAATATATACATGTTGAACAAGAACATATCGAACAGAGTATACCCAGATCAGCAACTGCCATAGCAGCCGCCTGATCAGGATCTGTTACCTTTGCTTATGGAGTAAATTATATTTGATTCAGCAACTTCTCTCATGGCCAAATTTCCCGTGTTCGTATGTCAATTTCACATACATGCATGCTAATTAATTCCCAAAATGCCATTAGTTCTTGCATGAATATTCATCTGGTAAATGATTGAAATGGCATAAAACATGAATTACAGAGGGGCAAGTGGCAAATAAAGCTAAATAGGACGGGAGTCGCTACCTGCGATCTGTTGCATTTAACGAATTGCATTTAATGTGGAGTATATGGATAATTTTTACATGGACTTTGCAGGCTAGTTATGGACATTGGCTGGAATCATTTTCTTGTGAGTTATAATATCTATAAAGGGAGTTTTGAGCATAAAATTATTGTACTCTTTATTATATAGTACTGCAGTGTGCAGTGAAGCGTTGCTCTATCGACAATTATTGGACAATACCTGGACAATACCTGTGTATACCTATGTTTTGTATAGCTCTGGTTTTGGGTATTTGAGAAATGTGTACTGTGTATTGTGTAGCAACTACTCAACTGATCGTGTGCTGGACACAAATAGAAATATACGGAAGACAATACTTACCATAATACTTACCGTAATACTTACCATAAACTGTGCATATATATACGTTTAATCTGAATCCGATCAATAACATCATGGCAACTGAGTTGGCTTTGTATAGGGCAAGAATAGGCCTATTTGCCTTAAATTTGAAAGTCAAGCACCATAAACAGAAATATGAGAAGTACACGCGGTATACTACTGGCTCTGATGTTCACTTCAGATCCCTCCTGACGAACTTTTGTATATTGATTATCACATTGTTGTGCTACAGTACTGTGCGACTTCGCATGCATGTTGAAGACACTTATGCTTCAAGTCGCATATATGACTGCAATTGGTCGTCTCCAACAGCTGCTGGGGGCACTATGTCGTCATGCTCAGAATACGGTGGACAGTATCGGACATACCTATCCAGGATTATAACTTTGGCCGGTGATATAGAGACAAATCCGGGCCCTGGGCCAAGTTGTGACGTCACTGATGATAATACTGCCAAGATCTTGTATGCAATAAATGGCGCGACACAAGAAATTGGGAAGGTGAAATCTGAACTGCAGAAAGTTCGCGGAGAAGTTCAAGACGTAAAGTTGGAATTGTCAAGTGTCAAAAATGAAATACGGTCCATTCGAGAAACTGTTCATAAGGTTGAAACTGAACAAAACGACATGAAACGTAGACTCGGTAATGTAGAAGAAAGTGTTGATGGTATCCAAAATGAACATGAAGTTCTTGTAACTGATATGGGTATGCTATCAATGCAGCATGAAGACCATTTTCAACGTCTCAGTGATATAGAACAACAACTTAATATTATCGAATCTGAAAGGCTCCAAAACTCAATGAGAATATTCGGGTTAGCCGAGACGGAAATAGATGAAGATAGTCTGGAAAGGTTGGTTAAGGAAAAACTCTTAGGTGTCGCGGAAGACGACCCTTTCCCAGATGATGCTATATTATCGGCTCGTCGAGTAGGTGAAATTCGGGGAAACCCCCCAAACAAATTCGAAAGTGGTGATAGTAAAGATGACAGTGATGAAGATTATGAGCGTATGGTGATTGTGAAATTCAAGTCTAGTGAGGATAAATTTAAATTGTTCAGATATCGAGCTGTCCTAAGGGATAACGGTATTAGAGTTTCTAGTGATCTATCTTTCATTCAGAGACAGCAGTTAAAGGAGGTTAGAAAGCGAGGTCTGATTGGGTACTTCAAAAACGGTAGAATGGTCACACGTTCTAAGGATGTTCAGGTGAGAAATAGGGTGTTCAAGACAGCTAGACGCACTAACAGAAACCAGAGAAGTGCAAATGATAGTGAAAATGGTTCTGCTATGGAAGTTACTGGTGTGGGAAACCCTAATGATGATAACGCTTTGCAAAATGATCTGGGTGGGGTACATGTAAAATAGGATGACGGCCAACGCCCTGCACAACACAGTGGCTTACTTAATATACTTTCATGGAATGTGGGTGGCCTAAGATCTAAACTTTTGTCCTCTGATTTGTTAAATTTCCTCAATGCCTTCGATATTTTTGGAATCCAGGAGACATGGGACCTTGACCATAGCTATGTGACAAATTTTCTGCCACAATATACAATTTTCACGTGTAATGCCAAACAGTCTAATGTAGGTGGTCGTGCTATGGGTGGCGTTTTAGTTGGTATAAAAAACATTTTGTCTAACTTTGTAAAACAGGTTTGCTGTGACTTTAAGCACGGTGTTCTACTGGTTCTGAACAAATCATTATTTGACTTTGATAAAGATGTTTTGTATGCCAATTTGTACATTCCTCCTGAAAATTCCCCAATATATGAACTTTATAGAACAACTGTGTTACAACAGTTTGAAGACATGTTAGCTGACTTTGATTTGTCATGTTACGAAATTCTTTTAAATGGTGATCTCAATGCGAGAACATCTGATATGTTAGACCACACTGTGTGTAATAACCAGTATATCCCTGAATTCCAAGAATTTGTGGATATACTGGATGGGGATATTGGCAGGGTCAGGAGCTCCACTGATAAAGTAATCAATAGCCATGGCCGTCAGTTAATTGAGTTCTGTAAAACCCACAGCTGTTATATTCTTAACGGTCGGTTTGGAATAAACAGTGGGGATTTTACATTTATATCCCAGAATGGATGCAGTACAATTGACTATTTTATTAGCACAAAATGTTTGATGGACTATGTAGATAGTTTTGGCATTTTGCCTAGAATTGAAAGTTGCCACTTGCCTCTTACTATTGCACTAAGGTATAGCATCAATGTTGATTATGACAAAGGTGATGATGGTGAAACAACTTACTATAAGGTTGATGATGCTGAGCTTTATCTTCGCAACTTGCACGAAACCGTGTTACATGGCGGATTTAATAGTGTTGACACTATGTTAATTGATCCGGATTCTGATGTTGATGTTATTGTATCTGAGCTAGAAAACATTATTTTGCAAAGCAGTGACATATTCAAAAAGGTTAAGCGTAAACATACAGTAAATAGTCATAAAACTTGGTATGACAATGATTGTCGGAAAGCAAAGCTGATAGCAAGAAAGGGCCTACGTAGATTCAGATCATTAAGATCGAATGATACATTACAAAAATATATACAGAAGAAGCATGACTATAAAGCAATTTGCAGAAGGAAGCAATTTGAGTTCAATAAACAACGTCTTCGCTCTCTTGAATCCAAAATAAATAGTTCAAGGTCATTTTGGCATGAAATAAAAACATACTTGGGAAAGCCACGTGTTGAACCGAATATAGCACTTGAGGAGTGGTATGGGCATTTTAGTCAGTTGTTTACGACCGACTCAAATGAAATGCAGTCCGACCACCCCTCTATGAATATTGCTGAAGTGGTTCTCGATGAAATTCAGGAATTACTTTTAAATACTGAAATAACAGTTACAGAAGTAAAGGATGCAATAAATTCACTCAACGTACATAAATCTGTTGGTGGTCGAATGCTTCCTAAGCATCTTTTCTACGGTTTAGATGTATTACAACCTTATATTGTAAGACTTTTCAACATGCTATTTTCTAGGGGTGAGTTTCCTGAACAATGGACCAATATTGTAATTGTTCCATTGCACAAGAAAGGTAATATTAATTGTACAAATAACTATAGAGGGATAGCCTTGATAGATGTGTTAAGTAAAGTTTATATCTCGATACTTACAAAACGTCTTACCTTTTACACTGATGTATATAGCAAGATATGTGAATGTCAAAGTGGTTTTAGAGCTGGATACTCTACAGTTGACAATGCCTATATACTGTATTCTATTGTAACTAAATATCTATGTAGGAAAAAGAAATCATTATATGTTGCCTTTATCGATTTCCAAAAGGCGTTTGACTCAGTTAACCATAGCATATTGTACCATGTTCTGCAAAAGAATGATGTACATGGAAATCTTTTTGAAGCTATAAAGTCTATTTATAAATCTGTTAAAGCTTGTGTTAAAACACGCTATGGGTATACCAGAACTTTTGAGTGTCCAATTGGTTTACGCCAAGGTTGTAATCTGAGTCCTATACTATTTGTTATGTTTATAAATGAATTATACACTATGCTATGCAATTAAGGTACACGAGGTGTTCAATTATTTCCAGATGTAGTTGAAGTATTTCTACTTATGTTTGCCGATGATATTGCTTTAATTGCAGATACGGTAAATGGGCTGCAAAACCAGCTAAATATTTTGCAAACCTTTTGCCAAACATACAAACTCAAAGTTAATATTGCTAAAACAAAAGTGATGGTGTTTAAACGTGGTGGTAGATTAGCAAACTGTGAAAAATGGGTCTATAATGGTGACAGGATTGATGTTGTAAGTTGCTTTACATATGTCGGCATGAATTTTACGAACCGCCTTTCCTTATACAAAATGGCAGAGGCAACAGCATGTAAAGCGAAAAAGGCTTTACTTAGTATTTTTAGCTCCCTTCATCAATTCCCATGTTTACCATACAGAACATTTTTTAAACTGTTTGACACAAAGATATCGCCTATTCTGTTGTATGGTTCAGAATTATGGGGTATTAAAAGTATGAAATGTGTAGAACATATCCAGATATTTGCATGTAAACGTTTTTTAAGAGCTATCACCAATGCATGTAATGACGCCATACTTGGTGATCTGGGGAGATACCCCATGAGTATAATTGCTGGTAAAAGATGTATCAACTATTGGCTAAGAATATTATCTATGCCCAGAGACAGATATGTTCGACTATGTTATGAAATGCAATTGCACTTTGACAGTTTAGGGTACAATAATTGGGTTACAGATTTGAGAATGCATTTATATGAAAACGGTTTTGGATATCTTTGGGAAGCCCAACATGTACAGAATCATCATATTTTTTTGTCTGAATATTTGCAGAGAATCAAAGACCAATTTGTACAAAATTGGAGAACAAGTTGTCTAGAGAAAAGCAAGTTAAAATACTATGTCGGCTTTAAACATGAATTTAATGTTGAAATATATGTGCATGCTATTGATATAGTGAAATTCAGAGTGAGTATGGCAAATTTCCGGTCTTCCTCACATTGCCTTATGATTGAAAAGGGTAGACATTATGGATTAACACAGGAATTTCGTACGTGTCCATATTGTGATGGATGTATTGAGGATGAAATTCATTTCATACTCATATGTCCATTATATAAAAGCCTTCGCGACAAGTACATACCAGATATCTTTGCAAAATACCCATCTGAAGAAAAATTCTACAGATTGATGTCTTGCAATGATACAGATACTATACGAAATTGTGCCATGTATATTTATTATGCCTTTAAAGAACGATCAGACTATTTACAAGTATTTGACTAGAACACGAAATCATAGTTAGTACGCGCACTGTTGGCATCACCATTAGAAGTTTCCTCTTTAGCAGTCATCTTGCAAAGATGGCATTTGAAAGAGATATATCCTAACATAATTATATTACTACTATGCGAGTACATATTAACATGTTTTCTATGCAATGTTAAGTGTAATTCTTATTGTATATATCTTCACACACATGCGTTAGTATTGTTTGTATATGATAACATATTTGTGTACGGGCCGGAGGCCTTATTACTAATAAACTTTGAACTGAACTGAACTGAAGTGACTTGCAGTAGATCACATTTTGAACATTTTTACAGATTAACCCATTTTCTCCTACAGACGCCTTTATGTGCCTCTGTAAAAGTCATTTTTGAAACCATTGTGATAAATAGAGCATTTGCTCCATAGGAGCAAATGCTCTATTTATCACAATGGTTTCAAAATTACACAATTCTAAACTTTTCTCTATCTATAGTTAATGTTCCTTTTCGGTAGATTGATTCAAAGAGGTTGGGTCTAAAAAAAAACTATGAGGGAATGGATTAACATTCATATTGTATGACACTTACATGTAGATCCAAACTATGAGCTTAACCCTTCACTGCATAGAAACGCCTGATCAGTAACGTCTTTGCATAAACAGAGTTGAAACCGCCGTCCCGTCAACGTTTACTAATCGAAATTCTACATAAATACTTGAATTGCTCTATTCTAATATTTCGACCACTAAGGACCTTTTTTTTAAAAGATTATCATGTCAAAATGCACGTCACATTTTTGTTACATGCATTCAGCCATGTAACAAAAACGTGACGTGTATTTTGACATGATAATCTTTGAAAAAGGCCCTTAGTGCTCGAAATATTAGATCAGAGCAATTCAAGTATTTATGTATTACATGTATATTAATTCCCTGTTTTGGAATAATTTCTTCATTGTGAAATTCTACAGTTGCTGGTATTTATATGTTTATTTATCGCAACATAAAGAATACCTTAAATGTTATTCATGCATGAATATTCACGGAGTAAAGGGCTAACTAAACCGCCTAAAATCCAGAGTTTGAATTCTTTTGAGTTGTCATAGCAATACTTCACTGCAGTAGAGTTTCGCTAAATCGACTACATGATTTAGTGTAAAACCAGGTGGTTACTTGATACGGGACAAACGTGGTACAGAGAGCCCCTGTAGGAGTTTTCTGTTTCACCTTTGACCTGCATTAGCTACTACCTGTTATGAATATACAGAAGTGAAATTTGGTGAGTGGTCGTATTAGCGAAATATTACTGTAGAATACGTACAGGGTTATAAAGCAAGTACCTGTGAGTCTGTGTGTGTTCACTGTTGGCAATGTAGACCAAGAGGACGTTCGTTACTCCAAAGCCTTAAACTGATGCATTGGCATACATGTATGTATCTTGGATTAAATCAGGTGTTTCTTTTTATAAGCCTATATATTTTCAGCGAGTATACATGTAATTATATCCCCACAAACAAAGTTTTAGTGAGTATACTGGAGTCACCCTGCTGGCCGATCGGGTGCTCGGTCCGTCAGGCCGCATTTAAGCATGGGTAGTTGGCTCCGTCAAGTTAAAATTAATTGAATTTATATTTGGCATACGTAATAACTATGAATAGTAGATGTGCAAGACGCATGTGTTTAGCGCCAGACATTGCAGAAGTATTCCCCTTGAACCAACTTTGAGTATTTCTTTTGTCATTTTGGCATGAATCATGGGTCGTTGGTGTCGCACTTTCCTCCTTCAATTTGAAATATATTGAATTTATCTTTAGCATACACACTAACCAGGAAAAGTTAATGTGCAAGACGCAATTTTTGTGTGTTTAGTGCCAGACATGGCAGAGATATTTCCCTTCGAACATGGAGTATGTTTTGGATATCTGGGCATGTAACATAATTATATAGGTACTTGGTACACGCCCTTTGGCTTGTGATCACGGTTTTCGTGCGGTGTACGTATCACTCTTATTGATAGTTCTACAGTAGAACCCCTCTAAGGCGATCACTTAATGAATAAACATTGATGTATTTATAAGCAGGTAGTTGCTTAATGCAGGGCAAAAGGAATGCAGAAAGCTCCTCTAGGAGCTTTCTGCATTCCTTTTGTCCTGCATTAAGTTACCACCTGCATCTAGCACCCAAAATTATACCTCTTTTGGGTGGTCGTATTAGCGGGGTTTTACTGTAGTTATTTATGTCTTCTAGCATATTGTTAAGGGATTAAATGATAGAAAGGTCGTGATAATTCGAAAAGTGAAAGTATAGAAACTTTATATGATATTCTGTAACAATTTGAATTAATTGATATTTCAGTACTTCTGGACTTTTTTCAAAGAACTAAAGCTTCATATGATATTATGTAAATATATTAGAATTAGAAATGATTAGCAGATAAAAAGTTTTTTGTTTCTTCTATTCTAATTATTAGCAGATAAAATGGTGTTTTGCCCCCACAAAGTGGTGGCATATAGGGTTGCTATTGTCCGTACGTCGGTACGTCCCCCCGCACGTACGTACGAACGCACATCTAGAAGAAATTGTCCGGTCTCTTTCTTGGAAAGTATTTGTCCAATCCCCAACAAACTTTAGACACATGCTGGTGGCCATTATATCTTGGCCAAGTTCGATAGCCATGTAAATTGCTTCAGTCGTTTAGGAGCTGCGACCCTTTATTTGCAAAAATGACTTTAAAATATCTTGTCGGACTCTTTCTTGGAAAGCATTTGTCCAATCCACACCAAACTTTACACACATGTTTGTGGCCATTATATCTTGGTCAAATTTGATAGCCATGTAAATCGCTTCAGTTGTGTAGGAGTTGCAGCCCTTTATTTGCAAAAAAATGGCATACATCGCTTCAGTCGTTGCATACATGATTATGACTATTACTTTCTGTGACAAAAAAATGAAGTGGGGACATCTGTGTCCTATGGACACATTTCTAGTTTTTTCCTTACTTAACCCTATCGCTGCCAATGCCGAATCTGTGATTACCTATGCAAACAGTTTGGATCCAGATGAGACGCCGAGTAACTCGGCGTCTCATCAGGATCCAAACTGTTTGTTACTATTACTATGTTTTTGAAACAAAAATGAAGAAAATCAAAAGAATGAAAATTTGTAGCAGACGACAAAGTTAGCAGACGACAGAGTTTGGAAGCGAAAGGGTTAACCCGATGGTAGCATCACACATTTTATTAAACAAGCAAGTGGTAAAGTGAATAAAACTGTTAACGTCTATTTTGGTTACGACACTTGTTGAGAACCATTTTTAACCTATTCCCTGTTCTATGTTAATTCAAATTTCAACACCCTTTTAAATATTTATGGACAGAAACGTTATAACGAAACATGGAAGAAAAGAAACATATCTATTAAATTCCATTAGTAAACCCAACAGACCCTGATCAGACAGCTCCTATATGAGCCGTATGATCTGGGTCTACTCTGTTTGAAAATGCGTCAAAATGCGTTTATATGAAGGAAAGTGTTAAATACCATCTACTGACTAAAAGTATTGAGCGAAGTAATTCCAAATACCCTGCAATACTACTCACAGAATTACAGTCCTCTTTATAGTAGATGAAGACAGTATTAACTGTATCGCTGGATGGTGAATTGTCATTGTTTAATCGGACGCGTTCAAGATAAAATGGTTTGAGATATGATGCACTAAACCTTGTGGCAGACGAATAATCATGTCACAAGTTTGTGTTGATTGTACAACTAACCTGCATATGCAAAACTACCTTCACCGATAAATTATACATAACAAGGTTATCTGTTATCGGTGATCCGGTTGGCGTGTTGGCCGACAGCGAAACCCGAACAAACAAATTAGGTGCAGAATTTAAGTACAAACATGTATTTAATAATTTTATATTAAACTATAGTTTAAAAATGATTGCAATTCTGATAGAAGCCCCGGGGTGTCGCCATTGTAGAAACAATGCAGAAATTAGGGATACTTGTGCGGATGGCTGTCAAAGGTCGCCCCTTCACGACAAGTCGTCCGGTGTACTTGTTAGCCTAGCGAGCTAGCACGGTGGGATTGGGAACCATGCTCATTAGAGCCAAACCTGAACCTTAGTTGTAGTCAACTTGTACATAATGTGCAAATTAACCCATGTAAGGTAGAAGGTCGTTAGATCCGCCAGATGTTATGCGGCAATGTAGCATGGGTGAATGCAGAGATGTTGTCATGTCGGGCAGGTATTGCAGATTGCCTTTAATAATACGTTAATATATGTACAAACAGCACCCATATGTGGGATAGCATACACGCACGCATTTCCCCTTGCCGGGCAGCTGGTATCCTCAAACTAGGGTATCTCTTATCGCTGTCAGAACTGCATAAATCGAGTTTATATGTCGTGGCAAACTCTGATAACAAACGCATTTCTTCTCAAAAAGCCATTGATTAGTGCTGCATTCTTCACCAGCGGTTTGATTGTACTGTAAAGAAAATGTTTGACTTTACTGGGAAGAAAGTTTTAGTTACAGGAGCTGGAAGGGGAATCGGTCGTGCCATTGCTATCGCTTTAGCTAAGTCAGGATGTAAAGTGTATGCTCTAAGTAGGACACAATCTACATTGGATTCTTTAGTACAGGAGTATCCTGAAATTAAACCAATAACGCAAGACTTGAAATTTTGGGATGAAACGAAGAAAACCTTAGAAGAGTTAGAACCGCTAGACGGCCTGGTGAATAACGCTGGCATAGGAACGAACATGGTCTCAGGTCTCGATGTATCAAAGGAAATACTAGATAAGCTTTTGCAGAATAATTTGCTTAGTGCCATTAATTGCATACAAGTGATAGGAAAGAAAATGGTAGCCTCTGGAAAAGGTGGGTCTATCGTGAATATAACAAGCATGGTCTCCGCATATGGCTTCGCCAAAATGCTAGATTATAATATTTCAAAGGCAGGGCTCGATATGGTGACGAAACAATTTGCGCTTGAGCTTGGACCACATGCAATTCGAGTAAATTCTGTTAATCCTACACTTGTGCGCACAGGACTTATAGACGGGGATATGACGAAGCACCTCGAGGAGATACTGTTAGAGCGGACACCAATGACCAGAATGCCGACAGTGGACGAGGTAGCATCACAAGTGTTGTACCTTTTAAGCGACGCTTCCGCTATGATCACAGGATCCTTGCATTACATTGATGGTGGACTAACCTGCAACATCACAACCAAGCAGTAGTCAGATGATCATGTATACACAAGGGCGTAGTACTAACGATACGCACGTACGCACATGCGTAACACCATTCTGAAAGATGAAAACATTATTGTGGCCAAAATGGAACAAGGGTCAAAGGCTAAACGTTCTGTCTTGTCATGCAATCCATTATTTCATATTGACGCCTTTTGACGTTTCTGTAAAAGTCACCTTTTGAAACTACTGTGATAAATAGAGCATTTGCTCCTATATGAGCAAAATCTGTTTTTATCACAATGGTTTCAAAACTACACCATTCCAAATGTTCCCAGGGGAACATGCCCCGGACCCCTATGGCCACGGTGCGTACATTACATTTCCGTTACGATACGTAGTATTCTCCTTTGTCAAATACGATGAACTAACTGTTGGTGAGAAGTATCAACAAAAATATCACTGCTTTGGGGGCTAACACATATCTTTGTTTCGATGATGACATATGAATACCAGACATTTTGGCTCAGATAGAAACTGTAAAATAAGATCTGTAGTATTGCAAATGTGTGAAAAGGCGTGCGGTTATATGAAGTGTTAAATGATGTATCATATTATTCCTGATATAAGATTTCAGACTGTTTTAATTTATTTGGAATGTTTTACGTTCCAGTATGACACATGAGCAAACTACACAACCCTTTCAACGCTGACTTATCAAATGGACTATTCCAAAATTCAAATGGGCCTAGCTTACTGTGAATATGCAGGCGTGGGTTTTTTTTCGAAGAAAATGTTTGTTTTAAATAAAATTATAACTCGAGAAACAGTGCAGACCCTGATGAAACGGTTCCTCTAGGGGCCCTCTCATATTGGTCTACACTGTTTGCAAAGGACATGAGTGATTCGTTTCCCGCATTGGAAGGGTTAAACTAACAGTCACAATTAGGTTAGAATGCTTCCTAAAATGTATAAGTAAGGTATTTCAGTCATGCCAGGTTTTAACCCTTTACTCCATGAATATGTATATGCAAGAAATAGTGACGTCATGAATATCAATTAACTGATTTTTTATAACAGCACTATGAACAAGGGAATTTTTATCCTGAAAAAAATGGTATAATTATATCCATAAACATGTAATCTCATAAGCAAACATATCAGACCCTGATCAGACGGGTCCTATAGGAGCCATCTGGGTCTACTCTGTTTGCTATAAGTCGTAGAAAGGCGTATGTATGGAGTGAAGGGTTAAATATAATATTGTCATGGTTTAGTATCAGTCTAAACACATGTAGATCTAGGTACGTGTAAAAGTGAAATGTGAGAACAGTTTTCTTTAAACCTCATTCAACCAGTTGTAAATTAATGGAATGGGACACAGTAGCTGATAAGTTAATATGTAGGCGGAAAGTAATCATCGGTCAACTAAAATGTATGGTGTCGCAGTTTTGAAAATAATTTACACACAATTTACGCATTCAATCCTTGTGTGAAATCTAGTTACTTGTTATTTGTAATTTCAGTAAGTGTAGTAATTTAGCATTCTTACCAAGTCAAGTGTGACCTTACCAGTATTGAGAAACATCTTTGATCAAGGTTAGATGCCGAGTAATTCCCGGCCTATCATCAGCGCCGAGCGGTTATTTGTGTATCGGTAAATGCAGTACATTTAGTATAAATATCGGTCTTTGGCAAGAGGTGGCAGCTTAATGCTGGGTGAAAGTCATGCATGACTTTCACCCTGCATTAAGCTGCCACCTACCTAAAACTAGAACTGTAAGCCAAAGGCTAACGAATACCCCCCACACACACACACACACACACACACACACCTGTCTGCTTGTCAGAACACCTATCATCAATCTGAACATATGTACATACAGAAAGATGAAGATATTTTAAAACAATACATGCCCCAACCTAATTTATGTAATAAAAATGAAGAATAATTCAGAGAAACAAGACCCTTTCATGAGGTTTTTGTCAAATCCAAAGTTCTAAAGCTAGGTACCTTTTCAGAAAAACATTAAGTTCAAGGACAATAACTCTGACAAAAATTATTCAACCAGACCCATATTTGAACTTAAGCTGTACCTCATCTAGATTTAGCTCTATGTCAAATATGAAGTTAATATCTCTAACCACTTCCAAAGAAAGACCGGAAAATTGAAAATTTGACAAAAAAAATAAAGTTCAAGGGCCATAACTCTGTCAAAAATTATTCAACCAGACTGAGATTGGGAATTAAGCTGTAATTCATCTAGAGTTAGCTTTATGCCAAATATAAAGTTAATATATGCAACCACTTCCAAAAAAAAGTCTGGAAAATCCCAAAATTTGAAGAAAAAAATTAAAGTTCAAGGGCAATAACTCTGGAAATAATTATTCAACCTGGCTGAGATTGTAACATAAGCTGTAACCTATCAAGATTTAGCTTTGTACTAAATATAGAGTTGATATCTCGAGTCCATAAAAAGTCCAGAAAACCGGAAAACATTGGTAGGGGACTAAAAAGGGGAGATAACTCCTGAAGTAGTGGTCCGATCATAATGGAAATATGCGGTGCACAGGTTTATATGGTCATATGGCTATACATGAACTTTCAACAAAATTGAAGCAAAACTGTAGAAGAAGAAGGCCGGACAAAATTGTGTCCACGGACGGACAGACGGACAGACGGACAACCTGATTCCAGTATACCCCCCCCCCCCACCAAAAAAAAAAAAACTTCGTTGTGGGGGTATAATTATCTAAATTCCTCTCTACTAGAATTCCGGTTTAAAGGGGTTATACTGTAGTTTCTCAATAACTTCATTGACATGGAAATAAGTACAGCTTATAGTAGATTAGTCCACATTTGTATACTCTTAATGGTGAGATCGAGCTACTTTCGGTTTTGACGATATCTCCAAGACTGCAACCACCACAGAATTAGCATGCTGTCTTAACAGATCATTGATGAGACTAAGAGTAGATCAGAGTATGGGCACAGATATGTGTTTATCTCTTTGCACTCTAGCGGCGAAACTGTGATTACCTATGCAAACAGTTTGGATCCAGATGAGAGGCCTCACCAGGATCCAAACTGTTTGTCATCTTGACCAAATTTTTGCAAATAAAAATGAGAAAAAGTTTATCTTAAGAATTGTAGCAGACGACAATTGCTGCAGACGAAAAATTACGTTGCATGCAAAGAGTTAAGCATGGTTAGGGTTAACCGGCCTTGACCTGCTGATAAAAATGTCTGCTCAAACTCTGATCTGATACAATTATACCGAGTTGTTGCTCGGTCTAATACAATTATACCGAGTTGTTGCTCGGCTTGATACAATTATACCGCGTTGTTGCTCGGCTTCTCAAGTTGTTTGCAAATGCGAGTCAGCCACAGTATGTGACATGTTAAAATTATTTTTCGTGCATACAATGTATATGTACAGACGTGCATCGTTATACAACTCAGGACAAAATATTGACTTTCTTAACGCGGATCCCTGAACTGTGAATATATAAATTCCACTGAATCATTTTAAACCTGTATTGCTTGAAAACTCGTATCAATATATATACTATAAATGAATCTTCTACTGATTATTTTTTTTTGTACATATTGCCATATGTGAAGAAAACAATGTACACCCAGATCAGTACCCATGCGTATAAAACTTTTTAGTTGAGTTTGGGTTCGTTCTCAAGTTTTTGATTGGTCAGATTTGAGCCAAAGGCTCAAATCTGACCAATCAAAAGCTTGAGAACGATCTCAGACTCAACTAAAAAGCTTTATAAGCATGGACCCAGAAGACGTTCAGGTTTACTCTGATGTGGGAGTACAATGTTTGCCTCTGTCCGTTGAAGAATGCTAGGAATAAATGGATGATTGCCACCCGTGTAATTGAAAGGTTATGCTGATTTGAATTTATACTATGATTATTTTCTTGTTATTATGAATGGAAGATATTTATCAAAATGATAATTTACAGGTGACATATAGGCCCATTGGGCGGAGTGCTTAATTTAGATTTCTATTTGTTTATTAACAAGACGTACAATGTATATGCATTAATGATTGTAATGTACATGTAACTATAATACACAATTTACTTACTTACGTAATTACTTTCTTACTTTTTACTAACTTACTAACTCACTTACTTAATTACTTACTTAATTACTTTCTTACTTCTTACTTTCTTACTTACTTTTTTACTTACTTACTTTCTTATTTACTTTCTTACTTACTTTCTCACTCACTTTCTTACTTACTTTCTCACTCACTCACTCACTCACTCACTCACTCACTACTCACTACTCACTAACTCACTCACTCACTTTACTCCATAAATACGCCTTTCTACGCCTTTTCAAATAGAGTAGATCCAGGTTAAACGGCTCCTGTAACCATCTGATTAGGGTATGCTCTGTTTGCTTATGGAATAATATAGATATATTTATACAGTTCTGCCATGTTCAAACATTCCTGTGTTCATGTCATACTGTAAAAAAATAATTAATATTCATGAGGTCATTATTACTTACATGAACATTTATGGGGTAAAGGGTTATTAGACATTCGCTTGATTTACAAAACAACACATTAATCCTTATCGCGCATACCGCGACTTTAGTCGCCTTTGCATAAAGCCTTGATCCAGATGTGACACCGAGTAACTAGGCGTCTCATCAGGATCCACGCCTTTTGCCACTTGGTCAATAGTTTCTAAAAAGTGCGATCCAATCGGAAGTAGTAAAGATGAACAGATCCAATTTTGAGCAGACAATATTGTTCTCACAGTCTATGAACTAGGTTACATGTATTTGTATCGCGCAATTTGATATCAATACAAACTTGGTTATAGTGTTAAAACTAGTTTATTAATTGGTTCATCACAGAAGCACACAATTGGTCCGCTGAGAGGAAATCAGTTGGTTATGTTTGCATACAGTTTAGTATCAGTCGAGAGTCCATACGGTGTGTCTAATTAGGATATATAATGTTTGATACCCAGATATCTTTGAAAAGAAAGGGAAGAGAGACAGTCTGCTTTCAAATCTGAATTAGGAAATATTTTCCAAAACTTAATGGCTGCTAAGACGAGACAATTTTATGTTAGAATGGCTTATATATACAGGATACCAGACACGTTAAACTATCAAATGAAATAACTGGTTCACATAGAAATGTTGTCCGAACTCGTTTATTAATCAACTTCTTTTTAACGCGTGTAACGTCGCTCATTTGATCCTCTTATCAAACCGCTTCAATACGCTGAAGCATGTCCGTCTATTAGGCTACATGTGGCCAACGATAACATTAACCATTAGTATAACTTGACTGACATTTGCAAACAGTTAGAATCCAGATGAGGCGCCAAGTAAATCTGCACCTTAACAGGAATCATGCTGTTTGATATTGAGTAAATGTTTCTAGAAGGTTTTAACAAATCTTAAGTAAGGACACATTTCAGTAGATCTCGGTTTAGTAAGGCATGTTTTTTTACAGCATGGTAATGGTTAAGCAGGCCCTTGCAATGTATAAAACATAGATCCTCTATATATATACAAAGTGAGGTTTCTGGCGCACCCTCCCTCAGCTCGCCTCGCCTTCAGCTCGGCTCCCTTCCCTCGGTGCTCCAGAAAACGTTTCACTCCCCACTTTGTATATATACGAAACATGTAAAAAAAAACTTTACTTAAGCATTACTTAAGCATTGCTTAAAACATACTAAGCAAAATCAAGCATTACTTAAGCATACATAATATGTTACTACTTCAGGACACAACAAAAAAATTTTCCTCCGCCACCACGAGAAAAAAAAAAAAAAAAAAACCTTAAAAAATGAAGCAACCAACGGCGCCGTTATATCCTGAATTACCAGTAGAGGATGGACAAAATTATAGGTTACAAAAAATATCAGAGATTGAAAGAATATTAATTAATGAAAGAGATACAAGAAAATCATTACGAAAAAAATATAAAAGAGGAATAAATATTACTGAAGGGGTTGATACCACATTAATATCAACTAGTATTATTTTAGCAGGAATTGGAGTAGCAGTTCCTATTCTGTTACCATTACAAATAGTGGCTGTAGCATGTGGAGGAATTGGTGTATGTGTTAAAATAATAAGAAGAAAATTAATGACAAAAGCACAAAAACATTGTAATGTTAAAATGATAGCAGAAAGTAAATTAAATAGTATTAGAGATATTATTTCTAAATCTCTTCAAGATGGAGAAATAAGCCCTGAAGAATTTAAATTAGTTTTAACTGAAATGGAAAAATATTCTAAACTTAAAGAAGAAATCAGATCAATAAAAAAATCAGACCTAGGGAAATCAGGTTCAGGAATAACTGAAGATGAAAAAAAAAAATTAATCGAGAAGGTAAAAGAAGATATGTTAAACAGTTTAAAAACAGCATAATGTATACAATTAATAATAATTATGTTACTAATAATTATAGATATGAAAATTCACCACCAATTTATTCCGAATAAAAATGGCTGAAGGTGGATTTGATTATAATGAACCAGATTATCACGAAGACTTTGAAGATGATGTTTATAATGATGATAATGATATGTTTGCAGATGATGAATTTAACAGAACCATACAAAACCAATCCGCTCATATCGAAGATATTAATGATGTAGGTACAAGAACACAATTAATAGCGGAACAGAAACAATCAATAGTTAAAAGATATTACGAGATGATAAAAGAAAAATATGGATTAGACCCGGTTCGTATAGATATTACAAACTTTGAACTGGGCCCCGATAATAAAACATTATTTTTAAAGGTTGGAGATAGAGAAATTAGAATCACATCCAAAAGAGGAGGTTTTATTGCTTTGAGTGGTATTGCAAAATATATTGGTGTGGGTGGAACTGATGCAGTTAGAGATTTATTAAATTTACCAGATTATAAAAGTACACTAAAACTATCTACCAAAGCTGTTGCAGCTTTACAAAATATGGAACATAACCTTCCTAATGTACAAAATATACCAATGGAAGACTTAGCTAATACTTCCGGAAGAATTATTGATGAATTTCAAACAACATTAAATGTTTTAGAAGGAGAAATGGAAACATCATTAAATAATTTAAGTCGAGATATAGAAACAACAAGACCATATGTTTCAGAACGAGAAACACAAACGCCTATGACTATTAGAGAATGGGATGGTATTACGAAAGCTATGACAACAACAAAAGAAGAGATTGCAAATCAATTAGCAAAACTGAATGAAACAAATAAACATATAGCAAGAGAAAAAGAAAAATTAGAACAGGCTAAAGAAGATAATAATGAATTTCAAATAGAAAGGATAAGTAATCGAATAAGAGAATTGGAAGGTGAGAGAAGTGCTAGATTAGAAGCAATTAATATTAATAAAGAAAAAATACGTAGTCAAGTAAATAGAATAAAAGAAACCATAAATAAAATATTGAGAGAAGACACGACATTAGGAGAAAGAATAAAAACTTTATTCAGGGAACAAGGAATTACGATCGCTAGCGTTTTAACGCTTTTGGAATGGTTATTGGTCTTATTGTTGAAACTGTTATACCCGGCGGAGGAGGAGGATCTATAACACCAAAACCTCCACCAAAAGGTGATGGTGTGAAAGATTGGATAAAAAAACAATTAGACAATATTGGAAAATTATTAGCTAAATTAGCTGGTAAAGCAGCAGCGGCATTACCAGGTATAATAGGGGCTATCGTATCATGGTTATTATCTGCAACAGGTAAAGTCGTTACTTGGCTCGCTAATAATCTATGGGTTTTATTAGTTTTAGTTATCGGGCTATTATTTACGGCGGCGAAAGAGTATCTTAATGATAAAAAAATAAAAACGTAAGACCTACCGCTATACTTCCTACTATTATTGCTGTTTTATTATCTACATGTTCAATATTTTTGGAAGTTGATGATTTAGAAACATGTTCCGCTTTAGCCCCGAAAGCTTGCTCCCTCCTGTCGATGTTTTTAATATATGAATTAATTTGAGCTGGTTGCGACCGCAGGGAGCTTACAGCAGTCGACCGTTTAGTCGTTGTTCCTTTCAAATCTACATTTTCTCTCGGTGGAATAGGTTTAATATTAACGTCATTATTTAAACCGAGTTCTTGTTGGTCCGTTGCAACAACGATTTCATTATTATAATCTTGAATTGTTCCTATTCGTAATTCCATATTACTCGGAGACATATACAAGTCTATTCCATATACAAAATCAACTTTACTTTTAGCATATTTTATTGTGTTTTGGTATCTCGTAATTTGACTAGGTAAATCTAGGGGGCTATTGATAGCATCCTCAACATTTGCTAAGAATTGTTTTTGAGCGTCAAAAGCAGTTCCTGTTCCAAGTATGTTCGTTCTCGTTTGAGATTGAGAACCGAGGATAGCCCAACAATAGGTTCTTATAGACTCGTTTATACGTTGAACACCCGCTTGTGTAAAACCTTTTGATGTATCAAGAATAAAAGTAGTCCAAGCATCTTTAACACCATCATCTTGTTGAAGATAATCTATGTGAACTTTCTTAGGAGGGTCATAATGACATGATGTAACACCACAATGTCTATCCCCCGGTACTTCGGCTCCGAATGTCATCTTAGTTAAATCAAGAACAGCCACTTTATTATCAGTAGTATGTTTACTAGAATTATCATGCCTAAAATCTGTTCTTGTCCAGGCTATATGACCGCTAGTATATACATCTCCGAGACCATCACCATTTGGATATAACTTTTGTCGCCAGTCTGCGCTAGGATCTACATTAAATTCTTTACATATACGTTCATACGCTTCACGGTCATAAATATTGTTAAAAGCATTCCAACTTTCGTCTTGTGGTAGAGCGATACCTAATTCAAAGAGTATCCGTCTTGTTTGATAATAAACATGAAAATTGAATAGAGAAGAAATCAATGCATCTTTATTTAATAAATGATCTTCATAACTTACACCACAACCCGTAGTAGCACACCATATTGCAAAGTTAAGTTGATTTTGATAGAATAAAAACCAGTCTGTGTTCCATCGTTGTACTATAGCATCTGATGCTACGTGTGGTAATTTGTATTTTTTAAATAAATCTAGGAAATCTGCATTGAAACTTTTTCCATCTGATGTAATAACGATGGACTGTTTCGTGAGGGTAATAATCTTTTTATTGAACACACCCCCATGGATATATTGAGCTTCATTATTGTACTTGAAAGGATTTTGGATTGACATTTTAAAACATTAAAAAAAGCAAACTAAAAAAAAATGTATCATACAATTTCAAATATTGATAAAACTATTAACTTACAACAATATATTGATAATAGAAATGGAGATAAATATATTGGATTGAAAAGTATTACGTACGGTGTAGGTTGGTATAATATTGTTAATGAATATGTACTAAAGATAACCGAGATACCTATTCAAATTCCAGATGGTTATTATAGTTTTCAACAATTATCGGATTTTTTTAAAACTTATAATATTACGTTAACGGTTAACGAAACTAACGGAATAGCGTCGTTAATTACTACTGAAGATTTGAGATTGAGTAAAAAAATGAACTATATGTTAGGATTTGATAAACTTAGATTTAACCCTAATGAAATCTACATTGGTGAGAGAAGTATAGATTTTGCTATCTATAAATCATTTTATCTTTATTTGGAACAAGTTAGTACTTCTCATAATTATCTTGATGGTATGCCGAGTACCTTGTTAGCAGTTATTCCAGTTGAGAATAAAGAATTTGGTGAGATAACAACGATGAGACTGGAGAATCCTGAATACAAACAGTTAAATAATGGCTGTATAACTGAATTAAAATTAGAAATAAGAGATGAAAATAATAAAAAAATAAATAATCGTCTATCAGTTAATTGCGTTTTAGAGTTAAAAACTATCTAATAAAATGAGTATATTTGGAACTAAAAAAATAATATATAAAGGTGTTAGTTCTAATAATTCAGAACTTAAAAAAGAAATTAATCATGTGAGGAACGTTTTAGTTCCTCAGTTATCTAATAAACAACATACCGATAATTTAGCGTTGAAAGAAGAAATTAATAAATTTAGGGGCGTAGTTCCACAAATATATAATAAACAACACACCGATAATTTAGCGCTGAAAGAAGAAATAAATAAATTGAGGGATAGTATTAGTACAAAGAAGACAATAAGCATATGCGCCGAAAGTAAGGGTGCATTAAAGGATGGAAAAGTATTTAGTTTCGGTAATGCCGGTAGAGAAGAAGAGGTCGGTTACGTGACTGGAAGGACCGGTTTGATATTGGGGTTAGGATTATCAAGTAAAAGAACGAACAATGATAATGTAGCCATTGCGGTATCTATTAATGGAATTGAGCAACCGAAATATGGTGTGTCTTTGGGTATTTTTCCGAGCGCCGCGGCACGTTTCGCTATACCGTTACAGATTGAAGCTCTCGACGTAATCAATTTCGTTTCTAAAACAGATAATTCTACTTGTGTTAATACAGTGGCGTCAATGATAATTGAATTATCATACTAAAAAAAACCCTTAAAAATGTCGGCCTTCGGAGAAAAATTAAATCCTTACAGAAAAATAAGGGAACCGAGAGGTGTAAAAGGAATTAGACAGAGCGTCGTAATAACTAATAATCCTTCAACTATTGATCAGAATCAACAGTTATTAGTGAGATTCCCTAACCTAGGGGATAATGATGTTATAGTACCCGGAACAGTTAGATTAGCATTTGAAATTGAACTTAAATCTAAGGATGCAAATTCAACTATATATCAAAATATAGGAAGATCAATAATTAAAAAAATGACCATTCGTATAAGCGGAAATGAAGTTATGTCAATCGATGATAGCGATATTTATCATTGTTATGTTGATTTATGGAAAACGCCTACCGAACGCACAAACATGGCTTATCAAGGTCTTGGTAAAGTAAACATGTTAAAACACAGAGTTGGAGCGGGAAATGCTGGTGCGGACAAAGAAGACGAAGCTATAGCTGACGCGTATAAAAATAGATTTTGTATTCCGTTAGACTTTGAACTATTAGAAACGCATATACCATTTTATCAGTCTGGTCTCGGTGATAGACTCGAGTATGAACTTACATTCAATGATTATAACAAAGTTATTAACTCAACGGATAAAGATGCGAGTTATAAAATAAGTAATATTTGTTTAGAATTTGATATGGTTTCCGACGCTGAATTAGCTAGACAAATAAGACAACAAGTTTCTGGTAAAATGGTAATATTATACGATAGAATACTAAGGCATAGAAAAATAAAAAAAAAAAAATCTGATACTTTATGGAATATAAATTTAAATGTTCCAGCGAGAAGTATGAAAGGAATTCTGATGTTGTTCGAAGACCCTGAAAGAACGAACACCGAAACTTATTTCAATCCTAAAATAACAAAAGTAGAGATTACCATCGAAGGAGTTCCGAATCAATTATACAGTCAAGGAATGAAAGCTTATCAACAATGGGATGAAATTAATAAAAATTTTGCTATGAATTCTAAACGAAATAAAATAACAAATTTAGTTTTAAAAGATACGTTCTTCACTAATACGACATTAGAAAAATATCTTACCAGTAATTACGCGTTATGGCTTGATTTACGCACAGCGGATGATAACTCACTACACGGTTCGGGAAGACGAATTGAGAATGGATCTGAAGGAATTACAATTCAAATAACGAAAGAAGCAGGAGAAGATGAAACAATAAATGTTTATCTATTTGTTATACAAGACGCACAAATTAATTTTGAAGATGGTAGATTTAAAGAAGTTGTTTATTAAAGGAACTGAAAACTAGCGTAAAAAAATGAATCTTCCGAAATATCCTCATTGTGCTATTATATGTGGACAGACAGGTTGTGGAAAGACCGAGTTTGTACTTGACCTTTTAGAAAATCAATATTCTAAAATATTCAAATATATAGTTATATTGTGTCCTACTATTCAATGGAATAAAGCTTATAAAAATCGTGAGTGGATTGGAGATGTTAGGAAACCTAAAAACAAAAATATAATAATTGTTAATCCTATTATTAATGAAGAAGAGAAACTACAAGAATTATTAAGAATGTTTTTTAATAAATATGCGGGTCATTCAACATTATACATTATTGATGATTGTAGCGCTACAAAAGAATTAACAAAGAAAAGAGATATGCTTTCTGAATTAGCTTTTTCAGGGAGACATGCTGAACAATCAGTGTGGGTTATTTCACAGAGATACAATTCTGTTTTAAAAGATTTGAGAGAACAAACAAAATGGTTATGTATGTTCTACACAAAAGACAGAGATAGTTTTGAAAATTGTCTAAGAGAAAATGACGTTATTCCTACTTTGGAAGAACGACAAAGAATTAAAGAGGAACTAAAAAAAAAGAAACATCGTAAATTGATATTGAGAACGGATCAACCTACTGGCTATTGGTTAGTTGATTAAGCATTAATTAAGCATTACTAAAGCATTACTAAATCATTGTTTAAGCATTACTAAAGCATTGTTTAAGCATTACTAAAGAATTAACAAAGAAAAGAGATATGCTTTCTGAATTAGCTTTTTCAGGGAGACATGCTGAACAATCAGTGTGGGTTATTTCACAGAGATACAATTCTGTTTTAAAAGATTTGAGAGAACAAACAAAATGGTTATGTATGTTCTACACAAAAGACAGAGATAGTTTTGAAAATTGTCTAAGAGAAAATGACGTTATTCCTACTTTGGAAGAACGACAAAGAATTAAAGAGGAACTAAAAAAAAAGAAACATCGTAAATTGATATTGAGAACGGATCAACCTACTGGCTATTGGTTAGTTGATTAAGCATTAATTAAGCATTACTAAAGCATTACTAAATCATTGTTTAAGCATTACTAAAGCATTGTTTAAGCATTACTAAAGAATTACTAAAGCATTACTAAAGCATTACTAATTAAAATGCTATTGGAACTGAAGGTTTTAAAAAAAACTATAATTATTTTTAAACTAAAAAATAAATTATATAAAATGAATGCCGAAGAATTATTAGCCGAAATCGAGCGACCGAGTGACTATCGGGAGCGAGTCCCCTTGAGGTTGCCCCGGGGAGAAGATGTTGAAGACAAAATAGATGAAAAAAAACGTGAACGATTATCAGCTATTGTAGCTGGTGGTAGTAGTAAACAATATCTTGGAAGAGAGTTACAACTTTCAGACATTGACGCAATGACTTCCGATCAAATAAAAAAACTATATTGTAGATATGAAGCGAGATTAGGAGCGAGTATGACTAAGACATTAGGTAATTCTTTTATTAATTTATATGTTATGGGTGTTTCTAAGTTTTTTAATGTTAACCCTCCAAAACTAATACAAGACTTAGAGGAAGATCCTTTTATAAATCACGCTTTGACTAGTTCATGTTGCGAACTGTACTATAGATATGGAATGTATTTAGCACCTCTTACCACAATGTTAACAACAGCAAAACATGTTAATCTTACTAATAATGAAGATGATTCTCAAAAAAAAGATATAAAAAATGAATAGTGAAGAAAATATTAATAATGAAGAAAAAATGAATAGTGGAGTTCCTCTTGGTTTTAATTCGAAACCCAAAAATCCAAAACGAGTAGCTGCGGGTAAGAAAGGTGCAGAAGCAAGAAAATTAAAAGCAGAATTAAAAAGAAAAGAAGCAGAACTTTTGAAGAAAGAAAATATGGAACTAAAAATTTCGAACGCAGACGGAGGCGCAGCGACCATCGGGAGACCGACCGAAGGGAGTCCCTCCCAGCTCCCCTTGGGTTTAGAAACATCAAGACAAATAACAAAAGATTCAGATGATGATGCTTTTCAAAATTCAACCGAAAGGGCGACCGAAGGGAGTTTAAATTCGAAATTAGAAATAATAAAAGATTCAAAAAATTACATACCATTATATGCATCAATCGTAGTTGCTGGATTTGGATTATATTTATTCGTAAAAAGTAAAAACATTCAAGTCAAAAAAGAAAAAGAAAATATATCTTATGAAATAAAGAAAGAAGAATATAACCCATTTGAATTTAATTAATTTTCTTTTAACTATATTTTTTCTTTAAAAAATGGCAACAGATGGAAAACAAATAGCAAACATGTTATATCATGCAGGAGTAGAAACTGTATTAACAATTGGATATGCGGAAATAGGCAGAAAACTATTAAAAAGATCAGCACCTAAAGTAGATTTTAATATGGGAGATATTGGAATGTTAACTATTGATATATTGCTTGCAATGGCAACAAAAGATATGTTGGTTAAACAAGGTATTATTCCAGCTAATATCATGAAGTAGATTTTTATTTTTTAAAAAATGTCTAGAGTAATACCAATTAAGTTGGGTGATAAGTATGATTATTTATTTTTAAAACCAGATGATGATGTTGAAGAAGTTATAAAAGATTATTCAAAATATGTAGTTTTTGAAGAAAATAAACCTAATTATTTACTTATTGTCCCTGGTATTTTTTTAATTGGGTTAACTATTTGGGATTTTATTAAGTTGATTACAGCTCCAAGGGGAGTCCAAGAGGAATCCTAGTTTTATTTTTTTAATTAAAAAATGGCAAGTGCAGTAATAATGATGATTGGGGGAGCAGTTACAAATGCATTAGCTTTTACTGGTGGTAATTATTTATTTTCACATTTAGGAAAAGATTCGGATAAAGAAAGAGAAAGACATGATAAAGCTATGGAACAATTAGAAGCAGCAAAGGCGGATTGGGAAAAGGAAAGAACTCAAAGATTAGATTATATTAATAAAGAAATGAAAAAAGAACATCATGCCGAACAAACATTTGTTGATGTTGACCAAGCTATGAAAGAATATTATTATGCGAGCGGGGAACTCGCTCAAGAGGGAGGTCACTCCCTGACGGTCGTTCCGCTCGATCCTCCAGAACCTAAATTAAGTGATTTTTATACACCCTCGGAAGACCAGAAAAATAGAGAGATTGCTTTTGTTATTGGTGGCATGGCATTAACTGGTTTTGTTGCTTGGAAATTTATATAAAATATAAAGATTTATAGACAAATAAAATAAATGTAATTTTGGAAAATTTCAAAATTAAAAAAGTAGGCTCCTGGTTGACGGAGGAAAAAAAAAATTCCCATGAGGGGGTATGTTGGGATAAGTTTTTTTTAAAAAAATTTTTTAGAAATTGATTTTCTATATTTAAAAATGAGCGAGGTAGAAAAAAAGATGATGGCACAAATGCAAAGTAAAGCACAAATGCAAACAGAAATCACAGAAGAAGAATTTGAAGAAATGTTAAAAGAACAAAATAAAAATAATACAAAGAAATGGTCTGATTTGAAAATAAATAAAATCTATACAATCATTGACTATACAACAGTTGAAACAAGTATTGGTGAAAGTACAATATTAACTCTCAAAGACGATGGAAAAGTTTGGTGTCCTTCACATCTTGCTACTAAGATAGAGGATAAAGTGAGCGAAGCGAACGGGTTACTTCGACCACCATTTTTTGTCAGACCACTTGGATTGAAACCATGTAAGAATAACAAGAAGAATAAATACCACGCTTATGATTTAATTTTTCTATGAAAATGGAGCGAGCAACGCGAGCGAGCTGCGTTGAAAAAATATACTATAGCCCTAAAGGATTTTGGAAAGGTAAGACAGCTGTTAGTAAGTTAGCAAAAGAAGCTAAAGTTAATAAAAAACAAGCATTAGAATTTCTAAAGAAACAAGCAGTGTGGCAGATATATTTGCCTGCACCAAAGAAGATAATAAGACCTAAATTTGACGTGTCTGCAAAACATGAAGTACATCAAGCCGATTTGCTGTTCTTACCTTTTGATAGAATAAAAAATAAAACGTATAAGTATGCATTGACATTAGTAGATGTGGGAACGAGATATAAAGAAGCTGTACCATTAACATCAAAAGACAGTAAAGAAGTTGCCGCTGCTTTTGAAAAGATTTATAAAAGACATTTGAACTATCCTAAACTATTACAAGTTGACCCAGGGAGAGAATTTATGGGCGTTGTTTCTCAACTAATGGCTAAACATAATGTTAAAATAAGAAGAGGTAGAAGAGAGATACATAGAGATCAAGGAATTGTAGAGAGATTTAATAGAACTTTGGCTGAAAGATTGTTTGGTTATCAGTATGCAAAGGAGATTAACACACAGAAAAGAAATAGAGAATGGGTTAAGAGATTACCGGACGTCGTTAAGGCTTTGAATAATGAGACAAAAAAACCTTCTCCAATTATAACGAGAAAACTTGATACTGAAATATGTCCACTCGCGAACGTTAGATATTTATATCAACCAGGAGAATTAGAAGGAGGTGGTAAGAGAAGAGCTACCGACCCAATATGGTCAGTTGATATTCATAATATAGAATATCATATTATTACACAGGGTATAAGAGTTTATTATTTGAAATCTCCAGCACCAACGAGAGGTTTTGTTAAAGAAGAATTACTTATTGTTCCTGCTGATACCCATACCCGTATGTCGTAATACCATCTGGTGCTATATATTTTTTTGCGTCAAATGGAGAAAGTGTTATTTTATTTACTGCCACTCCGTATATATTATGTTTTACGGATCGTAGCATGTTCATTTTGTGAGAGTATCTTTTCCTATTGAATAATGCGTCTTTATAGTTTTCGAAGTTTATTTGTTTTTCAATCACATATTTTTTTGTTCCTTTAGATTTTTTTATTACTTCTTCATCCGCTCTTAATACCGAATATAGTTTAGATCTTAGGCCTACATATTCGGCTATAGGAATTCCCATACATTCGTCTTTAAATTTTCCGGGTACTTTTTTATTTTTTTCATCGTGTAAGAAATGATCTTTCGGATAATCAGATAGATCGTATTCGTCTTTCATTTCGAACATATCCTTATAAACGTCTTCGGTTTTTATGTCTACTAGTAGTGAATCCGTGTCGGTGTATAGCATGGTACAGTTTTCTCCGTACTTCTTTTTTAGTGTGTTGTAATACCAGTCAAACATAAACTCTTTTGATAAATCTAGAATAGAGAATCCAACATAGATTGGTTTATTAAGGACTAGTTTTGTTTTGTTTACATGTACTGCTGACAGTTTATCAGAGAATTTAACACGTCTGTTAAAAATTGGTTTGGCTATTATTTTTCTAAGTTTTTCATTTTGACTTCCATCTGTTTTTACTAATTTTATATCTACTCTTTTTCTTAGGTTTTCCATAGTTTTACCAAATACTGAAACGATCATTAGTTTAAAGAAATCTTTTTCAAATGCTGATTTAGCTAGTTTCCTTAGTTCTGTATTGAGGCGGATATACGGTTCCATCCAAGGTTTTTCATTGAACTGTAAGATTCTATGAATTTTTGTTACTTTTAGGCCTAGTTTCTCATATAATTCAAGATTCTTATAGTGTACTACATACTTTTTTTTATTCATTAGATTAGGGATAAGTTTTTCTACATTTAAAATACTTTTATTATCTAGTAATTCTTTTTGATATTCTGAAAGCCATTCTTCTTTTACTGCAAGTTTTTCTGGAGCAAGTGGATAATCGTTATGTTCTTTATGTAATTCTTTAGGATATTCTAAATCAACTTCTAATATCCATCCTTTATTTTTAGGACGCTTCTTAACAGCATTCGGATTAACCCATTTGAAACCAGAGTATGGAAGTGGTCTTGACATTGCATGTCCGTATAGATTGGTTGCATCATAGTACATTATATAATTATTCTCTTTATTTTCATCATAATCTTTTACCAAAGGATTATTAGCTTTTGCATATCGTTTTGAAACCATTGATATTCCGCCTCTCATACCTTTTTCTATGAAAAGATGCATATCTATATCTGTTAATAATTCTAATTCTATTTTAGTTGATTTGAGTAAAGCATCCCAGGATAATCCTGGTGCTGTGTAATAATGTAGAGGGTCAAGTTTGTACACTTCCATACAAGTTTTTCTAAATGTTTGAAATATATCAGCTAATAAAAGAACATCTGTTTTTAAATATAGATCATGGTAATCACCTATATTTTTACAGTTGTATTCTTTCCATACATTTTGTGCATGTTCATAATCTTTTTGTTTGATACTTTCATCTGATAGAGAACTATAAAACTTTTCTATAGGGGGTAATTTAGTTTCATTAAATCTATCAAAGGAATCCATATATTCATATGGATAAACACCTTTACGTAAAATTAAATCGGTCTTATCGCCAAACTGACGTTTTATTAATTTGAAATCTGTTTTATCTGTTGTGCCTACTAATTTCTCTAATGATGATGGCATAAATTGAAAACTGTCTAAGAATTTTAATTGTCCAATACTAAATGAAATATATTTTTCTGTATTATTTGCTATACAAGAAATCTTACCACTAGAAGTCGTATGTATCTTTTGCATGATAAGATGAGAATCATAACCTTTTAGATTATGAAATACAACAGGTATTTTAGTTGAATTTGGTTTTATCTTTAGTTTTAAGTTGCATAATTTGTGTGCTGCACCTCTGTATTCGCCTGTGAAATGACAATGGTCTCTTACTTTGTCTTTTAATATTTCTTCTTCACATATCCAACAATCAGTTGCGTTTTTAAAATCTTCTGTATTTTGTTTTGTCATAATCATTGGTTTAGGATGTTTAAATATGTTGTTAATATTTTCTACTTCGTTTTCTAAATGATTTAGAAAGATTTCTACAGTATTTTCTCCTCTGTATATGATAGGTTCTTTCTCTATTTTACCATCGTATCTCACTACTTGATATCCAAATCCACATGCTTTGTGTTCACTCGTTATTTCTGTTTTATCTCCCGCTTCCTCTGATTTAGGTGTTATTATACTTTCAAAATCAGCGTATATTACAAAAGGTACAGACATTATGTTTTGATAGTTTTTGAATTTGATTGCATCACCTTTTTTAGGCATTTCTATTCTTAAAGATGTTTTATTAATTCCTTCACAATCTTCTTTATGTATTATTAATAAGTCTTCTCTAGAAAAGCCGTATAGACATCTATCACAGAAGTGTGTTTGTCCTTTGTGCTTATTGTTTTGATTGGAGAGTAATCTATTAAGATTCTTAATCCAACAATAGTGATATTTTGTATCTTCTGAAATTAACATTAAATTTATTCTTTTAATATCTTTAGATTGTTTTGATATATAATATGGAAATACCGACTTTGTATATCCGTATACATTTATTGCAAGATTATTTTGTTTTTCTATTTTTGGTATTTGTGTTAATGGTGTTGGAGTTTCAATATCTTTTATATCAAGAATATTTTTATAATCAGGATAAGATGAGGGCCTATCAGAACTTTTAGTCGCGGGATAAAGTGAAGAAATTATTGATCTGAATAAACATGCATCATCTTTATTTTTTACATTGACTATTGCTTTCTTATTTTTTAAATAGGTAGGTAGGTCTATATATGAAGAACCTTTTAATGGTTCATATTTTGCGATGTTCAAATACAGTATTTTACAGTGATCAATTTCTAAACCTGAAGCTGTGTTTGTGAATTTCTCAATCCATACTTGTAAATAAGAAGTTTGTTCATTATAATATTCTTCAATATTTTCATCATTTAATACGGCAGCTTGTAGTCCATGATTTGAAGCATCAACAAATTTCTTATTACCGTTTTGTTCATCATGAAAAAATTGAAGAGAAAGACCTACTGAAAACTTAATACCATTATATTCTTTTATGTCTTTTTTGATTTGATCTATTATAATAGATTTTTTATCAGAAAATAATATATAAGGATCTTTATAATTACTAGCGTCAATTTCATATGTTTTGAAATAATTACATTTTGGTTTGTCTACTAATTTAATAGTCTCTGTTTCTTCATCAATAATATCTTTTTTAATTACTTTTGATTTTTTGTTGTTCATTTTATAAGGATGATTTTTAATCATTGTTCATTTTATTTTTTTTATAAAAAATGAAATAATCTGGATTTCTTCCCATAAAAGATTTAAAAGCTTCTCTATATTTTTCTTTATTTTCTCTATAGTGTTTTTGTCTCATTGGTTTTTCACATTGTTTACATTTTCTTCTATAACCATCTTTACATCGTTTTTCTTTTCTAAATAAATTAAAAGGTTTAACCTCTAAACAATAATCACAAATTCTTCCTTCTAGATATTTGTTGTTCATTTTTTCTATGTCCATTTTTAGAGAAAAAATTTTTAGTTATCTTTTTTTACATGTTTCGTATATATACAAAGTGGGGAGTGAAACGTTTTCTGGAGCACCGAGGGAAGGGAGCCGAGCTGAAGGCGAGGCGAGCTGAGGGAGGGTGCGCCAGAAACCTCACTTTGTATATATATCCTCTATTCACAGGATTAGTCATTTTAATGTTGGAAACAAGTTGACTGTCATTTGCAAATAGTGTTGACCCAGACCAGAGAGCTCCTAAATGTGCGCTCGAATCAGGGTCTGACACTGTTTGACATTAAAAAAATCTCGCAAAGTTTATTCTTCCATACTGTGTGGACTCTACCAGAACAATGATGGACTATTTCCACTCTGGCAATTCATTGTTGAAAGGGTTAACCCTTTACTCCATAAATACGCCTGTCTGTGTCTTTGCAACAAACAGAGCAGATCCAGATCAGAAGGTTCCTGTAGGAGCCGTCCGGTCAGGGTCTGCTCTGTTTGCTAATGAGATAATAATTTCTGTCATGACTACAACTTTCTGTGTCCAAATGGTATTATAACAATTAGGCAGTTTTTAGTTGTCCAGATAAGGCAAAAAATATGTTGAAAATTTGCTAATTTTATCTCTACTATGGCATTTAAAATACGTAAATGCCAATATATCAATCAATGCAGTTCTTTGTTTTCATTTTGTCTTACAAGTTTCCAACCCTTGTCAAGCTATGAACGGGATTACATAAATCTTATTAATATCCACGGTGTCTTGATTTCTTACACGCATATTATGGAGTAAAGGGTCAAGAGAGGATTTACTATTCCATATTAATTTCATACCGTATACAAACTAGTTATGCACATTTACAAGTATGTTTCGTTTAGCATGTCCTGGCATGAAATAGTCGCAACAAATATGACGGTTTCTCACCATTGGTCTCCTTCATTGGGAAAACTCAGCCGAACGCAAAATTACAACCATGGGCTCTAATGCCAAACAATATTTTCTCTCTAAACTCTGAATCTATCCATTTCTTATGAATATACTTGACAACAAACATATTGACAGTTTCATTGCCCATGTTGCGGGATGCTTTTTAATGAACAGAGTCACTTACACGTACAAGAAATACAGAAATACAGTTTGGAAATTGATAATATATCCAAACATTCAAAGGAGAAAATATGTTCAACCGCATACAATGTATATTTTGTCGAACACAAAAACAACAACAAAAAACAAAGATATAAACAAGAGGGCCAGAATGGCCCTGACATCGCTCACCAGACAATCAGAGGAGAAGATTTTCAAAGTTTTCACTATATGTTTCTATTATGTTTCCCTTCCCCAAGGGCGGTGCCAATTTTGACCCCAGGGACACAATTTATATAACTTTTGTAGAGGACCTGAACATGATGCTAAAAGAATGTAGTGAAAGAATGGATAGAGCATAGACAACTGGAACTTGTATTAATTCTTCGGGTGCTAGAGGCGGATTCTCCCACCACTAATGACCTATGCAAACAGTTTGGATCCAGATCAGGCCCCACATAATGTGGGGCCTGATCTGATATCCAAATTGTTTGTAAATGAGACTGAACTTCTGAGAAACTTAGAAAGAATGTGTGTAGTGGGATTCTCCCACCACTAATGACCTATGCAAACAGTTTGGATCCAGATCAGGGCCAATCTCATGTGGGGCCTGATCTGATATCCAAACTGTTTGTCAATGAGACTGAACTTCTGAAAAACTTAGAAAGAAAGTGTGTAGTTAGGATAACTTATGAATTTGCTGCAGACAACAATTTAGCAGATGACAAAATTACCCAGCATGCAAAGAGTTAAGCTGAAATTCACAACAGATATGCTCTATATTGATATCTGGTAGCTTAATGCATGGCATAGGTATGAAAAAAAGCTTTAAGAGTGTTCTGCATAATGAGAACTATCTACAGTTTTCTCAATCTTAAATGAGTGTGTGTTATTTGTCTAAACACAATTTCTACTCTACTGATCAGGCTAAGGGCGATTATATAAGAACTCACACTGACTGGTCTGAGCTCTGCAGGCTGATATATTAAGGAGAAACCTTTAGACTGTCGTTTCTGCCGTGAAGAAGACTGTACACACAGGGCAGGGCCAATTTTAACCCAAGAACTATGATACTTATAAAACCCATAAAGTTATGCTAAGTAAATCTATACACCAAATATCTAAGCTCTGGGACATGTAGTTTCTGACAAGAATATTTTTAAAGTTTTTCCCATGCATAACTAGTGATCCCATGGGCTGTTTAAGCAGTCAGCTACCAAAAACTGGCAATCCCTGGGGTTGGACCAATTTTGGAATAATTTATATAACTTTTGTAGAAGCCCTGAAGTTGAAGCTATGTGCCATATATGAAAGCTGAGGACCTTCTAGTTTTAGAGGAGATGATGTTCAAAGTTTTCACTATATGTTTCTATTGAAAACTGAAAACCCCTGGGGCAGGGCCAATTTTGACCCCAGGGGTATAATTTATATAACTTTTGTAGAGGACCTACAGATGATGCTATGTGCTAAAGATGAAAGCTGAGAACCCTGTAGATTCAGAGGAGAATATTTTTAAAGGTTCAAATTGTTGACGACTGACGACGCACGACGCACACCGCACGACGCACGACGGACGACGCACGCCGACGGACGACGGACATCAGGCAATCACAAAAGCTCACCCTGAGCACTTTGTGCTCTGGTGAGCTAAAAACACTAAAAACAACCAACCAACCAAACAAACTAACAAACAAACCGTGTTAAATATGTTTCCACTTAAACGGTGTGTTAGCTCCTTCAAACCTGTATAGATTGGTATGTTGAACGTTCACTGCCGCGCTTGGTCTTTTCGCAAGTTATGCTTCCAAATTTAATTCTTATGTCATGTTTTCGTTTCTGAAGTATGTTTTTGTTTTGTTTAAACAATACCCACAATCATGCTCATGGTGAAGCGTTTCATTTGGGTACCAACTTCTGCAAAGAATGTTAAATTCTATAACTATAACACTCAAAGAATTCACAAGGAAAAATATATAGTACTACTAATCTAGTACCGTCGAAGGACCGGTCATTAGTATCAGCGGAATATTGATTTTTTAAGCGAACAAAGACACACGTACTATAAAATGAAGACACACGTATTATAAAACTGATACACATGTCATATAATGAATGAATAAATCAACCCGAATCTCAAGTAGCAAATCTAGCGAGAGTATTCATGTAAACAAAAAGATGACTTTCGTGTCAATTTATACGGACTTTCGTGTCAATTTATATTGTTACTGTGATGCACATCATTTCTAGTTATCTTTTGACCGCCCAATGTTTCCTCATTATACCATGAATTGCAGTATTAACACTTTGCTGTTTTTGCTTTCGAAGGATCTCATATCAGAAATGTATTTGCCCATACCTGCGGAGAAGTAAGTACATTAATTTCAAACCAAAATAAATTTCTGTAGATACAATTATTAGTTTTTCCAAGTATATTACATTTTATTCCACATATATTGCCATTTTTACACTCATTAACCAACAAATACATTTCAACAATGTTCTCACAATGCTTGATGAAACAGTGCCTTCCTACCAGCCATTTAATTACCAGCATCCCATAAATACGCCGCTCTCCGACGGGGCACCAATTGATAAACCAGTTTGCCTTAAATTGTAATATTTGGGTAAAATTTATACATGTACTGTATAACTACAGTAGTCTTGCTGCCAAGGAACATCGTCCAATCGGAGAATACTATCCCTAAACATCGTTGTATTCGACATTAAATAACATATGTAAACATACGCCCATGTCTGAATATTTTAGGCATTCAAAGTGGCGTTGCAGTCTCTTAAATTCTCGGATCTACAAGTAAAACGGGACATCTTGGTTTTACCGAATTCTATTTTATCCCGGGGAAGCATGCCCTCGGACATCTATAGCCACGTCGGAGAAATAAAGAGCTATTCTTGAAAATGTTTTAATATACGCTTGTTATCTTGGTCTCCGTTTACAACAGTCTGTACTCTGAGCAGTTGCCTGCACGTATTGTAATCTGCGTTAATACTAAAGAAAACATGTTTGCCATTTCTCTCCGAAAACAGTGTGTCAGAGTGTCTAACAGTTTTGATACTAATAAGAGGCCGAGTTAATCAGTGTCAGATTACAAGCAGAATGCTCCACCCCAACACACACACACACATACACACTTACATTTGCAAACAATTTGGATCCATTTGAGACACCGAGTAACCAGCCATCTCATCAGCATCTAAGCTGCTTGGCACTCTGTTGGACGAATCGGTAGTAAAGAAAAAAGATCAGAGCTAAGCAAACATCAGTTTTTACAGCAGGCTACTTCTTCTTCTTCGGATTAACAATACTCCTTCAAAATTGAAGATTATGTATTGACGCTGGAAAAAAAATTCGGTGTATAATATACAGGCTTCAGTCAGAAGTGAAATAGTGCTAAAGTAAAAGTCAGGTTTAAAACTATATACACCGATTGCTGTTTATACTGAAGAGGTTATTGACATGACAACAGGTACAGTGACAATTGTTTTGAAATTGTCGACTGTACCTGCTTCATGGGCGATGAGGGGCAACATGTTCCACTGACAGATAGTTCTCGGATAGAATGAATACTTGTATGAGTCCTTAGATGTGCTGATCTGTCTATATGAATATGGGTTGGTAGTAGTTCGGGTTCTTATATTGCATGTGGAGGGTACCAAGAGGCTGTTTTCAAGGTAGATAGCTACTATTTGATGAACAATTTTATAAAATAATATTAATCTCGCTCTTGTTCTTCTAACTTGAAGTGTCGGCCAGTTTAGATTACGAAGCATGTCTGAAACGGAACTAGTGTTGTGATGTCTATTGGTAACATAACGTGCAGCTCTCCTTTGGACTTTATCAATTTGGTTAGTTAGATTTTTAGTGTGAAGATCCCAGACTGTAGATGAATATTCTAATTTTGGTCTTACTATGGCCTTATAAGCATGTTCCTTTACTTTAGGGGCGTTTACCTTGAGATTTTTACGTAGAAAGCCGAGCGATTGGTTTGCCTTATTAGTAATAGAATGTATGTGCTTATCCCACTTCAAGTTGTCTTGGATGGTTATACCTAAATACTTCGATGATTTGACTTTATCTAAGGTGTGGTTATGTAATTGATACGGGAAGGAGACAGGTTTCTTTTTCTGTGTGACATTAAGCACATTGCACTTATCAGGGTGGAAGAGCATTTGCCAATCCTGCTCCCATCTACCTGCAGCGTCCAGATCACTCTGCAACAGCTCTGCATCATGCTCGCATTTTACTTCACGATAGATGATACTATCATCTGCAAACAGTCTGAGCGTGCTGTGCTGCAGGTAGTCCGGCATGTCATTAATATAGATAAGGAACAAGATTGGCACCAGAACAGTGCCCTGGGGGACGCCAGACGTCACAGGTGCTATACTCGACGTCTGGCCCTCCAGGACAACTGTCTGGGTACGGTCATGAAGGAAATCTGAGATCCAGTTGAAAGCATTACACTGAACACAATAAAACTTTAGTTTATAGAGGAGGTGTTGGTGAGGCACTTTGTCAAACGCCTTTGTAAAGTCCATAATGATAATGTCAGTTTGAACATTTTCATTGTTGGACCTGCAGTGGTTTTGGATGAATGAGACAAGCTGAGTTTCGCATGAGCGTTTAGATCTAAAACCATGCTGCAAGTCATAAAGGATGTTGCTTTCTAAATGAGTCATGACATTGCTGGCGATAACATGTTCCAAAATCTTGCAACAAATGCAGGTTACAGATATAGGTCGATAATTAATAGCGTCATGTTTGTCACCTTTTTTGAAGATAGGACATACATTTGCATTCTTCCAGTCATTTGGAATTTTTCCTGAAGAGAGAGATTTACTACAAATAATAGTGAGGATAGGTGAAACTATTTCTCTACATTCTTTCAAAACTTTCCCATGGAGACTGTCTGGGCCTGAGGCTTTATGTGGATTTATATTTGCAAGTAATTTAGAAATGCCATTTGCTGTGATTTCAATGTCATGCATTTGAGGGTGTGGGCTTGGACCTTTATCTGGAATTTGTTGTGAAGAAACGGGTGTGAATGCCTTTTGAAACTGGTCATTTAAGATATTGGCTTTGGACAATGGGTCAGATTTCAATATGCCATTGTCACGAAGTCGAGGAATAGAGGATGTATCTGTTTTCTGAGATTTAATATAAGAGAAGAGGTTTTTCGGTAGTTTTCTAATACCCGGATTTTCTTGATCTGGAATAGGAATGTCAAATATCATGTTTTCAATATAAGACCAATATGTTTTCCTTTGTTCATTTTGGATCTCAGATTTCAGGTGCTTAAGACTGTCAGATTTACTTATATTTCTATTTCTTTTAGTTAGTTTACGCCTAAACCTATCCATATTGTTCCTAAGAGAGTTGGAGATCCAAGGTAATTTCTGCTTAGGCTTACTCATTTTAGAGGGGATATTTCTGGACATTGATATTAGTAGACTATCTTTAAAGTAGTTCCATAGGAAGTCAACATCTTTATCACTGTGGTGCTCTAATATTTCAGTATGTGTATTTAATAAGTCATTTCCTATAGCATCCTAATTTGCTTTTGAGTATTTGAATATTTGTCGTGGAGTGACTTTGCATCTACGAAGAGAGGTATTACAAGTAGTCATAATGATGTCGTGGTCTGCTTCTGCAATCGGGGGTATAGTTTCAATGTTATTGACAATGGAAGGGTAATTTGTGAGTAGAAGGTCTAGGTTACTCTTACAATACAAAAATAACAATACAATACAAACATTTTATTTAAAGTGGGTAGATTCTATGTCATATACATGTATCTGACATAACAGTATATGGATAGCTAAATGACCGACACAAATTATCGTCTGTAAACATTGGCCATCGTCTGCTTTAGTTTCGGTGTCCGTGTAAAAGCCCCACAAACCATCAGACGTATGGTGAGTGTTTTATACATTATCTTCCTGAGAGACGGATGAAAAAAGAAAATAGAACATGGAAATTAAATGATTAGCGCTAATTTAAGGCGAACTTCACCGTTTGTGTCCTCATTCTATACATTCAAATAATTTATCTAAGAAAACAAAAACAGACAGTTGTTGTAAGCGTTTAAACATGTTTGAAAAGCAGTTGGCTGCTTAGTTACATCCTTCGCCCTCGGCATTGTTCGACCGGAGGTGTAATCATAATTGACAATCGACAATGTGTTTGGTTGTGCGGCTTTTTTGATAGTCAAAAGGTAATGGAATGTTCATTATAATGTATCACCCGATTATTTATTAAGTGTTGTGATATATGAAAGAATATAATCATTTGTTGACAGTAAAGTAGCCTAGTGTTTGCTCTGGAAGTCTACTCTAAACATACTGGCTAACGAGAGAGTAATAGAATAACTCACAGTTTGTAAGGGCAAGCCTCTCCTGTCCAGTTCGGTTGGCTGTCAGTAGGCAACTGCATAGAGTCCGGTACGATGCTCGCGCGCTTCGAATCAGCTGTCTCGGATGTCAACAACTCATCGCACATGCGCGTCACAACATTCCCCCATCTCCCATCTTTATCCTGAAGGTCTCGGGCCTCGGGGATGGATGCTGCTGTATGTTGACCGGGGCGATGGACAGCACTTGGACTATTCTAGTCTCCCTAGAAATCGGATCTGGACGATAGCACCTTTGACTGAAAGTCTTAAAGGTCCTAAACTTAATGAACCTCCGACTGAAAGCCTGAAAGGTCCATGAACTTTATAAACCTCCGGCTGAAAGCCTGAAAGGTTCCTGAACCCTACAAACCTTGGGCTGAAAGCCTCAAAGGTTCTTAAACTTAACATCATGTTCAGTGTCTGGAAGACTGCTATCTGAACATGAAACAGTTCCGAAACAGCCATTGCATCATAGTCTGAAAGACAACCTGAAGCACCTGACTTCAAAATATCCTGAGCTCCTTAGCCTGGAAGGCTCTGGACTCCTATAAAGCTCCGCGTTTCAGGGACTGAAAGTCCCATAACTCCAGAACTAGAATTCAACTCAATTCCTGGTGCTCATACAGAATCATACAAGCTATCGGGAACGTGAGACCTATTGCTGTCACATTCACTAAGTATTTAAGCGTATCCGTGTGTAAGCAATATATATAACTTTTACAGGGTAGATCCGTTGGCTCTATACCAGCAACATATGCTGAGCATGGAGTCAAAGAATCAGGGATCCTGGAAATCACATCTGCATTCTAATGCTTTACTCCAGCCCGATGCTTAACCACTATATTTACTGAGACAATTCTTCCATTCCATCGGGCTAGCTGCCCCTGTGGTTTCTTAGACCGCAACAACCAAGTTAAACTGGAATGATCTGTCCAAGCAAGTAATACCGGAAATGCCTGGTAAACTATATGATAATTTAGAACTCTTTCCTGGTTGTACCGTATACTCTGGAGTCAATGAGAGGCTGCTGAAAGCAATCACTCTTTCCACTCCGTCCTGTACCTGTATCAATTCTGCTCCGACAGCTGTATGTGAGGCATCTACATCCAAGATAAATGGATCTTGACTATTCGGCAAAGCCAACACTGGGTGTGAAGTCAATGCCTTCTTCAAAGCCTCAAATGCCTTCTGTTCCAAAGGACCCCACTTGAATAGATTCTTGCCAGATGACCTATATCAAGGCTGTGTAAACTTAGGACCTATGGTAATTGGCCAAACCAAGGAACCTTTCAACATCCTCGGGTGAAACTGGAACTGGCTACTGAGCCATGGTTTTACAACGCCAGCATCCTTAGAAACCATGGACATGCAGTTTCCACTGACATTTCTCCCAAGAAACTTCTTCCAGGAAGAAAAGACAACTTTCTTGGCTTAAGCTTCATGCCATACATTCTAAACCAGTCTAGAACTCCACAAAGGTTATTCAAGTGGTTCTCAAAAGCCTTTCCCATAAAGGGAAAGTTTCTTTTACAAATTACAGTGACATCATTGAGTGTCCTGTAATCTATGCACCAGCAAAATATCTCTGGCAGTTTTCTGCTTCCTCACTAACGGCACTCTTTTCTCAGCACTGGAAGTCATGCTTTCTAAATGTTCCTAAAGATTCCTAGCCACTGATATTGCCTTGATGTGCGACCATTAACCTCAGTCTTTATTAGTTTAAAGCCTTGTCGGGCTTGTCACGTTTCATGTGTCCCCTTTGCTTGCGAGAACTAACCTTCCATGGTGGAAACTGTAGCTTGGCATCCAGACTCTCTATAGCTCTAGCTACCATCTGCTCTACTTTAGATTTGGTGACAGAACCTACTGCATTTACAGCAACCTCGCCTTTTAATTCCTTCCCAGAAGGCTTCCCCTTATTGATAAAGTGGTAAATATCATGATCGCTCATTGGGTGTTCAAAACAAGCATGTTTTACAGCATCCTTATCCAAACACCCTTGACATAATTTTGAAATAGCCTCTTGTTTGCGATGGCTTTTGGGTAGATCCTTGTATGCAGGTGTAGCTAAAGACTTGTGCTCTGTTTGACATGTATCCCGATGGCTCCTGTGTCTGGAAGACGACAGATGTTTGCTAACTCCCCACTTGCCAGTCTGGAAGACTGAAGCGTATGTGGGCTTGAACCTGTGACAAGCTTATCCTCCTCAACCCTAACCAGATTTTGAATGATGTCTAAGATGCCCTCTGCCTCCCGCTGCAGCTCTCGCAAATGCTCCAAATATGAAACTTTAGTATTGGATTTAGGTTTTGGATATATGTAAGTTTGCTTTCCCTTATGGTCAAACAAACCCTTAGTCCTCACCTGCCTTTCAGACATGCTGATAAGCCGGTCGTAGTCATTAATTTTAACCTTCGGGTCTGATGGTGATGTACTTAAGGGTAGATCTGCGCTTGCACCCTGAACAAGTCGCTCCTTGACTGAGTTCAGCTCTGCTTGATCTGACTGTCCTGGCAGAGAGAAATCAATTACACGAAGCATGTTTTCATTCAGATTCCCCATCAGCACAAGAGACAAAGCGCCCTTTGTCAGTACTTGATACTGAGCACGGAACCTTACAATGGCTTCTGCTCTAGCTTTATCTTTTCCTGGGATTAATTGCAACTCCTCTACCGAAGCTGTATTAATCTTCACCAACATTGTGTGCACTGAGCAAGCATATACCTATATAAATTGTGTATGAAATACAACGATAAATCTAAGGCTTATTTTCCCTGTATGGAATACAATGGAAAATCTTTATACTGACAGACAATGAACTTTCTATTCAGTCAACAGGCATAAAATACGTGATAACTGCAATAGTACAAGCAAACTTACCTTACGTTCCGTGAGCTAATCTACCGTAAATAAAACTGGCATAAAACAAATTTAAAACTGAATGCCTTAAGAAAAAATAACTTTACCTTAGCTTAGAATCTATTAGATGAATTCCTAGAATGCCTTAAGAAAATAATAAACTGGCATAAGTCACCCTACTGAAAACCTACCAGAAGCCTAAGACAAAAAAGTTATGAACTGGCATAAGACTTTCAATTAACCTCAAACTGTTTTAAGAAATATAACTGGCATAGGACAAATTCAAAACCTGCCCTAAGAAAAATGTCTATTCATCCGCACCTGCAGTGAAATAAACAAACTGCCACTCTCGCTAGATGTGTTAACCACAGGCCCGTACCCAGGTGGGGGCTCGAGGGCCCGGGCCCCCAGCTGGCTGACAAGATACCATTTTTGTTAATGGGCCCTTTTTTAGTTTTCAGCTAGATCTACCGTTTTGAAATTTTACCAAAGCAATTTTTTAGTGATCGATATTTTCATATCTCGGGGAGATTATCTTTTAGTTCTCTACACAGACAGGCCACCTTTAGCATGCTGTCATGCTGTGATCCACGCTTGGCCTATTTTGGTATGGACCAATCAGGGGAACCCCCCCCCCGCGGAGAACACCCGAATTAGCCTACGTAATCACGAGTTGGTTCCAGTTTTCGCTATACTGGAGTTTAGCAAATAAATTGTTCAGGAACCAGTCGTGTTAAAATGCAAATTGCTGCGTCTCCACAAATTCCACATGTTGCACGTATATTAATTAAGCGAGGAAACATTGTCGCAAAATTAAGACGATGGGAATGACGTATCACGACGCTATATAGCATATAGCTACAAAAAGCAGTATGCACTTCGGCCGATAAGCGTTTTACTGACATTGATCAGTAACTAGTAATGAAAAAATAACTCTGAACATTTCGAATGATAAAAAAAAGTAAAAATGATCTTCGTCCCAGGCCGATTGTACTGAATAAATCGAGGTTTCTTAACGTTTTTTCATGAATTTGTTTTGTTACTTGAGATTGGGAATTTCCTCCAAAAAATGGGTGCAAAACATACCTTTTGCTATTGGGAATATACGCGAATAAGGGCAATAAAATCAGCCAAAATATTATTGTAAAATGAGATAAAATGGAATGTCTTTTTCATTGTATACATAAATATGTTATAACCAGGTGAGCGAATAAGGGCCATCATGACCCTCTTGGTAAACTGTACATTTCATGTTTGTAGTTTTGATCAGGGTTGTTTTCACATTTAGAATAAAGACATAAGCGGATGCTAATTCTGAGATGAATAATGCCGAGTCTGTCCATGACAAAAAACTTTAAGCATAATCAAATGTCTGTCTGTCTGTCAATGGTAAATTTCTTTAATCATGTTCATATGTGTGTCTGCCTGTCTGTCAATGGCAAAAAAACTTTAGCCTTGATCACAACTTTTGGTGTTAGTATAATTTGTATGAAGTCTCTGCATTGAAACATTGGTGATCATTCATCATGCTTTAAAGTCTATACACTGAAATACAGGTGTAAAAGGAGCCGATTTCCTATATTATAACATAAAATTATATCTTGATAGAGTGATTCAGATAGCAGGAAATTGCACCATTCAATGCGGCATACCAACAAAAAATCAACTACCGGGAGGGGACACCCCTCCCATGCCCACCCCAATTCGGCCCCCAGCAAAACAATTCTGGGTACGGCCCTGACGACCTATCTTAACAGCTTTTGTCAGGTTCAGATCGTCTTCTCTTAGTAACAATGCAGTAGAATTGCCGTTTGGATCTTCTTATCTTTCTTATCTGATCCTGTGGCGGTCATGTAAACCTCGTATTCGCGCTTCCACCTCTTGAAATTTTCCGCGACATTGCCCTCTGTCACGTTCAAGGAACCCGGCAGTCGGAAAGATGATTCTGCCATCTTCTGCTATCATGCAAAAATCTGCCTCGGAAGCTCCGTTTATCGGCCGTAATCTTCGATTTTCTTCAGAGAAAAATCCCACGCGGCCACCTTGTTGACAACTTTATTACGACACCGTATAATCATGAAAATCACAATAACGTAAGAATAGCACATACTCAATACATCTATCAACAGCAACTGTAAAAGGGTTGACAACCAGACATGCAGTGTGCTGTAGTACTATAGGGTCATATCCCTTTTTAAGGAATATTTTAACATTTGATAAAGTGAGAAAATGGTATGTGCAATACTTTTACTGAAGTTTGTAAATCACCTCACCATAACATTCAGGATGTGAAATACCGTGTCGCAAGAGCGCCTTAACCCTTTCCCTGTTCTATGTTTATTTCAAATTTCAATACCTACTGAATATTCATGAACAAAATAGCTATAATGAAATATGGAAGCTGGAGCATTATAGCCAATTTAGAAACTAAAGACATATCTATCAAATTCTAATAGCAAACAGAGCAGACCCTGATCAGACGGCTCCTCTAGGAGCCGTCTGATCTGGGTCTACTCTGTTTGCAAATGCGTGAAAATACGTTTATATGAGGGAAAGGGTTAAGATTACACTTACACTTACACATGCAAATAATAGAGTCAAACAACGTGTGGCCTGATTGGAACCCGAGTTATTCGGCGTCTATTCTGGATCAACACTGTTTTGCAAATATCAGCCATGTCGCCTTCAGTTGGCTTAATAGGAATAAGACAGCTGGTAACTAGTTTATTCTGTCGAACGTTAGATCTACATTGCTTTAATTTTGTCAGTAGTCACCAGTTCTATATTTTTATGTCAGCTTTCCCATGCATTTATGGGTTTTTATTATCAGCTATTCGTGCGAAGTATCTAATATAAGGTTTTGGAAAATCAAAGGCAATTGAAGATTTGCACCTCAAATTTTGTAAATCGCAAGTCTACTAATGGTGCGTATGGATAACATGAAAGACATCCCTTTATGTGTCTAGATGTGTATGAATTGTTGAACTGGTGTAAAATTGTCAGCTCGGACAATATTTTAATCAAAACAGTGTACAATTTGCTTGTGCAAATTGTATTGTAAACTGTGCAAATAACATCAAACATCTGCTTGAAATGCATGGATTTGCATATACATGCATGTATATGGCATAACCCATTCGATGTTGACCTAAACCACTTTCATAAAGTTGTTACATTAAGAGTTAGAGACGTGTTTATCTAATAATGGAAAAAGATATAGAAAACAGCAGCTCTCTTCAGTTATATAAGAATTATAAGTTTTCATAATTTTGGATTGGAACTTTTTGCATGATTTTCACCCTGCATTAAGCCACCTGTCTCCAAGACCGATATCTATACTAAATTGAACGCCCGGTTTAGAGGGGATTTATTATATAGAGAAAAATTAAAATTAATACGTATTATATAGACGTCCGAGTATCTTTAAATTTACTGAATTTGTAAAATTATGTGTAAAAAAATGTGCATGAAGCATTTATGTTGCGTTTTTCTTTAAGTAATAACAAAAGATTGTGATATACATGTACTATTCTTAGCAACTCCAGTTCCTAGCTAGATTTTTTTTATACAAAAAACGATGCCTCCCCAACCCGCCCGTTCCCGCGTTAAATCTTTAACGAATCGAAAGCAAGATAAAAAATATAGTACATGAGAGGTTGGGCACATATATAGGACATGAGAGGCTGGGCACATATATAGTACATGAGAGGTTGGGCACATATATAGGACATGAGAGGTTGGGCACATATATAGGACATGAGAGGTTGGGCACATATATATGACATGAGAGGTTGGGCACATATATAGGACATGAGAGGTTGGGCACATATATAGTACATGAGAGGCTGGGCACATATATAATACATGAGAGGTTGGGCACATATATAGGACATGATAGGTTGGGCACATATATAGTACATGAGAGGTTGGGCACATATATAGTACTTGAGAGGTTGGGCAGATATATAGGACATGAGATGTTGGGAAGATATATAGGACATGAGAGGTTGGGCACATATATATGACATGAGAGGTTGGGCACATATATAGGACATGAGAGGTTGGGCACATATATAGAACATGAGAGGTTGGGCACATATATAGTACATGAGAGGTTGGGCACATATATAGGACATGAGAGGTTGGGCACATATATAGTACATGAGAGGTTTGGCAGATATATAGGGCATGAGAGGTTGGGCACATATATAGGACATGAGAGGTTGGGCACATATATAGGACATGAGAGATTGGGCACATATATAGGACATGAGAGGTTGGGCACATATATAAACATGAAAGGTTGGGCACATATATATGACATGAGAGGTTGGGCACATATATATGACATGAGGGGTTGGGCACATATATAGGACATGAGAGGTTGAGCACATATAAAGGACATGAGAGGTTGGACACATATATAGGACATGAGAGGTTGGGCACATATATAGTACATGAGAGGATGGGCACATATATAGGACATGAGAGGTTGGGCACATATATAGGACATGAGAGGTTGGGCACATATATAGGATATGAGAGGTTTGGCACATATATAGGACATGAGAGGTTGAGCAGAAATATTGGACATGAGAGGTTGAGCACATATATAGGACATGAGAGGTTGGGCACATATATAGGACATGAGAGGTTGGGCACATATATAGTACATGAGATGTTAGGCAGATGTATAGGACATGAGAGGTTGGGCACATATATAGGACATGATAGGTTGGGCACATATATAGGACATGAGAGGTTGGGCACATATAATTATAGTACATGAGAGGTTGGGCAGATATATAGGACATGAGAGGTTTGGCAAATATATAGGACATGAGAGGTTGGACAGATATATATAGGACGTGAGAGATTGATCACATATATAGTACATGAGAGGTTGGGCACATATATAGGACATGAGAGGTTGGGCACATACAATGTATATAGGACATGAGAGGTTGAGCACATATATAGGACATGAGTGGTTGAACACATATATAGGACATGAGAGGTTTGACAGTTCGTTTTTTAACAGGCTAAGATTTAACCCTTTCCTCCATGAATATTCATGTAAAAATAATAACGTCATGAATATTAATTAGATTATTTTCTTATAATAGCACATAGAAACAAGGGTATTTGGCCATGGCTGAAACTGTAGACGTATATCTACATTATATCATAAGCAAACAGAGCAGACCTTGATCAGACGTCTGCTATAGGAGCTCTCTGATCTGGATGTACTCTGTTTGCAAAGGCGTAGAAAGGTGTGTTTATAGAGTAAAACTTTAAGAGGGGTTCCACCATATATATATATATAAAGCATGATATAATTAAACAATGAATCAGCCACTCGATACAAACACTTGTTTCCCAACGTGCTATAAATGTAACAAAAAATCTGGTTCTTCCATAGTGACATGAGATATAACACTTTCCGTAACCATTGTGCATTATCTATAAACCTAACCCTTATTCCAATATTCTCGACCTGACTCTCATTCGCAAACAGCTTGGCTCCAGATAATACACCGAGTAACTCGGCATCTCATCCGGATCCAAACTGTTTGACACTCGGTCAATATTTTCTCAAAAGCTTGATCGAATCTGAAGTAGTTAAAATTGCACCAGAACCAAATATGAGTAGACAATTATTCACACGTTGGTCTGGGATAAGCACGGTTCGTACTACGTATATTAGGCCCATTTCTATTCAAACTATAACGTTATAAACCCATAAAATACACCCATATTCGTATTAATCACAATGTGCGCAATTGGAGTATTGGAAAACGAATCGAACTGGTGTATAAGGGAAAAACGTTGCGGTCGTTTTAGACAGGCGACTGCTTAACACAGGGTGCAAGTTATGCAGAAAACTACTTTGGGAGCTTAATGCATGACTTCCAACCTGTATTAAGCCGTCACCTTTCTTAAAGACCTACTTTAATTCTTATCTCAGTGTTCGGTTTTGAGATGTTGCACTGTATGTCAGAAGAACAAGAATACAGGTTAACCAGATGTTTAACAGCTCATCACACGTGTTTAGATTAGATAACCTCCACAATTACTCATAGTGTAAATTACATAATGTTTGTTTATTATTAGGACAAAACTTTAGACCAAAGTTATGAATAGACGTGTAACCGATACGGGGTATGAAAGTCAAGACCAGAAAAACAAAACGTAATTTAACCCTTTTCTTGACATAGATGTCTTTTGAAATATTTACAAACAGAGCAGACCCAGATAAGACGGCTCCTCTAGGAGCCGTCTTATCAGGGCCTTCTTCTGTTTGCTTATGAACTTATATAGATCTGATTCTACAGTTCCTGCCATATGAACACAAAAGCACCTGTTTATACATGTATACAAACATAATTATATATAAACATTCATGATGTCGCCGTGTGTTGTACATGAACAGATTATGGACATCAGATGGTGTTCAATTTCAATCAGTGCTAAGGTTATAAAAATTTCTAAAAGATAATCAATGTTTCATTTTCTCCAATTTCCCAACGGTTAGGTCTGCGACCATGTTCTGTGTAATTTTAATATTAAAGTGACAAATTCTTAACACTGGACACCCCTAACAAAATGTATCCTCACATAATTTCAGCCTTCATTTTGAATGCACTACTCAAACAGGAACACAATGTTTGTTTGTTTATATCCGGGTTTTTACAATGCTTTAACAGTATTTCAAAATTAATAAGAGTGGGGGGAACCCCACAGACTTTTTCGTGCATGGAATGAATTGCATTATCTCGGTCACAAGAATATCCGGGTAGAATGATTGACCTACTCCAAGCCAGCTTGAAGGTGTTTTCAAATGAACAATCAAAATGCCCGGGCAGTGATTCGAACTATGGTGGCGGGTGGTCTGTCGAATACCATAACCAAACACCACGGAGACCCATTGAGACCATACTGTTTTGGTCTCGACGCCGAGAAGGGACATCGAGAAACCAGATGTCTCTTCAAGATCCAAGCTTGAACAGGTTATTATAATGTTTGATGTATATCTAAATATTCCATGAATATTCATGCGAGAAATAATTCCATCATTTTTTTATAATGGCATATGGGCACTGGATATATTAGCCATGACAAAAACTGTAGAATCAGATTTATATTATCCCATAAGCAAATAGAGCAGACACTAATCTGATGACTCCTACAGTAGCCGTCTGATCTGGATCTTCTCTCTTTGCAAATGCGTTAAAAGGCAAATATGTAGAGAGTAAATGGTTAAAATGGAGTTGTTTATCATGGGGGAAAATATTTTTGTGTGTGAAATAGTTTACATTGAAATAATTGATCTGGAAATCAGTGTTCCTCTGATCAGAGATAAGACAAAATGCATAGTAAAACCACCTCTACTGCATGCGGTCTGAACTCATTACTTTATGAATATTCAGTGTCTGAAATAATAAGATGATGAATATTTATTAGTTGACTGTATCAATGGTATACGAACACAGGAAGATGTGGATATGACAGAAACTGAAGAATTATGCCTATATAATTCCATTAGCAAACATGACAGACCTCGATAAGACGGCCCATATAATACACGACACATCTTGAATGAGTCTGCTATGGGTCAATATGTAGACAAATTTTAAGGCGGGTATTTTACATGTGCATTGCCAGATACAATAAATGGTTAAAGATAAAAAAAACTGGTGTCTTTGAAATTGTATGACTGTTAAAACGCGGAAAACTCCCAAGATAAAAAAAAAAGTGTAAATCAATTACTTAAATAATCATAATTTCAGAAATAAACCAGCTGCTTTTTGCTTGTTTTTGTAAAAAAAAAAAAGTAAAAAGAAAAGTATGTGGGTCGTTTACGCATGTTAAGTACACATGCCCCCGAATCCTACTGGATTTTTCTAGATAATTTTCGTCCTGCGATATGCTTCTTCCATCCTAATACAGTAAAACCTCTCTATAACGACATCTAAATTACGACAAATATTTTGTGTTAAAGGCAGGTGGATGCTTAAAGCAAGGTAAAAGTAAAACAGGAGCGTTCTGTTTTACTTTCACCTTGCTTTAAGCAACCACCTGCCCACAATATCAACTAATTAACACAATTTAGTGGTCGTTATAGAGAGGTTTTACTGTATATCTGGAATAAGACATTTTTGAATGACCTGTGTATAGAGTGTTTACTTTATTAACCAGTTGCCTCATGAATATTAATTAATAAGCTGAATATTTAGACTGGCAGCATGGACGAGAGAATGCTTTACTACCGCAGAGCGGTAGGCTCATACGCCATTTCATGAGCAAATACGGCAGACCCTGATCAGGCAACTCCTGCATGGAACTGTCTGATCAGGGTCTACTCTGTTTGCAAAGGTTTTAAAAGGCGTATCTATGAGATAAGGGGTTAAATGGGTTAATATTAGGCATATTGGTAGATGTCATTTAAATTACATTAAGCGTTTAATGCAATTGCCCCGTAACATGAGTTTATATTTAGCTTTTGGAACGTACAGAAGGTGGTAATTTTGTGAAAATATCTTGTTTAAAATTATCTATCACGTATATCTCGTGTACCAACTATTATCACGTGATCACCGTTATCTTTGTATCACACTCATCGACATTGTGTTTTGACTCAGTTTTAACCCTTTACATGACACAATCGTTTTAAAGCCTTTGCAAACAGAGCAGACCCAGATCAGATGACCCCTGGTCAAGGGTTGTTTCGTTTAATTATGGAAATATATACAGATAGTTCCGATTCTGTAGTTTCTGTCATGACATAAACGCCCAGTGTACATATGTCATTATAAAATTCAGCTATCGGATATGCATGATATCAGTATATCTTACATGGATATTATGCACGATGTCAGTATATCTTACATGGATATTATGCATGATGTCATTATATCTTACATGGATACATGGATGATGTCAGTATATCTGACATGGATATTATTCATGATGTCATTATATCTTACATGGATACATGGATGATGTCAGTATATCTGACATGGATATTATTCATGATGTCATTATATCTTACATGGATATTAATTATATCTTATATAGATATTATGCAGGAACATGGGGTAACCATGTGCATACTTCGTAACATTTGTAAAAATAACAGCTTCAATTGCTTATAGCAGTAATTATAAATTTAACGTATATATATATATATATATAATTTTATTTATATATATATATATATATATATTAAGAAACGTGTTAGCGTTTCAAAACATGTGTATCCAACCCAAGACCGAGTTACTAGGCGATTTATTTGTATCCAAACTGCTTGCAAAGTGCTTGAGCATGTACACCCATTTTATGACTAATGTCCTTTAACGCTTTCAGTGTGGGAAATTAAAGACTTAATGCCATTTGCAAACAGCTTAAACCTTGATGAGAGGTCTCCTCGACAACCCTCTCATCAGGATCTCCTTGACAAACCCACTCATCAGGGTCTCCTCGACAAACCCTCTCATTAGGGTATCCTCGAGAAGCCATCTCATCAGGGTCTCCTCGACAAACCATCTCATCGGGGTCTCCTCGACAACCCTCTCATCAGGGTCTCCTCGACAAACTCTCTCATTAGGGTATCCTCGAGAAGCCATCTCATCAGGGTCTCCTCGACAAACCATCTCATCGGGGTCTCCTCGACAACCCTCTCACCAGGATCTCCTTGACAAACACTCTCATCAGGGTCTCCTTGACAAACACTCTCATTAGGGTCTCCTTGACAAACACTCTCATTAGGGTCTCCTTGACAAACACTCTCATCAGGGTATCCTCGAGAAGCACTCATTAGGGTATCCTCGAGAAGCCATCTCATCAGGGTCTCCTTGACAAACCATCTCATCAGGATCTCCTTGACAAACACTCTCATTAGGGTCTCCTCGACAAACCATCTCATCAGGGTCTCCTCGACAAACCATCTCATCAGGGTCTCCTCGACAACCCTCTCATCAGGGTCTCCTCGACAAACTCTCTCATTAGGGTATCCTCGAGAAGCCATCTCATCAGGGTCTCCTCGACAAACCATCTCATCGGGGTCTCCTCGACAACCCTCTCATCAGGATCTCCTTGACAAACACTCTCATCAGGGTCTCCTTGACAAACACTCTCATTAGGGTCTCCTTGACAAACACTCTCATTAGGGTCTCCTTGACAAACACTCTCATCAGGGTATCCTCGAGAAGCACTAATTAGGGTATCCTCGAGAACCCATCTCATCAGGGTCTCCTTGACAAACCATCTCATCAGGATCTCCTTGACAAACACTCTCATTAGGGTATCCTCGAGAAGCCATCTCACCAGGGTCTCCTCGACAAACCATCTCATCAGGGTCTCCTCGACAAACCACCTCGACAAACCATCTCATCAGGGTCTCCTCGACAAACCATCTCATCAGGGTCTCCTCGACAAACACTCTCATCAGGGTCTCCTCGAGAAGCCATTTCATCAGGGTCTCCTCGACAAACCATCTCATCGGGGTCCCCTCAACAAACCATCTCATCGGGGTCTCCTCGACAAACCCTCTCATCAGGGTCTCCTCGAGAAACACTCACACCAGGGTCTCCTCGAGAAACACTCTCATCAGGGTCTCCTCGAGAAACACTCTCATCAGGGTCTCCTCGAGAAACACTCTCATCAGGGTCTCCTCGAAAAACTCTCTCATCAGGGTCTCCTCGAGAAACACTCACACCAGGGTCTCCTCGAGAAGCCCTCTCATCAGGGTCTGCATTGTTTGCTATGTTACCCAGAAAATTCATGGTAAGCTTGACCTGTTTGAAGTTTTGAATAATCCATTTGAAAAATCAGCATTGAAAGGTTAATTAAGACATATGCAACCAACGTAGACCCGGACTAAAGGGTTACTACAGGGCCCCTCTGGACAAGGCATCGACCATTTCCCAGAGGTTACACCAGCAAATTACGTTTTGTACAAGTACCATTTAAATTAAGAATATATCAATTGCCTATACATATTTGGATCAGTTCACCAAGATACACAGGTTAATTGGTTCATCACTTTGCCTGCTTAGCACGGCCTCTCAGGCATTTACAAATATACTGGATCCAGATAAGACGTTGAGTAACTTGGTGCTTAACACGGCCTGTCAGGCGTTTACAAATATACTGGATCCAGATAAGACGTTGAGTAACTTGGTGTTGGACCACTCGGTCAGTAGTTTTCAGCACTTTTACAGAACCGAATGAATACAAGTAAAAGTAAAATTGTGACAGATCAAAGTTTTAACAGATGTTATTCTACAGCAGGTCAAGGGTATATTTGCAGATTGGTATCAATGATGAGGTAGGCTTCTTCGACTTGGTTTTACACCCATGGTTCCGCTAAACAGTGTGGGGAGTCCTTGTGAGGTGGGGTTTTCTGTGTTGACACATGTGTCCATGGTGATTCCCGCCTAAACAGCGTGAGAAGTCATCGATCATGCGTAAGCGAGTTGTCGCTCAAACCTTCAGCACTACCGTAAATCACAGTCCCTTCAAAACGTCAAACAGAATGGACCGGACTGTAGATTAGATAGATCTTTATTGAGTTGATCGTCTCATCAGGGTCCAAAGTGTTTAGAAAAATTATCAGTTATGAGACAGAAAATTCTGCTGAATCATAGTGCATGTTTTGTTTTTCTGTAAACTGATATCCTCTTATCAATTACGCGTTGAACTATTTGCATGCTAGCTAGAGGTGACTGAGATTAACTATGCAAACAGTTTGGATCCAGATAACATATAGAGTAACTCGGTGTCTCATCAGGATCCAAACAATCGCAGTTTTGAAGAAAAATGGACGAACAATTAATGAGAATGTAAGTAGATAATAGGTTTTAACCGATTACAACTACATAGCACGAAAAGAGTGTAGTAGATTGGAGTTGGGCCAATTAGGTAATACAGTATTTGGGTTATGAACTTCTGAGGTAATCAATAACCTTAAACCTTCCTTTAACACAAACGCTTTTTTCACACCATTTCAAACAGAGTAGACCCAGATCAAAGGGCTCCTGTAATATAGATATGATTCTGCAGTTTCTCTCATGACCAATCTCTCTTGTGTTCAGGTAGCATTATAAAAACAATCTGATCAATATTCATGATGTTATTATTACTTACATGAATATTCATGGTGTAAAGAGATAAACGATAGCTTTATCATACAAGGAAGTGTGTAGTAGCAATGACATTGACCCCCTCGAACGTCGATACCTTGTAGATTTACCTTTTACTCCATAAATACGCCCTTCTACGCATTTGCAAACAGGATAGACCCAGATCAGATGGCTCCTATTGAAGCTGTCTGATCAGGTTCTGCTGTTTGCTTGAGGTATAATATAGATCTAGTTCTACAGTTCCTGCTAGAACCTCTCTAAGTAAGCGCGTCCATCGACGTCTCATGAGGATACAAACTGTTTGATAATATGTTCATGTTTTCTTTTTAACTCAAATGAACAAATATTGAACATAATTGAAGCATACGATACATTTCGCAGACGGCAATTTTTGGCAACGAAATATTAAACAAGGAAGAAAGAAGTTGTAAGGAAGAAAGCCATTATAGACAATGATCTCATACTTCATGACATATTCATTTGCGATTTTTAAAACGCTGCAAATATAGATAGCAGAGTGGAATTTCCCATAATGACTTTACTAAAAAAACACAAATGCTCCAAGTGGCACAGGATTACCGTTTGATTCCCGGATCCTTTCGGAACCATGGAAGCTCGAAACTAATTACGAGTTCATCTTATATTTTGGTCATTCCAGAATCTGTAGAATCAGATCTTTATCATGCTATAAGCAAACAGAGTAGACCCTGGTCAGACAGTCCCTGTTTGCAAAGGATGACTCTATAAGGAAATGATTAATCATTAATATGATTAATATTGACGTAATAAAGGATGGTGTTATCAATATTAATCAGCTGAAATTTATTTTCATAATATGAGAGGCTATGAATGGCTACAACTTTATAACTACATGTGTATTTTTCCATGAGCTACATCTAGCTAATCATACTGTAACCAGACTGCTTCTGTTGGTCTACTGTCTGAAAATGCGCACATATGCTTGATGAAGAGTTAACCCTAGCCACACAGAGTCGCATTTTAACGCATTTGTCAATAGAGTAGACCCAGATCAGATGGCTCCTACTGGGACTTTCTGTATCATGTTTGCCCTGTATTAACTCATTCCCTCCTTGTCTATTTTTAGACCCAACCTATTTGAATAAATCTACCGAAAAGGAGCATTACTATAGAGAAAAGTAATATTTTAGAATTGCGTAGATTTGAAACAAGTGTAACAAAGAGAGCATTTGCTCTTATGGAGCAAATGCTCTATTTATCACAATAGTTTCAAAATACGTTTTACAGAGGCGTCAAAATGCGTCACTAGGAGGGAATGAATAAAGCAACCACCTGTTTTTACAGTATCCTATGTTAATAAACCATGTGGTAGCTTTAGCGAGACTCTATTGTATAATAAAACATTCGCAGCAGTATTTAGCATACTTGGGTACTATTAAAGTAAAATTTCAAAATTAAATTCCCATATCTGGAAAATGATTGAATAAAAACTCAGACTATAACAACAGTTTGAAATAACGTTTAATACAACAAAACATGATAAGTAAGTAAATAACAATAAATTAGCAAATATCTGATCTTAAAACTGTTCAAACCCTTACCCCGCATTGAAAAATAATGTCTGCTCAAATGTTGGCCTACTTAAAACTTGACTTTTTCTGATTCCAGTAAGATTTTTGAGAGAAACTTTGACCGAGTATCAAACAGCTTGGATCCTGATGAGATGCCGAGTTACTCGACGTCTCACCTGGACCCAGTCTTTCTGTAACTGCGAGGCAAGGGTTAAAACATAGCATCAACGCTACCCTCAATATACCGGTATCACAAGAAATATACGTATCCTGAACGAGCACTGGGTTACCCCTGAACCCTTACAATGCTGAACATTTGGAATGGACTACATGTATTCCAAAATTCAAACAGTTCAAGCTTACGGTGAATATTTAGGGATTTTTTTTCAAGAACATATAACATGACAAACAGTGCATACCCTGATGAAAGGACTCCTTTAGGAGCCCTATCATCTGGGTCTACACTGTTTGCAAGTGACATTAGCCACTCGTGCCCTGCACTGTAAGGGTTAACTTCCAATATTATTTGATGTCAAAACTGAAATTCATTTATTTGTATAGCAAACAGTGTATATGCTGATCATGGGTCTCCTTTATGTCGTCTAATCTGTATCTACACCGTTTGCCTAATGTGTATGCATGGGATAGTGGGGGTTTTGACAAGATGAACATTGTTGATCTGGATAACCCACCCTGATTGAATTGTGGCCCCTTTTCTGAGACAAATCTGAGACAAAACTGTCTGTCACTCACAATCAGTTCTGGTTTATTCCATGTTCCCACCACTGTAGGAGCCGTCTGATCAGGCTGTGTGCAAATGAACTAATACAGATCTGATTCTACATTTTTGTCTCAGCAAAACAGATTCCCGTTTAAATATGAAATTATAACACTTAATCTAATTAAATTCATGGCGTTATTATTTCTTACATGAATATTCATGGAGTAAAGTATTGAATATTTTTTTTAATTTATGCAACTTATTTTTGATTTCGTACGATTTTGATTGACGTTTTACCGCCAAAAACAATTATCGTCTGCTTCAGGTTTCAATTCTATCTACAAACACAACGAGAGTGTCAAACATCTAGTGCACTGGTGTGGCGCCGAGAACACAACGAGAGTGTCAAACATCTAGTGCACTGGTGTGGCGCAGAGTGACTCAGCCTTTCTTCGACAGTGTACACATTTTACGATCTGGAGCAAATTAATGCTATGAGTGTTTCTTTTATGTTTTGTGTTCATGTTCGTTTTGGGATTTGTTTTCTCAAATATTTGATTTACTTTTTTACGGATAACAAATATAACTCGACAGTCCCACAACTTGTCTCTTGATAAAAAAAAGTTCACACTCATTGAGTTTTACACGTCTCAGAAGAAACTAAACGTGATGGTTTAGTTTCAGTCTAGCACTTGACCAAGTGTAGTCAGTTTGGTTAGTTATTACATGTATTTCCTATTCACTGGTAACTCCTCGCCGAACTCTGCTGGTTCTGACAGATGTGCGTACTCTTCCCAGACACCCTGTCCCGCCCTTTCATCCGATTGTGGAGTCTCCATCCAGACTGTCGTAGCGCTACGCACGTGGTGTAACGAATCTTCCATTGTTAATGATGATCTGCCATTTCTGGAAAATTCAAAAAGGTTAATTTAGACCATGTTACATGTAGCTAATACGTTATCCGTACACATCTCGTCTATATCCTGCTCTCAGCCGGACTGATCTTAACCGACCTAGACGATATCCCAACAAAGAGGAATCCTTTATCTTACAAGAAATTAAGAGTTAGACGACACCTGCCAAATACTAATATCAAAGTTGTTTTAATTGGTTTGATGACATTTTATCTCGATGTATATTATGCATACACTTCACCATTGTCAGTTACCCCTCTACCTGACAGAGATGACTATTGCAGGACATGCCTGATCAGGATCTGCTCTGTTTGCTTAAGAAATAGCATAGACCTGATCCACCAAATCCTGCCATGATAAACACTTCCCTTATTTATATGCAATTAGGTCAGCAAATTAATATGCATAGTCATTATTTCTTATATTAATATTCACGAGGCAAGGGTTATATTCCCGAGGCAATGGTTACTCAAATAACAATTGGTATCGCGAGAATCAGCAACAGCATGAGCTATTATATTGATATTAATATATTCAACAGGGTAGAATTGTTTGCGTTTCGGTTGGTCTAAAATGAAATCTAGTAAAGTCTCGCTTATGCGAGTCGACCACATAGATATTACCATGAGAGTCAGTAAAAGCAGTTGGTTTCTTAACCCTTTCGGTGCCAGCATTGTCGTCTGCTGGGCATAGTTTCGTTTATTTTTAGTGTAAGTGTGTGCATTTCTTCCATTTTCTTTATAAAACAGTAAACAGAGTGTCAAACAGTTTGGATCCTGATGAGACGCCGAGTTACTCGGCGTCTCATCTGGATCCAAACTGTTTGCAAGTGATATCATAAACCCGTCATTGTGGCACGGAAGGGGTTAATGCAGGACAAAAGTAATGCAGAAAGCTCCTACAGAAGCGTTACATATTTCCTGCATTAGTCTTTTATCTGTATTAAAATCAAGAATTGTACACCGTTTGGGTGGTCGTTTTAGCGATACTTTACTGTATATAAAACAAACTTACGTCATTTATGTAAGCAATCATGGTAAATAGTCCCTATATTTGTACAGCTCGTCTATCCCGCTTAGGAATATCATCCAAATCTCCTCAAGTTTATAACCGAGTATTTCGATTAATTTGCGTCTAGCGTCCCTCTCCTTGTTTTTAGCTTCTTGACTTGTTTGCAGCTCGTCTCCTATACGACGATATTGCTGTCCTATTTGGTGCTGAATATGACGCTGGTCTTCATGAATATTCTGCTGATTATTATCCGCCATATTAATATGTATATCGTCCAAGTCCACAAGCTCTGGGGAGTTTTGTCCTTTTATATTTTCCATCAAATATCAACACGAAACAGTTATATATAAGATACGTTTCGAATACACGTGAAGTCTAGATCGATCTAAATCTTTGTGTGTTAATTGAGGTGCAAAAATGCATTTATATTCACCTGTGACAAATCCCATACACATTTCCCCGTGTCTATTTTTAGACATATCTACTTTAAGAGGTTACGTAATCGAAGCTTATGCGAGTTTCGCGTTTATATTTTCTTTATCAGTAAGTTTTCGGTTTTATGCACATATTATATATACATTAGTATTCTTTTTAAGACCATAACATACTTTCGAATACATAACACACTTTATTTTACATTAATAGTTTTCATGTTTATGTAGATCTAATTTAAACTAAACTCGTACTGTAAGACATTTAGGTCAAGGTTACTATATACTGTCTTATGATAACATACGTTATCAGATCTCGTCTGTTTTTAACCCTTTATCTAATGAGCATTTATGTTAGAAATAATGACATCATGAATATAATTTAACAGCAACGTGAACAAGGACCTTTTTGGCCATTGCAGAAACTGCATCATTATATATCTAGCAAACAGCTAGAATATGTCCTCTCCAGACAGCTCCAGCAGGATGATCTGAATCTGCTCTGATCTGGATCTACTCTGTTTGCAAAGGAGTGAAAATACGCCTCTATCAGGTAATGGGTTAAAATCGAATACGAAACCAGGTTATATTTACTTGGCGACCAAACGCAACAAAGGTAAACATTTACAAACCCAGAGGAAAAGCAGGATGTTTTTGTTGCTACATGTAGCTCCGTGGTGTGTTTTGTGAGAAGAGTCCTTTGTACTGCAGTACGGTGTGCACATCTTGGGCCTAGATTACAGTGGATATTGACAGCCAAATACGTAATAAAACACAGCGCACGCACTGTTGTTCTTTACATTATTGCTTCGTATAAATATGACTTGCAAACAGAGTATACACAGATTGGACTGCTCCTGTAGAGCCGTCTGATTAAAATCTGCTCTGTTGGCTTATAAACTAATATATAGATCTGATTTCACAGTTTCGACCATGCAAAATTCTCTGTGTTGATGTGTCACGATAAAAATATATAATTAACATGGATGATGTAATTATTTCTTACCTGAAAATTCATGAAGTAACGTGTTAAAATGGGTACTGTATAATGCATTAGTTAGTATTGGAAGGTCATACTATAACACTGTATAAGAACACATAAGTAGGACCTGCCTTAAGCGGCCGTCAAAAAGAAGTCTAATTATGGGTCTGTAAGGCAGGTGGTAGCTTAATGCAGGTCAAAAGTAATGCAGAAAGTTCCCATAGGGGCGTGTTCTGTATTACTTTTGTCCAGCATTAATCAACCACCTGCTTTGTACCACTGCTGTGTTCAATAAATGAATGGTCACTTAACCCTTCACTTGCTGAATTTTAAAATACATTTTCTCCTTCTTTACCCATGCCCTGTTGTATAATTACATATATCTTCGCTGTGTACAAGTATTTCGCTGCGCAATCACAGCTGTGGAGTGCACTGGTTGCACAATCAACTTGTAAATAGTGCAGACCCTGATGAGACAGCTCCTGCAGGAGCTGTCTCATCTGGGTCTTCACTATTTACAGGTAGGTATATTGACGTGAATAGCAAGCGAAGGGTTAAGACATGTTCTACTGTACACAATTGTAACTAACTAGATAACCACATAACCGACTTCTCTTTGTTTTGGTCAACATATGTTTGATGGACTAGTTCGCTGAATAGTTTAGAATCCCCTTTCTTCCACCGATGTCTGTCTGTAGCAACTGAATACAACCACGGGTGAACGTATTCACACACCATCTGCAAAGTTCTGTACTTTAAAACTTTAAAGGCAAGCATCAGAGATTGACATGTATCAGAGATTGGCATGTATCAGAATATCAGAGATTGGCATGTATCAGATATTGACATGTATCAGTGTATCAGAGATTGGCATGTATCAGAGATTGACATGTATCAGTGTATCAGAGACTGACATGTATCAGAGACTGGCATGTATCAGAGATTGCCATGTATCAGAGATTGACATGTATCAGTGTATCAGAGACTGGCATGTATCAGAGATTGGCATGTATCAGAGATTGACATGTATCAGTGTATCAGAGACTGGCATGTATCAGAGTATCAGAGACTGGCATGTATCAGAGATTGACATGTATCAGAGATTTGTATGTATTAGAGATTGCAATGTATCAGTGTATCAGAGATTGACATGTATCAGAGTATCAGAGACTGGCATGTATCAGATATTGGCATGTATCAGAGATTGACATGTATCAGTGTATCAGAGACTGGCATGTATCAGAGATTGGCATGTATCAGAGATTGACATTATCAGAGATTGACATGTATCAGTGTATCAGAGACTGGCGTGTATCAGAGATTGACATGTGTCAGAGTATCAGAGACTGGCATGTATCAGAGATTGACATGTATCAGAGATTGACATGTATCAGAGTATCAGAGACTGGCGTGTATCAGAGATTGACATGTGTCAGAGTATCAGAGACTGGCATGTATCAGAGATTGACATGTATCAGAGATTGACATGTATCAGAGATTGGCATGTATCAGAGATTGACATGTATCAGAGACTGGCATGTATCAGAGTATCAGAGATTGGCATGTATCTGAGTATCAGAGATTGGCATGTATGAGAGATTGACATGTATCAGAGACTGGCATGTATCAGAGACTGGTATGTATCAGAGTATCAGAGATTGGCATGTATCAGAGTATCAGAGATTGGCATGTATCAGAGTATCAGAGATTGGCATGTATCAGAGATTGACATGTATCAGTGTATCAGAGACTGGCATGTATCAGAGTATCAGAGATTGGCATGTATCAGAGATTGACATGTATCAGAGATTGACATGTATCAGAGATTGACATGTATCAGTGTATCTGAGACTGGCATGTATCAGAGTATCAGAGATTGGCATGTATCAGAGTATCAGAGATTGGCATGTATCAGAGATTGACATGTATCAGAGATTGACATGTATCAGAGACTGGTATGTATCAGAGAATGGCATGTATCAGAGTATCAGAGATTGACATGTATCAGAGTATCAGAGATTGACATGTATCAGAGTATCAGAGATTGGCATATATCAGAGTATCAGAGATTGACATGTATCAGAGTATCAGAGATTGACATGTATCAGAGATTGACATGTATCAGAGACTGGTATGTATCAGAGTATCAGATATTGGCATGTATCAGAATATCAGAGATTAACATGCATCAGAGATTGACATGTATCAGAAATTGGTTTTCTGCCAAATGTTCCTGTTCTTGAATTTTATGGCTGAGACTTACTAAAGAGCCAAATATTGATAGATGTATTATCATAAAAGCTAAACTTTTACAATACATTTCTGGCGGTAATAGTAATATTTAACCATGATTAAGTATTTCGTGAATAAAGTTTTATCAAACCAAACACCAATGCCTGCCTTTAATATCTGCTGTGGGGTAAAAGCTGTCTCACTTACTCTTAACGCTGCCATGTCTACCAAGTTTGGACATCTTTAAGTTGGCATGTAGTAATGTTTTTGTTTCAGCGACTTCAGTAAAACTTATCTAGAGCAACCACCTCATGAAGGAGCATAGATACCATTAAAACAGATGGTTGTCACAAGACCAAAAATAATGCATAACATTCGTCTTGTATTAAGCCTTCGTCCTGTATTAACCCTTCGCTTGCTGAATTTTAAAAAACATTTCTCCTTCTTTACCCGTGTCCTGTTGTATAATTACATATATCTTCACTGTGTACAAGTATTTCGCTGTGCAATCACTGCTGTTCGGTGCACTGGTTGCACAATCAACTTGTAAATAGTGCAGACCCTGATGAGACAGCTCCTGCAGGAGCTGTCTCATCTGGGTCTTCACTATTTACAAGTAGGTATATTGACGTGAATAGCAAGCGAAGGGTTAAGTCCTGTCTTTAAGAGACAGCATTAATCTTCTTTTTGATGGTCGAATCAGAGAGGTTTTACTGTTAGCTTTAGCAACTTTATTTACACATTATACAGAGCAGGTTCACATATTCAAACAATGTTATTTACCCCACCTATCACAGTATATCTAAAAAGGATCTGGAAATCTGGAACTGAAAATCGCCAGGTTATGGCTGTGATATAGTGAAACCGGGGTGAACGAACGTTTGTCAATGACTCAGAAAACACGTGAAATTTTGAGAAAATCGTTGATGGATTGATAAATGCGCGTAAGTTACCATCTGAAGATTATATTTATTTGATAGTAAAATATATTGGCTTTCAATAGCCGAAAGAATTACAAAATTATCATTGAAATTGCTAGAGTTATATTCATATTTGTACAAGTGGTACACGGATGTCCGTTCTGCTAGTTGGAACCCTTGTTATTATATAATACATATAGACCCCCATGAAGCGGTCCAGACCCCTGTGTGTGCGATAAGTGATGAGCAGATTCCATCAGCATATGAAGAGGCAGTCTATCCGAACATGAGTGTGAAAGCACTCGGGGAACATGAATAGGAGGGACAACTCGGAGAGAAAGCCGTGGAGACTAAAATCACGAGTAACCATGTACTAAGAGGCAAGGTAGGCGCTTATAGCGGTTAGCCAGCGGAGGTGAGTGTGGGCAACGGGAGAAACTCGGGCAAGAATACGCAACAGACAGGGGAAAATGCCATAGATATTATGCTTGGTATACACTGGTGTTATATTTTGCAAGTAGGACTACATGGTTGCGCAATTGTACAATGTATATCCACTTTTGTACTATTAAGGGTTGCTGTTTGTAATGTATATACCATAATGACAGACAGTGCAGACACTGAACACAGTGCACCTGTAGGAACCCTCTGATCTGGGTCTACGCTCCTTGCATCGGACAAAGACAAGACAGAGGAGCATGGTTTGTGAACGGCGAGTTTACTCGTCGCTAGGTACGATATTGTTTGACACCAGTCTACACGATTGTACTTTTAAATATAGGTGTACATAATAACCTCTAAAGTAATATTAACGTTACATAACAAAGTTGGTCAAATGAATAAAGCAGATACATTCTACATTTTATCACATAATCTACCATGCGGGAGTGTCGTAACAGAGTGCCGTATTTCGCAGAATTGCACTAGTGCATGTTTAGCCAATCGTAGCGTTCATTTAAAAAGCGTTAGCCAATCATAGCACTCCATGCGCGTCGTCCGTTGTATTACTACGCTGGTTGTAAAGCAATGGCAGAAACAGCCGCCAGCTAGTCTGATTTATTTCCTATGGCATTTTAAGGATTATGTGATAAAAAGAATCTTACATTCGTGTTCATTATACATTGTTTTTATGAAACTCGTTTACGGTAATGAATATGACACTCGCTAAAGTTCGTGTCATATTATTATAGTAAACTCGTTTCATAAAAACAATGTGTAATGAACACTCATGTAAGATCCTCTATGTATCATTGACCTTGTGTAGAACTAGCTCATCCCCTTCTTATAAGTGAAACGCATGCGCAGGTGCTGCAGAACGCCGTAAATACATGCTGCAGTGATATTATAATAATATATTAATAAAACAGAACACTTGTCACAATTGCCGTCATTTGTGTTCATATTGAATTCGTATTAACGTACTAGATATTCATGAGATAAATCGATGGAAGAAGTCTGCACCTCATCCGAGGGATACGTGTAGTAACATATGCTTAATGAGAAACTTCAGCGTATACCATGCCTCATGTTGGCTGTAGTAACAACAGCGTAGACCATGCCTCATTGTAGTAACATCAGCGTAGACCACATCGCACTATAACTGTAGTAACATTAGCGTAGATCATGCCTCACGTAGTAACATGAGTGCAGACCAGTGTTTATGTTGACTGTAGTAACATCGGCGTAGACCATGCCTCACTGTAGTAATATTAGCGTAGACCATTCCGAGATTGGAGGTGTGTATGGTATATTTCTCTTGTTGATTCAAGCTGGGTTATTAGCTGGATTTTTATAATGGTAAACGTACACATGATTGTTTGGTATTGGTTTAGTGATCGGCCTGTGTCAGGCATCTCAATCTGCCTCGCTGTTGAGTTAACCCTTTAGCAATATGGTTAGAGTGTCGGACTTATAGTCCAGAGGTCCGCGGTTCGAATCCTGATAGAGGCCAGTAACTTTTCCTCCCTTAGAAATACTTCATTCATTGGTTGAAACAGTAAAGTCTGGTCAATTATAATTTCATAAGCAAACAGAGCAGGCCCTGGTCAGGCGATTCCTAAGTCTTCTCTGTTTGCAAAGCGTGAAAAGCGTTTATACGAGGGAAAAGGTTATGACCTACATATCGTTCATTCGTTCGGCATCGTCATGTATGTTCAATAAATTGTACATACTTTGATAATTGTAAGTATCCTTATACAATTTCAATATTTCTATTTTAAACTACCCAATCATGCCAACGTGGCTTGCAAAATCTACTACTATGTACATGTACTCGTATATTTCGTAATGTTGATTTTGAATACGTTCTTTATGGTGCAGATTTCCGTCTGCTTTTAAACTCACCATGTCTATTTATTAAATGGTCACATTCAAGAAGTTCTACTACTCGTACAGTATGAATAAGCATGCGTGTACAAAGACTTGGATTTGGTGCGTCGACCGATTTGTTGCAGTACATAGGTATGAAACCCATATCGTCTGGGGCTGTCACTTATTTATGAACGGGAAGTGTTGTACATTGATTTTGAGTATTCAGTCAAATTTATAGTTCCTAGAACTGTTGTTACATATTTTCTTATTACGTCATATGTCGTACGATCGAGACAGTGGAAACTGTTGTGCAAGCTACATGTATCAAACATCTCTTCACGGAAGTGATAGCAGTGACTCATATAGTAGGCATTTAGTGAATATTAAAATAAATCATGTTACCCGCACAATGGGCTGTAATTTTAGTATTTCAACATAATCAAGTTTGACTTGTAACATTGCATTATTATCAGTTTAACACTATCCTACAGCTATGTAAGTGCTTTGTTGTAGTTGTTGTCTTGTGGGGTGTTGTTGCTGTAGTTGTTTGGCAGGGGTTATTGTAGTTGTTGTTTTGTAGGGGTTGTTGTTGTTGTTGTTTTGCAGTGGTTATACATGTATATATATTTGTGAGAACATAATGAGTTGTATCGGATGTTGTTATAAGATAGTCAGTGTATAACAGTGGATAACTGAACACAACCTTTCCTTTCTGTTCTAGCACAGGTCAGAACCGACAAGACATTCTCAAGATTAAAAGTTATTGAGATACATCATAGGATATATGCCGTCACACTGGCATTACACAAAGTCATAGGGTTGTCATTTGATTTATATATTCCAAACAGGGTTGCTCAAGACATACATTATATTAATGAGTAAAATATTGATATGTACATCATTATAATACCATACATTCTTAGGCTAAGAGTAACAGGGTCAACCCCCTCTAACACGGAATTCTGACTGAGAAGAATTTAGATACTTTTAATAGGCAGATGGCTCCTTAATGCATTGTGTACATTCGCCTTGAATTAAGCTGACATCAGTCTCCAAGACTGATATTTATATCCAATTATACTCGGTTTAGAGGGGCTTTACTGCACTTTAGTATGCTTAGGTGGTTCGTGAATGTAAGTTATAAAGTACATTTGCAGTCTAGATAACACGGCCTATGCACCTAGCAGATCCGGTCTATGGCCCTACCACTCAACTGATGGCCTGTATACCATCTCTTTTAACAAAGAGAGACCTTAAGTAACAGACCTTTCAAAAGAGTTGGTTCAAAGCTGGGAATTAATTTGCCATTCGATATAAGATTCTGTTACGTTATTTTGTTTATATTTGTATTACTGAGTTGTCTCAAAATAGATTTAAGTTTTTAATTTGTATAGCGATTTGACACTATGTTCGTATTGTTTATTTGCAATTTAATGTACTTGTATAATACATAGTTTACATGTTTCTTTTCTTTACAATGTGATGTAAAGTGCCCTATAGTGTTCTATAGAAACCGGATTTTAATCAAACAAACCATAGTTTTTATAAAGACACAGAGCTACAGTATGTAGGCCAGTTGAAAACGTTTTAGATGTACATGCACTGTGATTGCCAAGCTCACGGGAAGGGTACAGTCCGAAACGGCACTTCAGCCGGTTCTTAGGTTGTCAACAGACACGTGCAGATGAAGACATGAGCACGGGCACCAAGCTGTTAATTGCCACAAGCCGGTGTAAGAGGCGGTGAGTTGATACTAGAGAGGAGACACATGGAGCATAAGAACACTAAGGTTGCTCACATGCTCAATGTTTTGTAGGAGACGTTATTCTGGGCCCCTATTCATAAATTTCCTAAACTCTTATAAAACTGTTTTAGGAATAAATATTCAGTGTAAAAATGTATGTAATAAATTATACTTTTACTGCCACTGACTGAAAATATACTCAACAGTTTTGCTACAGTTAAGACAGAAAAAAAACACTTCTTAAGTTGCCCTAAGTTTAACATATTCATGCAAAGATTCATGAATATGAGCCCTGGATGTAGCCATGCTGCCCAGCGGCAATGGCATGGTTTGTTGTGCACAAATGAATGTTATATCTGATATTATCGTCAGAATTAATGGATTCAATGTAGCAGACCAGGTCCATTAAGGAGCAACCAATTACACAAGGTCATGCGGAACATGGTAACTCATGAAGGTGGTACAAGAGCTTTATTAAAGACCACTTGGTATATTGTTCATTAATGCATTAGGGAGCCACTGGCAGCTTAGTGTACTTTCACTACACAGTTCTGCCCAGACCCTGTAACCAAGCACTGTGAGTGTATCATCATTCCATAACGATACCTGAAACGTCAATGCCTCGATCTATTCGTATTCAACAATTGCAAATGTTCTTTATACGAGGAGTGTTCGAAAACGTTTGCAAATGACATGTTTTCTCAGAAACCCTAGTCAAAATTTAATAATATTTTGTCCTGTTACCTTCATAATACCCCCCCCCCCCCCTCTCTCCACACACACACCTTTAACTAAAACACACAATTTCAATATTTGAATCCACTTTTTGAAACACTTTTCATACTACTCTTTGGGTACACTAATCAGAAACTGGTAAACTGCAGACCCCCGAGCGCACTTCTGGACCTATATCTCCTACCAAATAGGTGCTTTTTCAATTTTGGAAAGAGAAAAAATCGCACGGGACCAGGTCTGGGAGGATGTGGTAAATAGAGGATCTTACATGAGTGTTTCATTACAAACTGTTTTTATTAAACGGGTTTACTATAATAATATGCCACTAGCTTTAGTGAGTGTCATATTCATTACCGTAAACGAGTTTCATAAAAACAATTTGTAATGAACACGAATGTAAGATTATTTTTATCACATAAGCCTTAAAATGCCGTAGAAAATGAAACAGGCTATAGCTGATGGCTATGTCGGCCATTGTTCACAAACAGATTAGTAATACAACGGAAGATGCACACGGAGCGCTACGATTGGCTAACGCTTAAATTAGCGATACGATTGGCTAACAACTGCTAATTTGCATGAAAAATAGTGCATTTTCGCGATTTACGGCACTCCCAAAAGGCAGATTATGTGATAATACATTTTATCACATAATCCGCCTTGAGGGAGTGCCGTAACAGAGTGCCGTATTTCGCGGAAATGCACTAGTGCATTTTTAAGCCAATTAGAAATCGTTAGCCAATCGTAGCTCTCATTTAAGCGTTAGTCAATCGTGCGCCATCCGTTGTGTCACCACGCTGTTTGTAAGCAATGGCCAATGACCTTTTCCGACTTCAAAAACTGGACTATATACAATTGATGATATGTGGGCTTGAGCATTGTCATGTAACAAATGGACATTCTAGAGTCCTGTTTTAGGACGTATTTGTCTCAATTTTGTTCGCAATTGTTTCAAATGTTTAAAACAATATTCTTATAGAAGTTTCCAGACACACCCCTACCTTTAGGATTAGCTATCTGCATGATTGATCCACTATTTCTAAAGAAAATAGCGAATAACACCTCCGTTGCTGTCAGTGTTCGTTTAACAATACTGGGCCTTTCGGCAAATTTCAAAGCGCTTGTTTCTGATATTTTCATTATTTTGGTTACTCCTTCAGCAGTTTCTTAGCCATTTTGTACACGTGTACGTTTCTGCTCGTCATTGAATAAATGTGTGGATATAACAAGCACTTATTTTTCGAATCCTAAGAATTTTCCGAGTAAGGGACAGATTGAAATTTAGTAAACCACCTATAAACTGTGGGAAATGACATTCGTTTATCCCTATAAACAACACATATCTCGTCCTGTATATTTTGGACAATCAATCCCAACTTACAGTGGGCTTTTATATAACCCCTGATTTCAGCGACATGTTCTGTTCGTTTTCTAACAATTTTCAACACATTGTATATAAATACATCTGAAAGCAATTTACATGGTAAAGGAGCAGGTTTGTGGATTTCAATTATATTTACATGTATACACACAATACAGCGATGAGTGGTCAACTAGTTCGTACTGGTTTTATAGATGCAAATCTCGTGGTATTCGAGTATACAATGCGTTTGCAAAAGTTTTCGAACACGTTACATCCAATGGTTATCTCTCAGACACATCTAGGCCTGTTCAGGAGCGCGGGCGCTTGATTGAGCGCTTGCCCGAGCAAAGTATCACTGCTGAACGCGATCGAGCGCCCTTTCTAAAATCAAGTACATTTTTGTTCTGCGGTCGGGTTCTAGAGCATCAGTTTGTTAATTACGATTGTTTTCTTCCAGTCGGTTGCTTCTGTTACCGTTTTGGTAGCCATCTTGGAAACACAAGCGAATGTCAAAGCGATACACCTCGCGAGTAGGCTATCTTGCGCTAGCTGGCACTAGGTGGGCGCCCTCGTTCAGAGTCCAAGCGCTCGAAGTGACATCGAGCGCCCACACTCCTGAACAGGCCTCAGATGATCAGTCGACGCTGCAACAGTATAGCAGCTCTACATTACAGGTGTTTGGCGCTTTGCGCTCTCTCTCTCTCTCTCTCTCTCTCTCTTCTCTCTCTCTCTCTCTCCATTCCCCCTCTCTCTCTGTCTCTTTCTCTATCTCTGTCTGTCTGTCTCTCTCTCTCTCTATGTCTCTCTGTATGTCTATGTCTCTATCTCTCTGTCTCTGCCTCTCTATCCCTATCTCTCTCTCTGTTTCTCTCTCTCTCTGTCCCCGGTCGCATGGCTCAGTGGTAGGGAGTCCGCCTGCGTACGGAAGGTCGTGGGTACGATCCCCGGCCGCGACAGACTAAAAGTCGTTAAAGTTGGTACTAGTAGCTCCCTTGTCTACGCTCGACATAAAAAGGGTAGTTCTAGGACTGGTCGTCCCAGTGTCAGGATAATGTGACTGGGTGGGGTTCCCTTGCCATGTGCCCGCGGCAGGGCCATTCCTGTGAGGCGGTACTATAACTTGTCTTAACCGTTTACGCTATAAATACGCCATTGCCAGCACTACAACAAGACCAGACCGAGATCGGACGGGAGCGGTCAGACCAGAGTCTGCTCTGTTTGCTTATAAATAATACAAATCTGAATATACAGTCTGTCGTGACAAAACAAATGTTCAAACATCATCTAATTAATATGCATACATACATTATCTCGGACATGAATATCCATAGAGTAAACGGTTGAATGTGACTGACTACACAGGTATATCAAATGTGACTGACTTACACAGGTATATCAAATGTGACTGACTACACAGGTATATCAAATGTGACTGACTACACAGGTATATCAAATGATAAGCCTACTTAATAATAATAATAATAATAATAAAAATAGTCCACAACTTCTAGATCCATTATGTTAAATTCAAAATTAACCCTATACTCCATAAATACACATCTCTTTGCATTTGCAAACAAAGTAGACCCAGACCGGAGTCATGTGATCAAGGTCTGTTCTGTTTGATTATGATATGATATAACTATGAGTCTACAGTTTCTGCTATGGCTAAAACGTCCTGTGCCCATGTGCTATCGTAATATTTTATCTAATTAGTATTTATTTGTCATCACTTCTTATATGAATATTCATGGAGACAATGGTTAAGTCAATACTGTTGATACTTAACTCTTTCGCTGCCTATTTCGCATCTGTTATTACCTGTGTACACCATCTGTGGTTACTTGTGTATGGTGTGGTTACTTGTGTACACCATCTGCGGTTACTTGTGTACAGCATCTGTGATTACCCGTGTACACAGTTCGGATTCAGATGAGACGCCGAGTAACTCGGTGACTCGTCATGATCACGGTGATTCGTGACAGTTTGTAGCTGTTGTAATATGTTTGAAAGAGGAGAGAAGAATTGTAGCAGACGACATTATTTGACGGCGATAGAGATGATGCTGACAGCAAAAGGTTTAACCCGTGATATAAACGGATTTCTGGACTCTTTACTCCAAAAACATGTTAACAGAGTGGACCCAGATCAGGCAGATCCTGTAGGGTCTGTTTTGTTTGCTTATAAAATAATATAGATCTGATTCTACATCTTCTGCCATGGCTAAATATTCGTTCATTCATATTCCATTATAACAATTTGACTATTTAGTACTCATGATGTCATTAGTTTTACATTAATATTCATGGGATGAAGGGTTAATGATCTTTCTTATCAATATTGATTTTGGTACTTCTTGATATCATTCCTCGATTTACACCAGGAAGTTACACCGCTCATGCATGTCCGTGTTAATCAAACCGGCCCGTATATTACGTGTACTTTTCAGCACTGTGGAGCATGGAAAAGGCCTGTTGAAGAAACAGTACTGGTTATAGTGCGAAAACCGCACAGTTTGCAATTTCCCGCTTTTAGTTCAATCAAGATGGTAGCTTTTCTCAGGATAAAAGTTTCGCAGACTTCACTTTACACCCTTTCTCTCATATAGACGACTTGTTACACCTTATAGAATAGATATAGATCCAGATGTAACAGTTCCTGTAGGAACTGTCTGACCAGAGTCTGCACTGTTTACGTATGGTATATGGACCAGAGTCTGCACTGTCTGCACTGTTTACCTATGGTATATGGATCAGAGTTTGCACTGTTTACCTATGGTATATTGATCAGAGTCTGCACTGTTTACCTATGGTATATGGACCAGAGTCTGCACTGATTACCTTTGGTATATGGATCAGAGTCTGCACTGTTTACCTATGGTATATGGATCAGAGTCTGCACTGTTTACCTATGGTATATGGATCAGAGTCTGCACTGTTTACCTATGGTATATGGATCAGAGTCTGCACTGTTTACCTATGGTATATGGATCAGAGTCTGCACTGTTTACTTATGGTATATGGATCAAAGTCTGCCCTGTTTACCTATGGTATATGGATCAGAGTCTGCACTGTTTACTTATGGTATATGGATCAGAGTCTGCACTGTTTACCTATGGTATATGGATCAGAGTCTGCACTGTTTACCTATGGTATATGGATCAGAGTCTGCACTGTTTACTTATAGTATATGGATCAGAGTCTGCACTGTTTACCTATAGTATATGGATCTGATTCTACAGTTTCTACTAAAGCCAAAATAAATTACCTTCATACACCACTGTGAAAACTCGGCTAATATATATTCATGGTGTCATTATTTCTTACATGCTTACATGATTGTTCATAAGGAAAAGAAAAAAGTAGCCACGTGGTTTTAAAGACACAAGATGTATTCAGTACATGATCGCTTTCAACTTTCCTACATCAATATTAACAAGCAAGGTTTTACGCAAGCGTTAAATGGCTGCCTAACATATCTTTAAGCAGGATAGGAGAAAAAGAGTGCGCAATATTGTTTAGTTTTTACAGATACATGGGGAAAACATGACTATATAAAATAATAGCAGAAAAGGGGGGCTGTTTGAATGAGCCATGATCCGTGTATGACACCAATAGTACACATTACGTCACAGATCAATGTTATTCACTTGCTAAAACACTCTGATGTAGAAACCATTATCACATTAAGTGCTGTTCATAAGTAAAATTGATTTATGCTAAATCACAAAGCCTCTAGTGCCATACGAAATTCACCACTATTTTGATCAAACACTTCACATAAATACTGCAAAATAGGCATATAAACTCCCATACTTACAGCAAAGAAAAAACCCGCACCAGGCCTGGGATTCGAACTCACAACCCATACAACGTAAAGCATGTGCTCTACCGAACAAGGTATTGCCGCATATGTTTGCATGCGTACCCGCTATACACGTGGCTCGTACATGAACCAACAATAAAGGTCTACACAAAGGTCGAACAACTACCATTAGTCTCAGAACTAAACAACCGATTCTTTAAGATTACCTTTAGTTTACATGAAATTATTCGAATAGGTCGACTCAATGCCTATTACCTGTTTCACTTGCATTGCCCCCAAATTAACAACAGGTTAGTATAAGTTATACATCTAGAGGAAAACATCATGCACAATGGAGAAATATGCAACACGTGTCACCTGAAAACAAAACCGTGAGTAAACAAAGGACTTTATAAACAAAACACGAAAACTAAGAAAAAAAGGTTTTGGCTTCTGCAAAGGATCGAACCCACGACCTCAAGTTTCCTAAGCCAACGCTGTAACCATTGGACAACGATATCTGCCATGCGTATTAGGGTGATTTTAACCACTTATACCTAACTCACTACTAGCATTCAATGCAAAGAGGTCGTGGCAGAAAAGTAAAACAAAATAACCCCGATAAAAATATGTGCGTTCGCTGGGGAAAAGTATAGATAAAAATAAATAAATATAAATAAATAATAACTAGTCTCACATTAAATATTGGTCATTAAAAAGAGTGGATGTTTTAGAAACACAGGACCCACTGGGGGCCAACTACGTATTATTATCAAAATGTTTTGCTACGACAATTTATATGAGTATTTTAATAGATTTGTTTTCCTACGAAGGCAACTTTGTTATCGTAGGAAAACATTTCCCAATTGATACACTGGCTTCGTTGGAAAACAAATCTATTAAAATACCCATATAAATTGTCGTAGCAAAACATTTGATAATAATACGTAGTTGGCCCCCAGTGGGACCGCAGTAAATCATATGCTACATTGAAACCTATCAAAGTATGGACTGCCTGTCGGCAGCCCAACAAGCAAATTCATAGAATTGATATCCCCAGCCAAAGGTTCTACCTAGTAAAACGGCAAACAATAGGGGGGATCTTTAGATAATCAATTTTCAATTTAAAACATCTGGGCTATGATAGCCCTGGGTCGCTCAACCAGGTTTTACTTGCCTTTGATGCATAGTGGCCAAACCAATATCTTAAATAGATATCTTGACCAACTTTATTAATATTGGGCCAAATTACTGCTTTCTATGGCAATCTTTAATAATAGTGTACACGTTTGATACTGAATGAGCCACATCAAGGGAAAATGTGCCTTATTGTATTACAAAAGGTATAGACCTAGACTGGCTGCCGCGTCTCCGCTGTGGCATCTGATCTAGTCTACTACGGTTTGCATTAGTTGTAGTTTGTATACTATACAGTTTATTCTGATATGGTGAATCGAAACATATCAGATTGGGTGTTGCATTGGTGACGTGCTTGCTGATCTGCTTCTGAACTGTTTGCGTCATAAGGCCTATTTTATCTTGAAACTGCTTGAATATCAAAGCTGTATAAAGCATATTCAAGTATTTAATGCAAAACAGTATTCAATGCAATACAGTATCCCTCTGCTTTCAGCAGGGGATAAGGGCAATAAATATATGATATTGTGTATCAAAGGCGTATAACTCCTAAAAGCCACATGCCGTCTGAAAAGGTAATGCATGGGAACTATGCCATGGCAATAACAAATATTCATGTTGAGTTTCATTGATATAGCATTGGACGGAAAAAGATGTGATTTTTGAATATCAAAGAGCAATTACTCCTAAATGCCACAAGCGATCTGGAAAAGTAATACATGGGAACGATGCCCCAGTAATAACACATATTCATCTCGAGTTTCACTGAATTATGTCAATCCGTTACAGAGATATGGCATCAGACGGAAAAATATGTGATTTTTGCATATCAAAGGGCAATAACTCCTAAATGCCACAAGCAATCAGGAGAAGTAATACATGAGAACGATGCCCCAGTGATAGCAAATATTCATGTGGAGTTTCGTTGAATTCTGTCAGTCTGTTACAGTAATATGGCATCGGACGGAAAAATATGTCATTTTTGCGTATAAAGGGGCAATAACTCCGCAAGCGATCTGGAAAAATAATACATGGGAACGATGCCCCAGTGATAACACATATTCATGTCAAGTTACATTGAATTCTGTCAATCCGTTACAGAGATATGACATCGGACGGAAACCGGACGAACGGAAGGATGGAAAGACGGACGGGCGGATGGACGGACGGAAGGACGGACAGGCAAACCCGAAACAATATCCTCTGCCTTTGGCAGGGGATATAAAATAATTTATTACTACATCAATATCCATGTACTGAGTTTTTAAAAGTACACATTAACAAGAACATCTTTGGTAGTGACAGAAACTTCACAATCATATCTATATTATTCAATAACAGAGCAGACCAAGACCAGGCAGTTCCTACAGGAGCTGTCTGATCTCGATCTACTCTGTTTGCAAATGTTCCAAATTTCGTCTTTATATGGGAAAGAGTTCAAGAGGTTCGTTAAAACACAGTCTGGATGTGAAACATTTCCGTAGCTATAACTAGTATCTGGATCCAAGCTGTCCAAACTATTTGCAAATTCTTTTGAGCGTCTCTTAAACGATCATCACAAAGACGCATAAGTATTGGCCACAGAGTAAGACATAGCTAAATCTAAAACGAACACCGACAAGAATCACAATACTGGGTCTTACGATCAAACCCACTCTATTTAAAACGACTACCTAAAGAAGTACAATTCCAAGTATTGCAGTAAAACATCTCCAGAACAACCACCTTAAAAGCATAATTCTGGGCCTCACAGCGAACCCCATCTAAACCGGTCACCTAAAGAGTATAATTCGTAAACTTATAGTAAAACTTGCGTAAAACAACCATCTAAAGGATAGATATACACGTAGTTCTAAGTCCTATAGTACACTTACTAAAACGACCACCTAAAAGAGGAAATAACTCTGGGGAGCATAAGTCTGTGTTTTACAGAAGAACCTTCCTAAGACCATCTGAAAGAAGCATACTTATATGTCTTGCAGTAGAACCTTCATAAGACCATCTGGAAAAGGCATAATTATATGTCTTGCTTTAGAACCTTCCTAAGACCATCTGAAAGAAGCATAATTGTAGGTCTTACAGTAAAACATTTTGTTATACGACCACCTGAAATGATAATTACAGCAGGATGTTTAATGCAGGAGCATTCTGCGTTACTTTTGTCCTGCATTAAGCAACCGCCTTCTATTGAGGACAATTGTTATTCATTACACGGTCGATTGCGGGTTGTTCTATTACGCAATACTTTTGTACTTAGACAACTGAACTTGCCATCAGGATGAGAGCTGTTTGACACTCTGGCGATAATTTCGCTAAAGCTTGAACTTACTGGAAGTAAATAAAATATGCAGCAGATCATAGTTCAAGCAGAAATTATTTTACATCATGATAACCCTTTCACCACCAATGTCGCATAAATGCACCACGACAAATAATGCAGTCCCAGATCAGACGCCGCCCTTTTAAGGCGGCGTCTGATCAGGGACATCACTTTTTGTCTGAATCTCTATTGCTATGTCTGTGCTTTATTCTTTTGAAATCTCATTTCCTTATTTTACTGGATGATTTAAGAAACTTGGATTGCAGACGACAGCTAGAAATTTGGCGCCGAAAGGGTTAATATACATACATACTGAGATCCAGATGAGATGCGTAAATTTAAATATTTTCAAGAATACTTCCTTTATTTCTCCACCAAACCCTTTACTGTGACCACTCTTTAGTAGTCAGTGGTCACAGTAAATGGGTTTTAAAATGACCACTATAAAGTGGCCACTGTATAGGGTTTGGTGGAGAAATGACGATTTTAGTATTTTAGCACGCACCTTAACCTGTAGCTCTGTATACATACATTATTGTTAACATGAGTATTCATGGAGTAAAGGGTTACTATCAGTATGGAGATAATAGATATGTTGATACCTGTATCCATACATGTTGGGTTCAACAAAGATAACGTTAATGCTTTTTCACCACCGACGTCACCGGAAAGTAATGGGTAAATATGTGATTACCTTCGCATACAGTTTGGATCCAGATGAGACACCGAATTGTTTGACACGCCAATTATGTTATGGAGAAGAAATTGAAGGAATGTTTACTCTTAAACTTTATGCAGACGATATCATTTGCAGACGAAAATTATTTGGCGCTAAGTGTTAAATGACAAAGACTTTAAATTTAGCATTGTAAATAATTCCGAGTTCTATATCGGGAATGGCAAAACTAGAACAGTAAAACCCCGCTAATGCGACCACCTAAAATGGGCATACTTCTGGATGACAGAGGCAGGTGGTAGCTTAATGCAGGGTGAAATTTATGCAGAAAAATGCCATAGGAGCTTTCTACATAACTTTCGTCCTGCATTAAGCAACCACCTGCTTATAAAGGCATAAATGTTTAGTCATTAAGTGGTCGCATTCGAGGGGTTCTACTGTATATATATATTGGATTCAGTTTTACCAAAACAGGCGATGACCACAACTCAAGACGAATCATAACAGGTCGCCGTCAAAACAAACATGGATATCATCTCGTTATAATCATTTAAAACCAAACAACTCATGTAAGAAATAATTACACCATGAATATTATATTTATCACTATCGAGCACTGTTATCTGAAAAAATAGCATCTGCTTCAATGTTCACCTTCATTTTTTCTCTCTGGTTTCAAAACTGCAATGAAAGGGACAACGAGTTTGGATCGTCGTTAGACACTGATTTATTTGGCGCTTTACCTCAATCCAAACTGTTTGTAAAGGTGATCATATATCTATATTGTTAAGGGAACAAATTGGAAAGTTCTATTTGCATACTTCATGTAGTGAATACCAGTATATACAAATAACATGGTATATCTATACGCCAGGGCATACACGTGTATACATGTACAAATAGGATGGTATATCTATACGCCAGGGAATACAAGTGTATACCAGTGTATACTAGTGTATACTATGCTCTGTGCTTTATTGGAATATGGACAATTGAAGAATTGTCCTGCGCGTTTTAGAAATATCACCAGTAGACCAGCGTATACAAATTTCACCAGTATGCAAGTGTATACAAATATCACCATTATACCAGTTAGTATATGCCAGTGTATACATTGTACAAATATCACCAGTTTACCAAGTTAGCGTATACCATTATAAACATCACCAGTCGGTCAAAAGCTATATTTGTTAATATCACCCGACTATAAATAAAAATTGTATTTGTACCAGTTCAACAGTTAGTGTTATACCAGGGTATACAAATATCACCATTTTACAAGCCAGTGTATACAAATATCACCAGTTTTGTTGGGTGTGTGGGTGGGTTTATATATGGATGGGTGGGTGGGTTTTGTTTTTGTTGAAAGGGTAAATGTATTTATGGATATACGGTCGAACGGATGAACAGATGATTGACTGACTGACTGACTGACTGACTGACGGACGGACGGACGGACGGACGGATGGATAGTTGAATGGATATTTACTTCCAGTACGTTCAAGCAAAAAGCCCACAAACTATATCAGTGTGTAAGGAGAGCACACGAATATACAAATACCAGTCACATGACGAAATCACGTGACCATTATAAATAAATGACCGCTTAAGACAGGTTCTACTGTATTCAAATATCGAAAACGTTCTTGGAATGGATTATCACAACATAGGGTTTGGTGGGGAACTAAAGGAGATATTCTTGTAAATGTTTGAATTTGTGCATCTTATTGGACCTCTGTTAATCATACTTCATTAGATTTATATCCAAATCAAATACCATTACTCATCATGACCATGCATTTTACGCAAACCTTTAGTATCTAAATACAGTATAGCAGACCATAGCAGAAACTGTACAAATATATCTGTTTTATTTCATAAGCAAATAAATCAGACCCTGATCAGAAACTCCTACAGGAGTTGTCTGATCCGCGTATACTCTGTTTGCAGTGGTGTATACAAATACACGTATATCTATGGTGTAAAGGGTTAATATGGACGTTTTTAACAAGCATTCTGTAATTATTAACAAATATTTGTATATTCATACTTTGTTCAACTGCTCAAAAAGAAGAAACTATAAATCTTACTCTGTAACAATTTAACCCTTTGCAGACAAGACAAGAGTTCACTGTCATTTGCAAACCATGTACGCCCAGACCAGGTTCCAGCCTTATAAAGCTGTTAAGTTGAATTTGAGTTTGTTCTCAAGTTGTTGATTGATCAGATTTGAGCCAAAGGCTCAAATCTGACCAATCGAAAACTTGAGAACGAACTCAGACTCAACTAAAAAGTTTTATAAGCATGGACCCGGAATGTTTCTAGAGGAGCTCACTAATCAAGGTCTGCAATGTTTGTCATTCAAAATCCTCTCGCAAATTTTTCAATTTCATATTGTATAGACTCTACCAAAAACAATGATGGACGATACCAGTCTGAAAATACAGCATTGAAAGGGTTAACTCTTTCGCTGCCAAATTTTGTCGTCTGCAAACTTTGTCGTCTTCTACAATTTTCCATTTTTATTTTTCTTCATTTTTGTTTCAAGAAACAGTCACAGTAACAAACAGTTTGGATCCTGATGAAACGCCGATTAACACGGCTTATCATCTGGATCCAAACTCTGCATTTGTAATCACAGATGCGACATTGGCAGCGAAAGAGTTAACTTTGTCGCTAAATTTAAACTTTAGCAAACCACATTATACAGCAGAATGCATTATGACTCACTGATTACCAAAAAATCCTACGTACGGACAGACAAACTTCCACAAATAGTAAAGGCCCAGATCAAACTGCTCCTAAAGAAGCAGTCTAAATGAGTATACACTATTTGCTGTTATGTCAGTCTAATTAAAATCTAATCTAGACGGTGCACAGTTGACGTATTCATCTTTATAACTCCATGGAGATGAGATGGGGTGTTGGTATACTAAGAGTTGTGCTTCTAGAAAGGTCTGTATAGTGGGACTTTCCAAACACCGTGATGATCACACAAGGTAAATACTGTAACATCCCTCGAAACTGAACCTTCAAATTAGTATCAATGCCGATCAGTAAGACAGGTGGCAGCTTAATGCAGGGTAAAAGTCATGTAGAAAGCTCCAGGGGAGCTTTCTGCATGACTTTCAACCTGCATTAAGTAGCCACCTGTATAAAAATTCTTCTTTAATAAAATTCCGGTTCAGAGGGGGTTTATTGTATCAAGTGAACTATTAAATTGAAAACGGGTAGGTAAAACCCAAATATTTACACAAATAGTAACAGCTTAATCATAGCCATAATATTGTCATATAGAACTTGCCATTTCACATTTCCTTTCAATTTATTACACCTTAACCCAATAGAATGGGTAAATTTGTCAAACGTTTGCAAACAGTTTGGATGCAGATATAGACGAGTTTGTATATGTACATTGTATATTGTTTCCCCCTTACCTGATGAATAGTCATGTTAGACACAACGACATCATGGATATTATAATTAATTTTACAATGACATAATTATGAACAACGGAATAATTGGCAAAAGCAGAAAGTGTAGAATCAGTGATATGTTATTCTATATGACCCTATAGTAGCCGTCTGATTGGGGGTCTACTCTGTTTGCAACTGCATTAAACGGTATCTGTATAGGGTACAGGGTAAGTCAGTATGCAGTCTGAAGCAATTGATAAATAGGCGATATAATTTTCAAAATATTTTGGATTCAAATCAGCCAGAGTCCGAAACAAAATCTGATCAGAATGCACACTATCTGATAAACATTCTAAATATTCTACAAATCGTAAACAGCATAGAGTTAATAAATGATAATTACGGATCTTGTGCAGACGACTATATTTGTACCTGGGAAAACACGTAAATTTAACTGTGTCATAAAAGCCTCTTTACCCTAACATTATGTCTGCCAAAACTCGCATCTCTTGCATTTTCTTACTTCTGATTCATACTAGTAGCGTCTGAGAAACTGTTGACCGATGGTCAAAACAGACTGGATCCTGATTAGACGCCGAGATACTCTGCCTCCTCTAATTTGGATCCAAGCTGTTTGCAAATGTGAGTCAGGTCGCGCTTAGCATGATAATGGTTTAACTATTTAATTGTCCTTTATATATTATAGATGTACCGATAATAAAGAGGCAGTCAGGATAAGATTAAAACTCATATCAACATATATAGATCTATTTATATATAACAATATTTGCCAACTAAATTAATTCTTAACGGTTTGCTTGGTGAGCAAATTCTCAAATGCATCACTAAGTGTATGTATGAGGTAAGTGGTTCAACCCATACTGTGTACTCGTATATAGCCTACAACATGTACATGTAAACTCATATAATACTATACATGTAGTAGAGGCACATGCTGGCACATGACTAGATACAATAACTTAGCACGAAAGCAAATCCCAGTTCACATGATCCACATGCTCCATTGCACATGACTGTGTCATTTTAGCAAACCAAAAAAATGCTATTTCAAACACCGCTAGAGCTTTACAACAATATATTTTCCATTCTAATTTAAATGCTATTTATAGTCACTGGGTGTTGAGCATACAACGCAATTAACAGTGTATGTACCACTCTTGTAACACATGTTACATTGTTCGAACTAATGAAAGCACTGATGGGAGGTGATAATTTTCCTTTTGTTCAAAATACTTTAATTCATTATTGTTTTGTACAATAAATTCTTTAATTATGCGGGTCCAATTTCACAACTTGACCTATACTATTTAAACCATGTCGTCCATATGAATGCATTTTCACGTCTTTGCAAACAAAGTAGACACACGGATAAAACGGCACCGGTATGAGTCGTCATATTACTGTCTGCACTTAATACATGTAACGTTTGCTTGTGAGTAACTCGACATAGCATTATGATCCAAACTGTTTGACACTCGAAACAAGTCAAACTTGTAGCGGGTCGAAATTTGAGCAGACATCTTTTAAAAGCGGGATGATCAATAATTTACAGAACACATCACTAGGTATGTATTATTATATAATTAAAACATACTGGACTTGAATGATATTAAATTCATGTCTTGTCATGCAGCGGACGTACACGCGAGTTTAACCACTTACTCCTTGAATATTCATGTAAGAAACAATGACATCATATTTATTAATTAGATGCCTTTTTATAGTAGGCCTAGTGTATTTTGATAGAAACAGTTGAAGCCAATCAAATCGACATATCTGTGGAGTGTCCTTCTAGAAAAAGTTCAGCGAAGGACAGCAAGATGGACCACCTCCAATTATTTTTACAATCAGACTGAGAGCGTAACAGAACTACATCAGTCCCTCCGCTGGCAGACACTTAGTGACAGACGTGACACAGGACGGGTCATCGTGTATGGTATTACCATCGTATCTCAGTAGACCTGTGAGAAGGGGTGCATATATATGGCGAGTCATTCAGAATGACTCGCCATATGCACCCCTTATCTTCCCGTCCAATACACACCTCTGTACAAACTATTTTAACTATTCATGGTAATGCAGCCATATCTAGAGGGGTTCAAATCAGTAGTATCCCCCTCTCTTATTTCAAACCGCCCCTAATTGCTATTAACATAATAAGTACAACTACAAACACTAAGTCTCGGACTTAGCTGGTTCCCTTTTATTACTGAAGCTAAATGCTGTGTATCTTAATCTGTTATACCTGTTATACCTGTAGCCACACACAAGAGTGCGGCCTAGGGGTTAATCGACCGAGTCATGGAAACCCCATATAAATCTTCAAGATGTTGGTCGATGGCATTCTTGAATCCATTAACATTATCCTTCTCTATAATATCATTTGGGAGCCGATTCCAAGCATTAATTATTCTTTGGCTGAAAAAATCCTGGCGCACATTCAGTCTGTTTCGTGGTTTGTTTAGTTTCAAAGAATTTCCTCTAGTTATTGAAGAGTTCAGAGTGAATAGACTATCCATTTTAATTCCTTCTTTTCCTTTCAGGATTTTGAATGTCTCAATAAGGTCTCCGCGATGTCTTCTCAATTCAAGTGTTGTTAAGTGTAGTTGTTGAAGTCTATTATGGTATGATAAATGTGCAATTTCAGGAATCAATTTAGTTGCTCTATGCTGCACTTTCTCAAGAAGTTCAATATCTTTAATTAGTGATGGATTCCACGCCTGAATACAATATTCCAACTTAGGTCTTACTAGTCCTTTATACAGTCTTAGAATGGTCTTCTTATCTCTAGATATAATGTGACGCTTGATCATGCCTAATGTCATATTGGCCTTTTTTACAGCACAAACACATTGTTTGGAAGGTTTTAAGTCACTAGATATTATAACACCTAGATCAGATTCTTCTGTAACAGGTTGCAAATTGTCACCGTCTATTTTGTAATTATAATGTGGATTATTATGGCCGATATGCAGTGATTTGCATTTCTTTATATTAAACACCATTTGCCAATCTTTAGACCATTGACATAATTTTATAATATCTTCCTGTAGAAGTTGTATGTCTACATCAGTTGAAACTGAACGATACACCTTACAGTCATCTGCAAACTTTTGTATATGACTTGCTATCACATTGTCTATATCATTCACGAATATGAGAAAAAGTGTTGGGCCTAAAACTGAACCCTGAGGAACACCGGATAAAACATCTTGTAGTCCTGAATGTTCCCCATTTAGAACAACTCTTTGTTTACGTCCTCTTAACCATTCCCCTATCCAAGCCATTACATCCCCAGAGATACCATGACATTCAATTTTACGTAACAGTCTAAGATGAGGCACTTTGTCGAATGCTTTACTAAAGTCTAGATAAATCACATCCATTGGTTTACCCTCATCAATGGCTTGGGTTATTTGTTCAAGAAATAATAATAAGTTTGTAAGGCAGGATTTACCTTTAGTAAAGCCGTGTTGTGAATTAAACAACAATGAGTGTTCATTTAGATGGTTAACAATAGTTTCTCTCAATATAGATTCAAATACTTTACAAACATGTGAAGTAAGACTAATAGGACGGTATATATCTACTATTTATATGCCAATCCCTTCTTTTTACAGCCTGTTTTACTCTTGTTTAAATTATACATTTGTGTTTGTCGGAAAATAGCTGTTACAGTTATGTTTATTGGTATAATTATGGTATCCGACGTAAAATGAATTGTCATGTATCTTGTATCTTCTAAAGGTCTGGAATCGAGTGTTTTATCTGATTTTAATCTCCACCCTTTTTAACACCTATCTCACTATACTCTTTCTCTCTATCCCATTTTTGTAGTCTCATTTTCACAACTTGTATAGCTTTTATTCTCGCACGGCGTGCACCTTTTCATGTCAGTAATACGCGAAAGCGGAGTCATGCATTATGCAAAGATAGATAGATAGTGTCCTGTACACATTTACATTAGTTTCGAAATAACCGTGGCCGAATACGACACGAGATGGTTTCCAGCTATTAATAAAGGCAAGACGTGAGCGGAGTATCAATGTTAGCTTCAATGGCGGCATAATCTTAAAATTCTTACAGAGAAAACATGGGTTTCGCTGGTAATATACAGGACTTTGTATTACTTCCAAGTAGCAGAAGTTTTTTTAATATTCAGATAATGCTTTTCACATGTTAAATCCAAATCGTATTACTTCCAAGTAGCAGAATTTTTTTTTTAATATTCAGAGAATGATTGCCACATGTTAAATCCAATTCACTACTGCGTTCTATAGATACAAACAATGCAGGCGAGTAAATGCTGCAGTTATTTCAAAAAGGGGTTCAGTACTACCAAAGCACAGTCATGTCCAAAAGTTAAGCTGCAAACTGTCAAAAACATATAAAACAAATATTAAAGCAAACTGTACTTTAAGCTAACTGTATTTTTTAAAACATATTTACAGCAATTTTTGCATAGATTTAGATCCTGGACACAGCCCTGAATGAATCACACATTCGGGGGACTTTTTCCTATACAACATGTGTAGAATGAAAGATACACCCATCCATTGCATTTATCAGATTCTTCAACAGTATTATCACCAGTCTGAATCTTTGCCAGTGTCAGGACTAATTTCTTTTCTTTGTCAGTGTTTTTCTTGGTTTGAGTACCTGATTGACATGCTGTTGGTTCTTTTTGCTTGTTTTTATAGTGTTTCAAATGGGTTTTTTTATGACTGTCGAAAACATGACAGCTAATAAATAGTCATGATATCTTTATTTCTAGCATAAATATTCAACAGGAACATGTTAATGAGTTGACTTCTACTAATCCCTTACTGTTGCTTCAACTTACTTAACACTTTACTCCACAGAGATGCCTTTTGGCACTTTGCAAACAGAGTAGATTCAAATCAGATGACTCCTTAGTCCTATAGGGGCTGTCTGATCAGGGTCTGCTCAGTTTGCTATTTATATAAATGGAATAATTTAGACCTGATTCTACTCTTTCTCCATCTGACTTGGTCAAACAATTACTTTACATATGCCTGTATAAAAACATAAGCTACTTAATATTTATAAATATACAAAAATTATATTATTTCGTATATGAATATTCATGGCCCAAGTCTGTGACACTTCTATCAAGTTTTCAATATACATGTATTGTCAAATGCCTGCCATCCTACTTTCTTAATTTCACCTCTGACTTGTATGACATCAGACATACATTGAGTTTGATCAAATCCTTCTTGAGAGGTAGCAGGTTGTTTATATCCAACTATAGATGGAAACCTATCACACTACCCAAACGTGGGAAAATAAGTCCAACAAAAACATAAAAAGGCAACAGATTTTGTTGTTATATGCCAAGTTCTGATCTCTTCTAATGTTTGCCCACTTGGCTGTCATTTGCAAACAGTTTGGATCCAAATGGGAGGCTGAGTAGCTAGGTGTCTTAACCCTTTCCTCCATAGGCTATTTTTAGATCCAACCTCTTTGAATATATCTACCCAAAAGGAGCATTAACTAGAGAAAAGGAAAATTTTAGAATTTTGTAGTTTTGAACCATTGTGATAAATAGAGCATTTGCTCAGGACTATAGAAGCAAATGCTCTATTTATCACAATGGTTTCAAAAAGTAACTTTTACAGAGGTGTAGAAAGGCGTATTTATGGAGGAAAGGGTTAACAGCTTGAATGAATCGGATGTAAGTAGAAAATGTAATAGGTCAGGGTTTTAGCCGAGGGGTCTATACCACTTCATGAAAGTGACAGTCTATATATATAATAGTACTATATGATAACTTATAGACTCCAATGAAGTGGTACAGACCCCTGTTGGTTTTAGAAAAACTTTATTTTTACAGCATAAGAAGGGTTAAGAGCAGACAATACATTTGATGTTAGAAACTTACACAAAATGCATAAGCATCCTTTAACATTACTTGAATATAACACACAAGACGTTATAATCATCTACATATCAATAGTTGACTCTTTAATTAATGTCTCAGCAAAAAGTCAAGGGGCAGAATATCTGGCAGAGAAACTAGTTCATGGCCTACCGGTATTTAGTTGATTGTGAGTTTCTAGCAAACTTTTCCAACATGCTTATTGAGACAAAAATTATAAAACCTAATTTTTTCAATAGAACTTTTTGTGGTTATGATAATGTTTTAGCATGCTGATCAAGTGTTTATTAATACTTTTCCTGTTGCATATTCATGTAAGAAATAATGATGTCATGAATATTAATTAGATTATTTTTTATAATGGCATGTGAACACAGGCCATTTTGGCTCAGACAGAAGTTGTAGAATCAGATCTATATTACACCATAAGCAAACAGGGCAGACCCTGATTAGATGGCTCCTATAGGAGTTGTCTGATCTGGGTCTACTCTGTTTGAATATGCATAAAAATATGCTTACATAAAGGAAAAGGGGAGGGGGGGGTAAGTAATTTTGCAAATCAAACTCCAATGTCTGGTTTTAATTTGCAAACTTGAAAAGACAGGTATTTGGGATAGTAATCAGATAATGTGGTTGTATAGATTTGAGAATTGTAATACATGATACCGTAGTTCTAGCAAAATCACAGAAAATGCCTGCTTTACAGAAGTTAACAAATCTCTCTGTTTATAATGACACACAGATTGATACAGAGAAGCCTGGAAATATGGATGGAGACCACAATGAAATATCCAGCATTGTTTCTGATACAACAGCAGATAGTGAGCAAAGTTACCCAGAATATCCAACAATGTGGAAACAGTTGTATGGGTAAGGAAGTATTATTTTTTGTTCAACTGTTCACAATATACATACATAAAAAAAAAAAATGTTTGATAGGTAATCAGTGGTAAAATAACAGTTTGTAAAGTCTCACTAATACAACCGCTCAAAAGAAGTCTAATTCTGGAATTTTAAAACAGGTGTTACCTTCATGCAGTACAAAATGTATGTAGATAGCTCCTGTAGGAACTTTCTTAACTACTTTTGCCCTGCATTAACCCTTTACCTGTTGTATATTCCTGTAAGAAATAATGACATAATGAATATTTATTAGCTGATTTCAGCATATCTATACACAGGATTTTTTATGCCCCCGTTGACGATAGTCAGGGGGCATTATGTTTTGCACATGTCCGTCCGTCTGTCCGTGTGTCACGCTTTTAGGTGCAGTTAGTTGTCACAGTTTTTCAAGTGTTATAAGTCAGTAATTTCTACACTTATACACATGAAACTTCACATACACATCAATTACCATCTGTGCTATCATTTGGCACCCCATCATGCTGCCCGCAAGCCCAAGGTCGAGGTCAAATGACTTGGAAATTTTACGTGCAGTTGGTTGTCACATTTACGTGCAGTTTTTTGTCACAGTTTTTTCATTGTCTTATATCTCCCTAACCACTGTAGCTATTGCCATGGAATTGCATATACACATTAAACACCATCCATACTTTCATTGCACACCCAGCCCATGCTGCCCACAAGCCCAAGGTCAAGGTCAAATGACTTGGAAATTTTACGTGCAGCTAGGCAAGCACCTACACGGGGCATCACTGTGTCTTACAGACACAATTTTATAGTTTTATATTGGTTGAATATGTATATATTCAGATCTATTATAATTTGAATTAATTTCATAAGCAGATCCTGATCAGTCTGCTCCTTTAGAAGCCAAATGGTCTGGGTCTACTTTGTTTGCAAAAGCATGAAAAGCGCTTGTATGGGTGAAAGGGTTAAGTAACCATCTGCTTTCACAGACTCCTATATTAATCAGTTGTGTGGTTCACTAGCAAGACATTACTGTATAACTACACATTTGTCTATCTTCAGGTACATATTATGTAATAGTTGCATATACAGTTGGACTTCGATAATTACATATATGCTTGTACTGCCACTCTTATACAAATATTAACCCTTTCCCTGTTGAAAATTCATGTAAGAAATAATGACACCATGAATATCGATTGGAGTAATTAATTTAATTTTTATAATGGCATATGCTTACATGATTTTTATGGCTTTCAGAGCCATATAGCAGTCGGTCTCTTTACGGCAACGAGTTCACTTGTCTAGTGAACATGCGCAAGACAAAATAGTTTTCTTCACGTCTGCACTAGTTTGGTTGTAAAATGTTCATGCATTTGTTTACTCTTCACGTATTTAATAATAATTCGCTGTGTAAGATAATTATGTCTCCCCCATTTATGGGGAGATATATTGTTTTTGCCAGAGTTGTCCGTCTGTCCGTCCGTCCGTCTGTCCGTCCGTCCGCCGTCCGTCCGTCCGTCTGTCTGTCTGTCTGTCTGTCTGTCTGTCTGTCTGTCCGTCACAAACTTGTGTCGCGCGTATCTCTGAAACCAGTTGGGCTAGAGTCACCAAACTTCACAGGAATGTTCACCAGCATGAGTTGTTGTGCACCTAGGGTTTTTGAATTGTCTCCCCCTGAGAACTTCGGAGTTATTGCCCCTGATGACTTAAAATTAGAAAAACTTTGTGTCGCGCGTATCTCTGAAACAGCTAGTACTAGAGTCACCAAACTTCACAGGAATGTTCACCAGCATGAGTTGTTGTGCACCTATGGTTTTTGAATTGTCTCCCCCTGATAATTCTTGAGTTATTGCCCCTGATATGATAACTTAAATTTATACAAACTTTGTGTCGCGCGTATCTCTGAAACCAGTAGGGCTAGAGTCACCAAACTTCACAGGATTGGTCACTAGCATGAGTTGTTGTGCACCTAGGGTTTTTGAATTGTCTCCCCCTGATAACTTCGGAGTTATTGCCCCTGATGACTTAAAATTAGAAAAACTTTACTTAGTGTCGTGCATATCTCTGAAACCACTGGGGCTAGAGTCACCAAACTTCACAGGAATGTTCACCGGCATGAGTTGTTGTGCACCTGGGATTTTTGAATTGTCTCCCCTTGATAACTTTAGAGTTATTGCCCCTGATGTGATTACTTAAAATTAGAGAAACTTTGTGTCATGCATATCTTTAAAACCACTAGAGCTAGAGTCACCAAACTTCACAGGAATGTTCACCAGCATGAGTTGTTGTGCACCTGGGGTTTTTTGAATTGTCTCCCCTGATAACTTTGGAGTTATTGCCCCTGATGACTTAAAATTAGAAAAACTTTGTGTCGCGCGTATCTCTGAAACCACTAGTACTAGAGTCACCAAACTTCACAGGAATGTTCACCAGCATGAGTTGTTGTGCACCTATGGTTTTTGAATTGTCTCCCCCTGATAATTCTTGTGTTACTGCCCCTGATATGATAACTTAAAATTAGAGAAACTTTGTGCTGCATGTATCTCTGAAACCAGTAGGGCTAGAGTCACCAAACTTCACAGGAATGTTCACCAGCATGAGTTTTTGTGCATCTGGGTTTTTTAATTGTCTCCCCCTGATAACTTAGGAGTTACTGCCCCTTATGACTTAAAATAAGAGAAACTTTACTTTGTGTCACATGTATCTCTGAAACCACTAGTACTAGAGTCACCAAACTTCACAAGAATGTTGACTAGCATGTGCTTTTGTGTACCTGGGGCTTTTGAATTGTCTCGCTTGACAATGTTGGAGTTATTGCCCCTGATGACTTAAAAATTAGACCCTGATAAGTTTGAAGTTACAGACATTACACTTGTGAATTGGAAAGAGGTTGGGAGGGGGAGACATCTGTTTTTGTGACAAACACAAACCTCTAGTTACTACTAACCCTTAGGAAAAAGAACTGCTAAAAACTGCAGTTTTTTAGCAGTGAAATAGCAGTTTTTTGAAAATACTGCCTTCTTTAGCAGTATTTTATCATGGCCATCAGTTGTTGGTGAGCAGTTTACTGCAGTTTTCAAATAACTGCTAAAAACTGCATTTGTAGCTCCATTCATTTGTGACAGTTTTTAACAGTAAAACATAACTGCTACCTGAAAAAATGGTTTAATTTGCAGTAAATAGCAGTACTTTTCTTGGAGCAGTTTTCTGGTTGCTTTTATTTGAACAGAAGAACCAGTTTATAGCAGTTTTCATTTTACTGCATGATAAAAACTGTAAACCTTTAAAAGTTATAGGTATAGGATCCTATATCTACTATAGAAATGGAAAACAAATTCGAGCTAGCATATTTTATTACTAATAGTATAATGACCATGTAGATTCCATATCAAGCTGACGATCAGTGATCCAGCTAGTAAGAAATAGCTGGCGCATCATCCGTTCCTTATTTGCTAGCACCCTGTTGCCTGGCATGGCGCCATTAGTTGCCTCTTTGAATGTGGAAAAGTGCAGACACTGATCATTCTGGCTCAGCGTGAGATCAATTATCTCCATCCACTGGTCTGGTATATATACCCCCTTCCCCATGTAGCATCGCCCCTTTTGCGTTGGTCAATTAATTTATGTTATTAACCAATGAAATATAGATAACAAACAACTCCATCTAAGGTTACAAGATGTGTTTGTGAAACGCTATATATACACTATATGCCCCCACAGTATAGCAAATGTAATACCTAAACATTTGTACTTTGACCTTGGAGGATGGCCTTGACATTGTCATGTCACCACTCAAACTGTGAGCTAGGCTTCATGAGATACATATGTAATTTATAATGTAAATGCCAAATATAAAGTCTATATATCTCTATTGGTTCGAAAGTAAGTTAGTTGACCTACATGTATATATCTGGCCTTTGACCTTGAAGGATGACCTTGTCCCTAACATGTCAGTTCTGAAAATATGCAGCTTCAAGAGATATACATGTATGCCAAATATCAAGTCTCTATTTCTACTGATTCAAAAGTTATGCCCAAGGTTGAAGTTGCTGACAAACAAACAAACATTTGACCTTTGACTCTTAAGGATGACCTTGACATGTCACCCCTGACTCAAATTGTGCTGCTTTATGAGATACTTATGCATGCCAAGAATCAAGTCTCTATCTGTAATTGCTCAAAAGTACCGACGTTAAAGTTGGTGAACCCCCCCCCCCCCAAATAAAAATAAAAAAAATAAAATAAAATAAAAAAAAACACTCTCCGATCTGACTGGGGGGGGGGGGGGGGGTGCACAATTAGGCCAGAGACGTATATATATCTCTCTTATTAGACTATGTTGCGTAAGATTTATCAAATTGTCAATCACAATAAAAAAAACCACCAATTGCTTCTGTAAACCAAATAAATTAATTAAAATATCCCAACTTGGCTTTGTTAAATTCCTGAAATCAAACCCTAGCTGATTAACACGAATTAATTCGCCGAAACTGTAAATGCGGCCCAGTGCGAGTATCGTAGGTACGAAGCTCGCTGGCCCGAACCGTTCTGGTTCCCTTTCGCGTGTTTGGTTCCTAGCGTATGAAATCTGCTGAAATTCTGGCGGTTGAAGAAGTTAGTGGATAATTTCCTTTTGCATTGCCGAAAGGGCTCCAAAGAGGTAAATATAGCTCAGTCTTTGTGTATATTTTATGCAATATTAAAATCGTGTCATTTTCAGGTATATTCTATACGATTACAGTTTGTAAACACTGTGTTTATTTGCGACGATTTTCAAATTCAAATCGGTCTCCGTTCAAATTCATGGTTTCGGACATCCATGTTTCGGACGAAATGTTATTGTATCATTGCGTTGTATTATTATTCACAGTATATATTTGTGTTCGAATAATTGAAATGACTAGGATCCACATCAGACATATATTCACGCTGTTTTAATGTTTATTTTCAGTTTGACGTGAATGTATTGATGACCAGTATACAGTTGCCAGTTTCTTATAAACTTTCTATCAACTCCATGGCAGAACCGTTACATATGCCTTCATGTAAAATAGCCTGCTTGGAATAGAATGTCTATGCAGCGAAGAACAACTTGATACTGTCCTAGCTGGTTTTTCCAGCCCAAAGGATTGGATGCAAGGTAATGTAAAATAAAATGCTAAATAACCTCAATTGTAAATGCCTAAGATCAGTTGTTGAGTCTTGGCAACTTGTTGAGTCTTGGCAACTATGTAAATTACCCATGATGCAATACTGGGAAGAAACCAATATGGTGGCTACAAACTGTCAATATTTCTAGTTTTAAAAATGTGTCGAGTTGTCGATTACATAGCATGACAGTTGATAGAACACAGCTGAATTAGGCTTTTAAAATTCCATAATTGCCATGGTGAGTTTATTATCAATTCTAATAAATTAAGATTATCTTCGATTTTCATGTAAGTGGGTGGGTGGGGTAATATTCTTAATCTAGCTAGCTCTTCACCCCTCTACTCTCTATTTCTGTTTAACGTGACAATGATCAACCATGCAACACCAAAGTCACTGTACCCATCTCATGGGGAGAGACATGAAAATACAACCAATAACCAGATTTATTAAAAAAGAAAATTGAATATGTTTACTTTTTTCCAGCAGTCATGTTTGCAATGAAAATGAAAGTATAGCAAGTAAAATAATATTCTTACCTGTTTTAGTTGGGAACAGACCAATAAGATTTGTTGAGATGTAACCCTTTACACCATGAATATTCATGGAAGTAATTGCGTCACATTATTACCAGATTATATTTCATTATGGCATAAAATTATGAACACAAATTCTGGCTTAGGCAGAAAATATATTATTCCAAAAGCAAATAGAGAAGATGGGGATTACTTATCTCTTACAGGATTGATCTTGGTCTACTCCATTTGCAAAGCCATAGAAGTGTATGATGTAAAACGTTAAATATATATCCAGATTTATGAAATTTTGTCAATAAATTGGACATGTATGTAAATGGGTCAGTCAAAACATGATAAATCTTTCATTATAGGTTGTTGAATTTAAGTGTATAAAACATAAACAGGGAGGAAGAATTAGATTTAATATTATTTTGATAATGTTTATGTTATTAGTAACATTTTTTATTGCAGGACTGGGGATACAGCTGTGCCTATAGTCCAGATCAACAAGCCTGACACACAAAGAGAAGAAAAAGGGTAATTGTCACACAGAAAAATGAAGGTGCAAAAACTTGTCACCATCTTTTCAAAAGACCGTAGACTTGCATAAGATTGTGGGGACAGTTTCATGATGGAGCAACTCTTCAAGAAGATAGACAGCACTCTGGATCTTTTGATTTGTTAAAGTAATTTTGCTAGGTGTAAATATCTATTCAAATGGCTAAAAACAAGACTACAACTTACAAGAGAGCATGTGTTTTGTACAGTTATTGTAGTATAACATCTGTGTTGAAAAGGAGTACATGTGTTCAGTACAAATAGTATAGACCAAGTTTAGAGGGCTTGTAAGAGAGCTGTCTTAACAGGATCTACTCCGTATGCCATCTGTTAGTGTTTTGTAAAATGCCCAGTAATGGTGCAATTAACTTATTCTTAAAAATTAAGAGTGAACCTTTTGAAATCTGCAGCATAAATAATAATTTTCATTTAGCCGTATGTTATGTTTTTCCATTACAGTATATAAAATGTTAAAAAACTTGATTTTATTTGAAATTTATTTGTTCCCCGCCCCCACCCCAGCAAAAAATACTGGCAGTTTTTCTTCCAGTATTCAATGATGTCATTTTACTGCTTAAAAATAATGGCCAGTTATTTTGCAGTTTTTCTTCCAGTATTTTATGATGTAATTTAACTGCTGAAAAAATGTGGACAGTTTTTCTTCCAGTTTAATGATGTCATTTAACTGGTTCATAACTGGTAAGTCAGTTATTTTGCAGTTTTTTATGACCTCATATGACTGCTAGCTCATTTAAATATTTCGGCCGATTTCACTGCACTTTCACTGCTAAAAACTGGTTTAGAACAAACTGCTAAAAAAACTGCTTTTTACTGGTTCTGAAAAACACTGCTAAATCACTGCAAGTTAACTGCCTTCCTTTTTCCTAAGGGAATCTACACAAAGATAAACTTTTTTAAAAGTCTTGAAAAAGCCTATATAGCATTCTACGACGTATAGATACAGATACAGAAGTTTAATAAACTCCAAAGAAGACGCGAACGAATATTTTTACCGTAGTTTTCGCAACACCTTGGCGTTCTAAAGCAGAAGGAATATAGCCGAGGTTTCCGATTGCATTTTTGTATACATTCGTAACTGGTTAGCATATAGACCTACATCTTCAGCCAATCAAACTGCCTTTTGCGTCGCATTCGGTCATTTCCGTTTGACCCGTACTCAACGCATCGAACAGCGTGTTTTGACTATGGCACCCAACCTCAACACAAGTCTAAGACTTACAAGCAGTAAAACCGTAAAAACACCGGGTTCTATTGGCTCATCAAAGTTAGTATTAACCATAGAATGTTTCCAACACCTATTCAATCATATTATATTCCAGCGTCAATCACAACTGTGAAAATAGAGCCTCTTCTATGTATCGTGTAACCGCCGAGTCGCCGACACTGTCGTTTGCTCAAGACGATTGTGTCGTGTAAAAGCGAAAGTAGGTAGCAATTTGTTAAAATGTCTTTCCCAGATTACAACTCTACTTCAGACTGTAGTTCTGAATTTGAGTTTCATCAGGTTCCAAACAACTACCGTAACTGTATGTACATGTATGGATCTACTTAGTAATTAAAAATAAAAACAGTCTACCTTCAATTTGTAAGCATTTATTCAAAATAAACGAGTGCTGACCATGGAAAAATAAATGTTATGTGTAAGAATTAGTTGAACAAATATAACTTTGATGTTGTGCTTCAGTTTTTGCATCAGCTTTAGACATGAAATCATATTAATTGACCCTTTACTTCATGAATATTCATGTAAGAAATAATGACATCATGAATATAATTAAGATATTCTTTTGGCCATAGTAGAAACTAGAAGCATGTCTATATATAAACAGCAGATCATGAGATGGCTCCTTTTTGTTTCAGTCTGTCATATTTTTATGCCCCCAATCAATTTTATTTTTTATTTTATTTAATTATTTAATTATTTATTTATTTATTTATTTATTTTTGGGGGGGGGGGGGGGGGGGGGGGGGGGGGGGGGGCTGATTTTGCGCTGTTTGTTGGTTTGGCTCAAACTTTAATGTTGGCAATAACTTTGTAGCCATTGCACATACATACTTCAAACCTGGCATGTCTGTGCAACTTACAGAGGCGAATATTTTTATTAATTTTTTTTTGGGGGGGGGGGGCTCATTAAAATCAAGGTCATATATCAGTTAAATGTCACATTACGGGTCAAATTTATATTATATTGGTCACAATCAGGGGCATAGTGTTTCACAAAAATGTGTTGTTATTAATACTTTTATCAATTCCAAGACGTTATTGTTATTAACTCCCCCAATTTCTCCCCTTATCAAACCCGAAAGCCATTATGGCCATTCAGGCCTTTGATTTTGTATTTGAAGAAACTATAGAGCCAGATCTACTATAATTTCATATTAAAGCAAACAGAACAGACCCTGATCATATGGCTCCTACAGCATCTAAAAGAACCCGAGAAACTCTGTCAATAATAAGAGTAGGGCATTGCGCCTGGGTTTCTCTGTATCCTCTCCCCTCTCTCTGGGGCGTCCAATTAGCCCATTGTGAGCAGAAACAGACATTAATTAACACAAACAAACATTTTACAGTGGTCGGATGATCAAGGTCTACTCTATTTGCAAAGGCATGATAATTTTAAAATGTGTGTATGAAGGAAAGCATACTGATGAGATGCAAAGTTGCTTCAGACATGTTGTCTGGTACAAACTGTTTACATAGATTGTTACCAATTCTCTGGTAGTCTACAAGGAGTTCAGTATATATACTTAAACTATTACCTGATGAATATATATGTAAGAAATAATGACGACATGAATATGTATTAGATACATTTTATAATGGCGTATGAACACAGGGGTATGTTTGGCCACACCACAAACTATACTATTATATAAGCAAACAAAGCAGATCCTGTTCAGACAGCTTCTACACAAGCCAAGTGATGTTAAACACAGGTCTGCTCTGTTTGCAAAGGTGTCTTGTATGAGTTTAGGTTTATATGTAATTATGTCTGACCAATCAATGGAACAGTATTGTTAGAAAAACAGAAATAATTCATACAGTTACAGTAAGATTAACAATAAAATATTGAATTGAACATTATATATGTTGCAGTCTGGGCTGGGTCCAAATGAGTCACCTTGAAACTGAAGATCTCATAAGGATTTATACTGTTTGATTGCCTTTACTTTGCATCTCATCAGGATCCTAACTGTTTGACACTGACAAATTCAGACAGCATTTTGGGACAGAAATAAAGAAAAAAAATCAACTTACAGAAATGCAGTAAACAATTGTAAATTTATGTAGAGTCAACATGACTTGGCATGCAAAATTAGAGTAAAACAAATACAGCTTATATCTTAAACATGAAATCAACGACATTTTTGGTTGTCCTGATCTCCATTGTGCAAAATATTAACATTTCCCTTATGAACATTTATGCATATATTTGATCACTTCATGAATATTCATTCATTTCATTTTTATAATGAAATGATTTCCAGGGATTTTTTGCCCATAGACAACATTGTAGTCAGTCAGGTCTATATAAGCAAAATAGAGCAGACCCTGATCAGAAAACTCCTACATGTACTGTCTGATCTAGGTCTACTTTGCAAAGACAAAAAGGTTGCTATGGGGGAAAGTGTAAAATCATATTCATAATACATATACCTGTTGATAAATATATTTGCTATTTATACATTAACCCATTTCTCCATGGAACCTCATGTAAGAAATAAAAATATCATCAATATTGATTACATATTTTTTTCTTATAGCATAAAAACACAGGAAATTTTGATTAAGGCAGAAACAGTAGAATCAGATATATATTATTTTAAAAGCAGACATAGCAGACCCACACTCCTACAGGAGCCATCTGATGTGGGTCTACTCTGTTTGCAAAGATATTAAGAGGCATATTTATGGAGTAAAGGGTTAAGTTGATACAAAAACATTTCTTGCTCAGGATAAAAGGAAAGAGTAAAGAAATACCATTAAGAAGTGTGACACCATCAGTTGATAGCCAGCCACCTGATGCAGTAGAAGGTAATCATTTGGGGTCTGTTTGCAGTTGGGACTGGTTGCAATGAAAATAAGTAATGTTTTACTCAACCTTTCCCTCATGTATAAACACTTTTTCACGATTTTGCAAACAGAGTAGAGCCAGATCAGATGGCTCCTATAGGAGACATTTGATCAGGGTCTGGTTTGTTTGCTTATGAAATAATATAAATCTATTTCTCAAAAAAAAAAAAAAAATGTACATTATAGAAAATCAGCTAATAAATATTCATGATGTCGTTACATGTATTTCTTACATGAATATTGAACAGGGAAGGAGTTTAACTGACATTCAAACACTGTTAGTTGCAGTAATATGGGGGAAGTCATCTCTCAAAATAAAGTTTGCACACTCGCAGTGAATCTGTGATTACCACAAACAATTTGGATCAAGATGAGATAGCTAGGAACTGTTTGACATTTTAAATGTTTTTCTAAGGATTGCAACAAGGGACAATGGTGCAGAAAAAATTCTTAAACAGTGAGTTAAACATGACATTTTTTTTTTACATTAATATAGCTACTTAGAAAGTTGTTTCATAAATCTGAATTCATTGATTCTTATGTTTAACCCTTTCCCTCATATAAATGCATTTCACACATTTGCAAATAGAGAAGACCCAGATCAGACAGCTCCTATAGGAGCCATCTGACCAGAATCAGCTGTGCATGCTTTAGACATGGTATAGATCTGATTCTACACTTTTTATCAAGCAAAAACGATTCCCTTGAAAAGTTTATGTTATAAAAATTGAGCTAATAAATATTCATGTTGTCATTATTTCTTACATGAATACAGAACAGGGAAAGGGTTGATCAATATAAACATGTACAATAAAATGTTTCTCATGTGACAACCAAAAAGAGGTTGTAGAGGCAGGTGGTAAAACAAAAGTTATTCATCCTGCATTAACCCTTTCCCTCATACTCACACTTTTCCAGGCCTTTTCAAACAAAGTTGACCCGGGTCAGATGGCTCCTGATATGATCAGGGTCAGGTCTGTTTGCTTAACCCTTTCCCTCATATAAACGTGTTTTCACGCATTTGCAGATAGACTTTCAAAGACATGTGTCTCTACTTTCTAAAATGGCTACAGTACTCCACGTTCCATATTTCATTATAACCTTTTTGTCCATGAATATTCAGTACATATTGAAATTTGTAATAAACACAGAACAGAGAAAGGGTTAAGAAATTACATAGATAAGCTCCAACACGGACCAACAGTTTTTGTCAAAATTTCTTCAAATACCAAAATATTCTGTGTACATAATTATGCCATTATAAAAAATCAGTTAATAAAAATTCATGATGTCATTATTTCTTTTATGAATGTTTAAGAGGAAAAGGTTTAAGCAGCTACCTGCATTTACAAACATGCATGTTTATCTATTAATTGGTCGCTTTAGAAGAGTTCTGAGTTATATATCGGAAGGCTGGTACCCTGTTTACTCTAAATGTTTGGACACCCAGTTTCCCTCTACAACAGTTTGGAAATACAGTATAGAACCCCTCTAAAGTGACCACTTAATAAATAAATGTGTGTATCTGTAAAAGCAGGTGGTTACTTCATGCAGGATAAAAGTAATGCAGAAAGCTCCTACTGGAGCTTTCTGCATAACTTATATCCTGCATAAAGCCACCACCTGCCTCTACAACCCAGAGTTTTACCTCCTTTTGGTGGTTGCATTAGAGGGGTTTCCTGTATTTCAATTTTGCACCATTTTGATAACATCAAACTAGACTGACACAGTGGCAAATACCATAAGACCCTGATCACAATGCTCCTTCAAGAGCAGTTTTATCTGGGTCAGCACTATTTGCCCAAGTTTGTCTGTCCAGATACTTAGGGTAATAAAGGCATCAGAGTAAAGACAGTAACTTTTTCACGCATATAAATGCCTTTTCTTCATGTCTTTGAAAACAGAACAGACCCAGATCAGATTGCTCCTAAATGAGCCCTCTGACCAGGTTCTGCTCTGTTTGCTTAAAGTATAATATACAGTAGATGTCATTTCACAGTTTCTCAAATGTAAAAAAATCAACTTATATTGACCAGCATACTGGCAATGAATATTCATGAAGTCCAATATTTTGTATAAATGTTCATAAGGGCGAGGGCTAACATACCGATGTTAATGTACTTGAAGGGACAGTGGACTCACCCTTGCTGCCAATGCAACAAACGCTAAAGGTAAGTTTATTCAAGCAATCATTTAAAATTGTTTGGAATAAACTTTGCAAATAAATTGAATTAAAATTAAAAAAAACTGGTAACTCATGTGGAAAGTTTTGAATTGCAGGTGAAGATCACAAAGATTACTTAACCCTTTCCCTCAATCAAACGCTTTTTCACACATTTTGAACAGAGTAGACCAAGGTCAGATGGCTGGATAAATATCATTAATACTTTTTTATCAAATGGCATTGTTAGAATTGTCTTTTTCTGTCCTGTTAATTTATGTAACTTTTATACTTACCATAAACATGACACAATGCTACTATTAACCTACCAAATTATGGTAAGATCAGATGGCTCCTGTAGGACCCATTTAATCAGAGTCTGCTCTGTTTGCTTATGAAATCATAATAGATTGGACTTTACAGTTTCTACAATACTAGCAATTTCTCTGTACATATGCTATAAAAAAATCAGTTAACAGGCTCTTTTGGTGATAATTTTTGGGGAAAAAGCATTTCTATCATTGGAGATTTTTTCGCTCTTAAAACTTAAACATGATTTTGAAAGCATTTTTGGTCCAATTTTTAGTTAACTTGCATATTTTTAGCATTTTAATTAAAATTTGGTCTCTATTGGGATTTTTTTCCAACATTGGGGAAATATTACCTATTTAGCATTGGCAATGAGTCCTTTTAATGGACCCGTGTAGACACCTGAGCAAAAGGCCTGGCTAACAAGTATTCATGATGTTATTATTTCTTACATGAATATTTAATAACGAAAGGGTTAAAAACATTCAAACTAATGATTTATGTTTTTGAAATGTTATAACCCATAGTACTTCTTTAAATAAATAAAATTAAATTTCAGGTCTTCTAGCGTTTCTACTTTTTCCTACTTTTCCTACCTTTTCCTACTTTTTAAACAGCTTCCTACTTTTTCCTATTTTTTTTCCAATAAAACTCCTAATATTCCTAATTTTTCATAGATAGAGTCCGCAAAAATATTAAAGTATGATCTTTGTACTAGTTATATTTGCAGAAAATGAACAAAAGATGTCAAACTATCTGGTTTCTGTTGTTGAAAGGTGTGGCAAATTTGTTCCTCCTTGATGTGCATCATCTTTCATAATAGAGGCTGAGAGAAGATGACCACACAATTTTGACAGCTGCAAATGGGAGAAGGAACAAATTTAAGCATTGAAATTGCCAAAACTAGCCCTTCAGAAGACCTATCTTTCAAAAGTTGACCCCATGCTTATCCCTTGCTTTCACCTTTCTATCCCCTGGTCTGAAACAATGAAAAACCTGACATGGTTCAGCAACAGAAACTGCCAAAAGCATTGCTTCACTAAATGTATTCCATGTGCACGTGGCACATAGAATGGTAGGATTTTGCATTAAGTTTGCCTCCTCTAGGTAAGTTATAAGCAATTAATAATTACATATTTTGCAAAAAATACTCCTACTTTTCCTACTTTTTTGTAAAAAATATTCCTACTATTTCCTACTTTTCTGTTAGAAAAACTTCTACTTTTTCCTACTTTTTTTGTGAATGGCTGCTGTTGGAAGGCATTTGACTTTTTAAAAACCACCATAAAAGGTATTATTTGTTTCATTGTTAGCACTAACTGATATCATTATGATTATTGGGACACTGAAATCAGCTCAATAACTTTGAAACAAACTAATGGAATAACAAATTGTGTAGTCCCTAATCAAACTGCTCTTTCAGGATCTGGGTTTAAACTATTTTTCCAAGCTGTCTGTCCGAATACTGCTGATCATTGAAAAAACATACATAATGCAGGTGTTTCTTACTTAACCCTATACTTCATGAATATTTATGTAAGAAATAATGATATCAAAAATATTAATGAGCTATTTTTTATAATGACATGAACACAGGAATGTTTGTTCATAGCAGAAATTGTAGAATCAGATCTGTACTATTTCATGAGCAAACAGAGCAGACCCTTATCAGACGAGCCCTACAGGAGCCCTCTGATCTGAGTCTGCTGTGTTTGTAAATGCATTAAAATGCATATTTATGAAGAAATGTATATGTATCATCTTTTAAACCCTTTCCTTCATACAAACTCTTTTTCATGCCATTGCAAACAGAGTAAACTCATATCGGATGGCTCTTCTAGGAGCTGTCTGATCAGGGTCTGCTCTGTTTACTTTATGATATTATGATAGATCCGACTCCACAGTTTCTACCAGGGCAAAACAAATCCATTCGTACATATGCCATTATAAACATTCAGCCAATAGATAGTCATGATGTCTTTATTTCTGACATGAATATTCAACAGGGAACTGGTTAAAAGTAATCACCAATAATATACAACTATAAGTGTTTGTAAAAATGTCCAAATGCCATTATCTGTAACTCTGTTACTGAGAGTCAAGTTTGAACCTCTTTATTTGCTATATAAAAATCCTCTTTTTCAGCTAAAATTTGATAGTGTTGAGAGAAAAGAGGATGTAACTCTGGTCAGGAATAATGACCATGGAGATGGTGATTCCATGTCAGAGATTTCCCAACCACTGATACCGCTGAAACAGACAAGCGTTGAACATGTAGGAATACAAAAAACAGTGGAGGACAAAGAGGTGATTGTTTTTATATGCCCGAGGGTAACTTCCGTCGTATTATGGTATGGCGCTTGTCCGTATGTCCATCCATCCATTCGTCCATTAACCACATTTTTATCCACTCAATAACTTGACAACTATTTGGTGTGCTGTCATCATACTAAGTAGGGAGGTTTACGAACGTTTCGCTACACAGCGTTTCGCTACCTTGACCATTTCGCTACCCTGACCATTTCGCTACAGTCATTTCGCACCCTTACGGAAAGTTATTTCGCTACCCTGTCACCCAATTAATTATAAGTATTCACAGATTTATTCACAGATTGAATTGATTTGGACGATAACAGTTTAACAGATGAAAAATATACCTTTACCAATTTCAGGGTTCCCACGGACAGGGAAAAGTCAGGGAAAAAAGATTTTTTTTCAAGGTCAGGGAAAAGTCAGGGAATTTTTTAATTGGTCAGGGAAATTTGAAATTTGGCAAAAGTCAGGGAAAAGTCAGGGAAATTTGGAACCAAAGGATGAGTGCTGAGGAAATATGTCAAAAAGGAGAAAGAATGAAAATAAAAGGCTAAGGCAGTTTCTTCAATTTTGACTAAACCAAGCATCTTTATACATCTTTGATTAGCTTTGTATATTTCACATCCAAATTTTATAGTATATCTGTCATGAAGTCTGTTAAAACAAAATCATTGGAGAATTCTGGCACCTCTGCAAGACTCCAGCATCCGTTTTGACAGCAGTGCTAGAATAGGGCAGCAATGCTAGATATTGGACATTCTACTGTAGTGCCTTCACTTGTTAGGACAGGCTGGGCAGCAGTGGTAGATATTGGACATTCTACTGAACTGTCATCACTTGTAAGGGCAGCAATATTTGGTCTGCTATTATGAAAACAGTGAAAATGCAGACTCTTTTCTGGCGTCAACAGAGACCTGTTAAAAAGACCTATTTTTCCCAATTTGGGAAAAACATCCCAAGTGGTGCAAAATTTTGATTAAATTGAAAAACAAGAGGGCCTGAAAGGCCCTGATATTGATCACCAGAAAATCATCAGAAAAGATTTTCATAGTTTTTACTATGTGTGTTCTATAGAAAACTAGCCGACCCTGGGGCGGGGCCAATTTTGACCCCATTTTAATAGCATGCTATATCAGTGTCTTACACACTGTATGTACTATTTTAAAATTCAGCTTACACAGAAAAACAGAAAGATTAACCCTTTCCACCATATATACACATTTTATCACCTTTGCAAACAGAATAGACCCATATCAGGCAGCTCCTGTGGGAGCTGCCTGATCAGGGTCTACTCTGTTTGCTTAGAAACTTTACTTTACTTTAGTCTACTACCAAAATATTTCTTAACTTTGCTTAAAAATAAAACTTTACTTAATTATATTCATAGTAGATGGAGTCTCTAATAGAAATTCATGGAGGAAAGGGTTAAGGGAGGTAGAAAAGATTCAAGAGACTATACTTAAGGTGCATATTAGGACATGTTTGGCATCATGCATGTTACATTCAATATTGAGCAATTAAAAATGAAAAAGTCAAAAACATTTTTTTAAAATGATCAACACACTACTGCTGTATATATAGTTGTCATAAAGAGAGAGGTGGTAAGGATTGGCTGATGGGGAGGATGGAGGCCAACATTTATTGATCATGCTCATAGATGACCCATTAAACTTCTGTTAACATGGGGTCAGGGAAAATTGAAATTTGGTCAGGGAAAAGTCAGTGAAAAGTCAGGGAATTTTATATTTTCTGTTTTGTGGGAACCCTGAATTTGAAATACCGAGCGTAGCAGCATAGGCAAATAGTTTGGATCCGAATGAAACATTCACATTTTGACAAAATCGATATAATGAAATGGACGAAACATTGTAGCCATTTCAAATAGAAAAGAATCAGAACTTATTATATTAGCAAACAGAGCAGACGCTGGTCCTATATAGGAGCCGTCTGATCTGGATCTTCTCTGTTGGTAAATGAGTTAAAACCTGTTTGTATGTGGGAAAGGGTTAAAAAGTAAATTGCATTTTCATTTGATCGTAATGCAAGTGTCATATTTTATATCAATGGAACAAGAGCAAAACTGCAATAAGCAAAAAATGAATGTAGCACGTGTCCATGTTAATTCAATCAGTGTCACATACCGATACACATATCTAATCGGCTTATAGGCGGTACCTTTGATCTCGGAGTGGACAATATTGTCACGTGGACCTGCTAAACAATGGCCAAACAACGGTGTCATAAGTACGTGTTTGTAATTAATGATTGTTTATTTGACAAACAATACATCGGTATAATCGATGTAGTTAATTATAATAATTTTAAGTCATTATTTATATTACATTTATACAGGGTCTGTATTTCTAAAATTAAGACACATCATATTCATCCTCTGACATAACACTTTATTTTCCAATATTCCTATAATTCGTTTTGGTATCTGAATAGAGATATTTATTATATGTTAATAAATTCGAGCCTCGAATCACTAACCACCCCCTCAACAATATTGGTTTTCCTATTAAATTCGATAGGTAGCGAAACGTACAGGTAGCGAAATGATCAGGGTAGCGAAATGACTTCTCGGTGGGTAGCGAAATGACTGTAGCGAAATGGTATGGGTAGCGAAACGTCTGACAACCAGTAGGGAGGCTGGTCATGGCTAGTAGATGACTCCTATTGATTTTGAGGTCAGTCGGTCAAGGTCACATTGACCTTCAACTCAAAAGTCTTGTCCGCTAAATAACTTGATAAGTATTAGGTGTGCTGTCTTCATACTTAGTAGGAAGGTTGGTCATGGCTAGTAGATAACCCCTATAGATTTTGAGGTCAGTCGGTCAAAGGTCAAGATCACAATGACCTTCAACTCAAAAACCATGTCTGCTCAATTTAAACTTGATAAGTATTAGGTGTGCTGTCTCCATTCTTAGTAGGGAGGTTCATACATGTGATAACTACCGACGGTAGGTGAATTCTACCGTTTTCAGAGATGGTTTACCGTTCTACTTTGACGGTCTACCGTTTTGAAATTTGACCAAGGCAATTTTTTTAATGACATATATTTTCATCCCTGATGGAGTTTATCTGTTAGTTCTCTACACACACAGACCACCTTTAGCTTGTTATCATGCTGTGATCCACGCTTGGTCTGTTTTGGTAGGGATCAATCAAGGGAATCCCCTGTGGAGACCATGGAGAACACCCGAATTACATAATCACGAGATGGTTCCGGTTTTCACTCTAGATACTACTTTACCAAATAAATTGTTCGGGAACCAGTCATGTCAAAATGCAAACGTCTACCACAAATATCACATGCAGCAGGTTTATTACTCAAGCGAGGCGACATGGGAATGTCATGACCCTATAATAGGAGTTATATTCTCATAATTAAATTGTAAGACATAGAAATGCTTCTCTGCTTCCTTGTCAAAGACAGCTGTGCTTGGTCTCGTTGTTGCAATGGGCCGAAACACTTCGAAAATAAGACTGCTTCAACAGTGCTTGGACTGATAATCATGAATTTGATTTGTACACTAAATTATTTTTCATTAATATAATAAGCGGTAAGGACACTAAAGAAGTAATTGAAAACACCATGAATTATTATCTACCATTGCAAACTCTTCAAAAAATAATAACTATATCAAGTTGAAATGTCATTAGTTTTCGCGACGATTGTAGATTTGGGCTAAAACACGGACTCTGGACCTGTTGGATTTCAACATTTCTGTGACTGCTCAATGTTTGCAGTAACTAACTTGAACTGAGTAAAGGTTTAACTAACTTGAACTGAGTAAAGGTTGTCATTGGGGAGTATAGCTAAATAAGGGCTATAAAATAAGCAACACCCCCTAATAATGTTCTTATAAAATAAGATAAAATAGAATATCTTTTTCATTATATGATAAAACAGTAATAAATCTTGATTGTTTTCATGATATTATCTAATAAGGAACCCAGTGTTTTGGGCTTGAGACCTATTGATTTCAAAGAGTCCTTTTGACCCATGAAAAAAATCTAGAATTATTACTGCATGTCAATTACTAGTATTTGTTTTTATACGCCCACCTAATAAAGGTGGTCGTATATTGTCGTGGCCCTGTCCGTCCGTTCGTTCGTTCGTTCGTTTGTTCGTTCGTTCGTTCGTTCGTCCGTCAACATTTTGTTTGTCCGCTGTTTTCTGGGAAAACTGGTTGACAGATATTAATGAAACTTCACACAAATGTTTAATGCAACAAGATCTGAAGCTGAGTTGATTCTGAGGTTCATTTGATTTTTCATTTCAGAGTTATGGCCCTTGTCCTTAAAAATATGCAAATAGTTTGTCCGCTGTTTTCTGGGACAACTATTTAAGAGATATTAATGAAACTTCACACAAATGTTTAATGCATCAAGATCTGAAGCTGAGTCGATTCTGAGGTTCATTTGATTTGTCGTTTCGGAGTTATGGCCCTTTTACTTAAAAAATAATGCAAATACATGCAAAATATTTTGTCCGCTGTTTTCTGGGAAAATTATTTGACAGATATTAATGGAACTTCACACAAATGTTTAATGCATCAAGATCTGAAGCTGAGTTGATTCTGAGGTTCATTTGATTTTTCATTTCAGAGTTATGGCCCTTGTCCTTAAAAATTATGCAAATAGTTTATCCACTGTTTTCTGGGACAACTATTTGAGAGATATTAATGAAACTTCACACAAATGTTTAATGCTTCAAGATCTGAAGCTGAATCGATTCTGAGGTTCATTTGATTTGTCGTTTCGGAGTTATAGCCCTTTTACTTAAAAAATAATGCAAATACATGCAAATAGTTTGTCCGCTGTTTTCTGGGAAAACTATTTGACAGATATTAATGAAACTTCACACAAATGTTTAATGCATCAAGATCTGAAGCTGAGTTGATTCTGAGGTTCATTTGATTTTTCATTTCAGAGTTATGGCCCTTGTCCTTAAGAAATAATGCAAATAGTTTGTCCGCTGTTTTCTGGGACAACTATTTGAGAGATATTAATGAAACTTCACAAAAATGTTTAATGCATCAAGATCTGATGCTGAGTCGATTTTGAGGTTTATTTGATTTTTCGTTTCGGAGTTATTGCCCTTTTACTTAAAAAAATGCAAATATATGCAAATAGTTTGTCCACTGTTTTCTGGCAAAACTGTTCGACAGATATTAATGAAACTTCATACACATGTTTAATGCATCAAGAACTGAAGCTAAGTCTTTTTCATTTGAAATGATATTTACTACAATTTTTTTAAATGGTTAAACCTTAATGTGAATTTTTACATATATTGCAGGGGTTTTGATATGTCATATTATTCTAAAGTTATGGTCCTTGAACTTCTTGTGTTCATTGCTTTGTTAGTCGGTCAACTTTTAGTTTGTCTGTTGTTTTCTGGGAAAATTATTAAAATGATATAAATGAATGTTAACACAAATGTTTTAAGCAACAAAATTTGAAGCTGAGTTTATTTTGAGGTTCATTCAGTTTGTCTTTACAGAGTTATGGCTGTTGCACTTTACAAAAATCTGCAAAAATGATAATAATTTAATAAGATATTCACTTCATTTGTTTAAAAAATAGTATCACCTTAATATGGAAATCAAGATCTGAAGCACAGATTAGAAAATGTCAACACTTATAAGGCATGTTGAATCGGAGAAAGTTTGCAAGTGGGCGTATTATGTACCGTATGCGGTACTCTTGTTAACCCTTTCCCTGTTCCATTTTTATTCCGTAATTTTAAAGAAATGGGGAGATTGGAACTTTATAGCCATTTTAGAAAGTACAGAAACATTTTTAAAATTCCTAAAGCAAACAGCAGACCCTGATCAGATGGCTCCTATAGGAGCTGTCTGATCTGGGTCTACTCTGTTTGCAAATGCGTGAAACCTTGGTTTATATGAAAGAAAGGGTTAATGGGGGGTTTAACACCACATTGGATTTTTTTGCCAAACCAGAAAGTGTAGAATCATTCCTATATCATAAGCAAACAGAGCAGACCCTGACCAGACAGCTCCTGTAGGAGTCATCTGATCTGGGTTTATTCTCTTTGCAAATTTATGCGTGAAAAAGGTGTTTATATGAGGGAGAGGGTTAAGTGTGTAAATGTTAATTGTGTGTAATGTAAGGTTTATAATTGTATGATATGCATTTATGGTAAAGTATGAATGATAATGTGAAAAAGTATAACAAACATAAGTATCAAGCAAATTTCTTTTTTCTCCTCCATATATTTTGTCGCGTCAGTAAAATCTACCTGACAAAAGTCAAATCTACCTGACAAATTTCCTAAATCTACCTGACATGCCTCAGCAGGCTATCACATGTATGGAGGTTGGTTATGGTCAGTAGACAATCCCTATTGATTTTGAGGTCAGTCAATCTAAGGTCAAGGTCACAGTTACCTTCACTCAAAAAAAATGTCTGCTCAATAACTTGATGAATATTAGGTGTGCTGGCTTCATACTTAGTAGGAAGGTTGGTCATGGCCTGTAAATGACCCATATCAATTTTGAGGTCAAAGGTCAGTGACTTTAAACTCAAAAATCTTGTCCGCTCATTAACTTGATAACTATAAGGTGTGCCGTCTTCAAACTTAGTAAGGAGGTTGGTCATGGAAAGTAGATGACTTCTAATGGATTTGAGGTCAGTCTGAAAGGTCAAGGTCACAGTGACCACTCGAAAAAACATATCCGCTCAGTAACTTGATTAGGTGTGCTGTCTTCATACTTGGTAGGAAGGTTGCCCAGTAGATGACCCCTATTGATTTTGAGGTCAGTGGGATCAAAGGTCAAGGTCACAGTGACTTTCAACTCAAATTGATATTGTACATGTTACAACAGCACATACTTAGGGTGTATAATGCTCTTGTTTTAATTTGACATTTTACACCAGTCATAACCCTTCACTTGAAGAATATGCATGCAAAAAAATGAGAATTATGAATATCTTCTAATTAGATTATGTATTAGCAATTTAAAATGAGGAAAGTTTTGCCATTGTAAAAATGAGAGGAACAGATCTGAAATATATCAGCCAATATAGAGCAGACGCTGATCAGACAAATGTGAAGGTATAAAAGGATTCATTCATTAAAAGATTAGTTATGTCCCCCCCCCCCCCAGTGTGCTGGGGAGACAAATATAATTTTGTGGGCGGCGTTCATCTGTCTGTCCGGCCGTCTGTCTAATTTTAATGTGTCCGTGTGGTTTCTCCAAAACTGTGAGTCGGATTTACATGAAACTTCATAGGATTGATCAGCACCAGGCCTAGTTGTGCATTTCTGTTTGGTAAAAGGTTAAAGTGTAATGGTGTATATGATAAAATGGAATCAATCAATATTGACTGATGACTTTTGTATTGTTACTCTTATACATGTACATTTATTAACTGGTCATGGTTAAAACTGAAGAGATTTTTACTCTCATTGTAAATTTGCTTCTACTACTACACAAGGAAGGAAAATCTATCAACATTACATCAGTTAATCCTTTACTCAATAGTTATACTTTTTAACGCATTTGCAAACAGAATGGACCAAGATTAGATTGCTCCTACAGGAGCCATCTGGTCTGGGTGTACTCTATTTGCAAAGGCATAGAAAGGCATATTTATGGAGTAAATTACTCTGGTTCTGCAAGATGGTGATGTTCCAGGTAACCTACTGTCAAAGTCGTTTAATTACATTTTTCAGTTAATTATTCTCCCTGACCTTTTATTCAATGTAAGAAATAATGACATCATGAATATTAATGAGGTTATTATTTATAATGGCATATGAGTACAGAACTATGTGGTCACTGCAGGAACTGTAAAATCACATGTATATTATTTCACTGATGCAAATAGAGCAGACCTTCATAGACAGTTCCTGTAGAAGCCATCTGATCTGGGTCTTCTCTGTTTGCAAAGGCATTAAAGACGTATTTATGAAGTAAACGGTAAAGACTTTTTTCAGTTTGACCTGAGAGAGCCCAGCCAAAGTCTACTTCCTCAGACTCTTGCTGAGAAAACCCACTGGTTGGGACATTTGGGGCTCAGCAAAAACACTTCTAAGACAGTCATCAACAATAATCACCCTGTGTCAATACAAAATACAGTTCAAGCAACAGATGGTACCATTGGATGTATAACACTTGCCAACCAAGAACAGATGAATGAAAAACAGTTAACTGGTTCTCACAAGGGAAAACACTCTTATTTGGGTACGCAAAATGAGTTAACTTGTTCTCAAGCTTCCCTGCCCGCCACTGACAAGATACATGCAAGACTTGAAAGATTGCTCGAGTCTCTCAGTAATGTCCCCAGGAAACAGGTAAGAAATTTAAGCCTATCAGACACCCTAAGTTTCTTGCTGTAGTCAGTGTATTACATGCATCTCCTGTAAATTAATGGAACACATCATTGTAGTGAAACATTTTGACAACCACAAGATACTGACTGACAGCCAACATGGATTTAGAAGAAGGAGGAGTTGGGAAACACAACTTATCACCCAAGTGATTTTTCCAAAGCATTCCACTGAGTCCCTCGCAAGCGCCTTTTTGTTAAGCTTGGCCACTATGAGATAAGAGATAGCACACTCAACTGGATTAGGCATTCCCTATCACACAGGTATCAGAGCGTTGTTGTGGATGGTGCCACCTCAAACACTGAGCCAGTAGTCAGTGCCAGTAGTCAGTGGGAGTCAGTAGCATGCCTAAGGGTAGTGTATCCTTTTCCTGATTTTCATAAACAACCTTCCTGATTAAGTTGCACATCAAAAACAAGGCTCTTTGCAGATGACTGTGGTAACAGACAGATATACTCCCCCGAGGATGCTTACACCCTACAGAAAGACCTGGACAAACTAGCTGCATGGGAAGTGAGATGGGGCATGGTATTTCATCCAGAGAAGTGCAGTATACTCAGAGGTCACAGGAAGAAGAGGCCATTTCTAAATCAGTACATCCAAAAGGGTCACACACTTACTATTGGCACTGTTTCTAAGTATTTAGGAGTTCACCTTACACAAGACCTCAGTTGGAATACACATATCATCAAAATTACAAAAAAAGGAAATCGTGAGAGAAGGGCTGCTAGATATGCCACCTCCCATCCGCAACAACATCCTACAAAATTTCCTTTTCCTCACAATTCTGTAATTGCCATTTAAAATTCCATTTAAATGTGCCAGTCTGAATTTTTAAACAACAATTAGAGTCATCTTTTGCACAAAAGTTTTTTGTAACTGCATGGCCAATATGTAAATAAGTAGCATGTCACAAAATTTTGATAAACCTCTCATTTAAGGAAATTCTGCCTCTCGTTACATTTCTTTTGATGTTAGATGATCAAAGCAAAATATCAAAAATCTGTGACACAGATCCCTCCCAGAGACAATGCTTTTTGATATGCCGAAAAGTTGAAAACCACGTCTAATTATGTCTCCCCCCATATTTATATGGGGGAGACATATTGTTTTCGTGAGAGTTGTCTGTCTGTCCGTCTGTCCGTCTGTCTGTCACACTTTTTGTCCGGACGATAACTTCAATATGCCTGATGCCAGTTGATTGAAACTTCATATATGGAAAGAGCATAATGAGAGGAAGTGTCATGCACAAGGTCCATAACTCTGGCTTCACTAATATTGGAGTTATTGCCCTTTGTAAAAAATATCATAATTTTTTGTCAGGACAATAACTTCAATATGCCTGATGCCAGTTAATTGAAACTTCATATATGGAAAGAGCATAATGAGAGGAAGTGTCATGCACAAGGTCCATAACTCTGGCTTCACTAATATTGGAGTTATTGCCCTTTGTAAAAAATATCATAATTTTTTGTCCGGACAATAACTTCAATATGCCTGATGCCATTGGATTGAAACTTCATATATGGAAACATCATAACGAGAGGAAGTGTCATGCAGAAGGTACATAACTCTGGCTTCACTAATATATGTGTTATTGCCCTTTGTAAAAAAATCACACTTTTTTGTCCGGACGATAACTTCTATATGGCTCATGCCATTGTATTGAAACTTCATATATGGAAAGATCATAACGAGAGGAAGTGTCATGCACAAGGTCCATAACTCTTGCTTCACTAATATTGGAGTTATTGCCCTTTGTAAAAACAATCACAATTTTTTGTCCGGATGATTACTCCTAAATAATGTGACACATGCCATTGTATTGAAACTTCATACATGGAACGATCATAATAAGAGAAAGTGTCATGCATAAGATCCTTAACTCGAACTTCAATAAATTTAGAGTTATTGCCCCTTGTACATTTGTTTAATTCTTTCTTGTCCAGACGATAACTCCTACATGGCTCTTGCCATCGTATTGAAACTTCATACATGGAAAGAGCATGATGAGAGAAAGTGTCATGAACAAGGGCCATAATTCTGGCTTCAATACTTTTGGAGTTATTGCCCTTTGTTACATTTTTTGGCCGATCAATAACTCCTGTTCGACTGATGCTATTGGAATGACATTTTATTTTTGGAAAGAACATGATGAAAGTAAGTGTCATGCACAAGGGCCATAAATCTGGTATCAGTATTTTTGGAGTTATTAGCTGTTATCATTTTCTTCTTGAAAAATGTAGTGTGGAAAACACATAATGAGGGGAAGTATCATTCATCAAGAGCATAACATTTTTAGTGATTTCCCTTTACATATTGTTTTTATAAGAGGGGAGACATCCGTTTTTTTGACAAAAACCTCTAGTTCTATTTTATTCTTAAGACCCCAGAAATTCTGCCTCCTGTTACGTTTCTTTTGGTGTTAGATGATCAAAGCAAGATATCAAAAAACTGTGAAACAGATCCCTCGCTGAAACAATGGTTTTTGATATGCCAAAAACCATGTCTAATTCAGATTCAAATTTAATAAGTTATGTATGTTTGAAAAAGCCGACTCCTTGAACCCTTTCCTTTATATAAACGCCTTTTCACGCATTTGCAAACAGAGTAGACCCACATCAGATGGCTCCTATAAAGCCATCTGATCAGGATCTGCTTTGTTTGCTAATGGAATTTGAAAGATCTGTTTCTTTACTTTCTAAAATTTCTGCAATATTCCACCGTACATTTTCATTATAACTAATTTGCCCATGAATATTCAGTAGGTATTGAAATTTGGAGTTAATATAGAACAGGGAAAGGAAAAACAACAATAGAGAACCCGTGTTGCGTAATCTGATAATTATCTATTGCTTTCAATCATATTTTGTATTCCTAACCCATGGTACCCTCACCAGCCTGACAAAATAGTGCAATTTACCGACCTGCATTCAATGGATACAAAGGGTGTTTAATAACATGGCATCTGGAACCAATCGTGGTATACTGTATCTGAAATGAAAATGCTTCGTAACATATAAGCTTCGGCTTAGTATGTGCAAAAATCAACAACCGACAAAATATAGCAATGTGTAAGAAGGGCGCACGGATATACAAATATCAGTCACATGAAGAAATCACCTGATCATAACATGAATGAAAATACTCAATGAATAAAGAAGCGCGAGTCGGATGACCTTATGCAAGCGATTAGGTAATCACGCCCATAACTGCGAGTGGTCAGTGTGATAATAAACATAGTGGGAAACGGCTGAAGTGTCAGCTGCAACTGTATCATCAACTGGATAGAGTGTTAATGCCTTCCCTTATAGATACGCAATTCCATGCCAAAGCGAACTTATTCGATATCAGATTGATACCATGCAAAGAATACTGCAGCGTCTACAACACTTTGATATATTCATTGGAGAGCTTATATCGTGGGTCACATTTTCCACTAAGCTCCCTTCAAGCTGATTATGCCAGTTTCACATAAATCACTCATTAGAAAGCTTTTCTAGTCACATGACTTAGATAGTTTGAGGCTACCAAGAGGGAAATGTTGTTGAATGGTGGACTATTGATTTATCACACACATGCTCTGATTATCATTTCCCCTATGGATGATAATTGATTGATTGATTGAGTTGGGTTTTACAGCACTGCAACACTTTATAGATTATATGGCGCTGAGACAGGAGAAAAGTTGTCGGATCCACATCTCATTTACATCGAGATAAAAATATGGGACATGGATCCAGAAACTTAACACCTGCTGGAGAATCAGAGATTCAGAAACTCCAGTTTACGTTAAACCCTAATTAGTGGCCTCTTACGAACATGCAAAGGGTGAGCAGTGGTCCTTATTCTTGTGCCACTCAGGCACGCCCCAGAACCACATTGGACATGGATGATTATAAAGCTCTTCCTTATAAATGGCTGACTGGTAAAGTACTTGTTGAGAAATGCTAGGTGGCATTAAAGAAAAGGTGATTTACATGGCTTCTGTGGTATCTCTAGTGGTATTCCTTAATGCAATCGGTAGAAAGACATTATTGGTTATTTATTATGCAAAAATTTAAAAAATGCAATTTTTCGTGAGTTTTTATATATTGGTACCTTAAGCAACTACCTGTTTTTTAAGACTCCTAATTTTGTTCAATAAATTAATGGTCACTTAAGACAGGATCTGCTGTATAGACTAATGTACAGTGATGTGGAGGTTTTTATCTTTCAGAAAAGAGTGACAGAGATAGCTGTGAGCCAGTGTATTGGGAAAATACAGAACAACCTACACCATAAATTAAAAAAGAGTAACATTAATGAAGAGCAGAAAGGTAAGAAAAGTAAATAGCTGAAGAACATTGTCAAGAATAGCATTTGCGTTAAGCAAAAATGTTAACCTCAATTTATGTGGAACAAGTCCACTTATTTACATAACACTTTGTGATAAAGCTTTGAAACTTGGAACACTTGTTCACCGTCACAACCTTCACCTGTAGGCAAGAGTAAATAACTCTGTCAAGCATTTTGACTGAATTATGCCCCTTTTTAACTTAGAATTTTTGGTTAAGGCTTTGTTAAAGTCCATTTATTTACATAACCCTTTGAGATAAAGCTTTTAAACTTAGAACACTTGTTCACCGTCACAACCTTCACATGTAGGCAAGAGAAAATAACTCTGTCAAGCATTTTGACTGAATTATGCCCCTTTTTAACTTAGAATTTTTGGTTAAGGCTTTGTTAAAGTCCATTTATTTACATAACCCTTTGAGATAAAGCTTTTAAACTTGGAACACTTGTTCACCATCACAATCTTAACCTGTAGACAAGAGTACATAACTCTTTCAAGCATTTTGACAGAATCATTCCCCTTTTTATACGCCCGTCTTCAGACGGGACGTATTATGTCGTGGCGTTGTCCGTCCGTCCGTCCGTCCGTCTGTCTGTCCGTCCGTCCGTCCGTCCGTGAACTTTTGTTTGTCCGCTCTCTAACTCGAACAAATTGAATCGGATCCTTTTCAAACTTGGTCAGCATGTATATGGCCAAAATGACTCGGCTAAGTTCGATAATCAGCAACATCGCCCTGCACACTTCTGAATTATCTCCCCTTTTTTAATAAATTTTTAACAAAATTCTCTTGTCCGCTCTCTAACTCGAACAAATTGAATCGGATCCTTTTCAAACTTGGTCAGCATGTATATGGCCAAAATGACTCGGCTAAGTTCGATAATCAGCATCATCGCCCTGCACACTTCTGAATTATCTCCCCTTTTTTATTAACTTTTTAACAAATTTTAAACAAAATTCGTTTTTTGTCCGCTCTCTAACTCAAACAAATAAAATCCAATCCTCATCAAACTTAGTCAGCATGTATATAGTCAAAATGACTTGGTCAAGTTCGATAATCACCAACATTGCCCCACCCACTACTAAATTATCTCCCCTTTTTTTAATATATTTAAGTGGAATTGTTATGGTTTTTTTTGTCTGTTATGGGGTGAACAAATGTAATCAAATTTAATCCAATCCTTTTGAAATAATAAAAGGGGGGTTACTGCAGGAAAAGTCATTGGACTTGTCACAAAATCAATAGCTGTCTTCCCTGTATGGTGATGAAGCTAAGTATTTAATTTGGTTACAACAGGTCTATATTATATATATAGCTCTACTAGGCAGTTGCCAATGATAGTTTCACATTGTAACAGATTCAATTTCCTATTAAATTGGCTTATCACTGACTTTGCCGACGGGCGTATTTTGCTGCACAGCGGTGCTCTTGTTAACTTAGAATTTATGGTTAAGGCTTTGTTAAAGTCCATTTATTTACATAACCCTTTGAGATAAAGCTTTTAACCTTGGAACACTTGTTCACCATCACAAGCTTTACCTGTAGGCAAGAGTACATAACTCTGTCCAACATTTTGACAGAATTACCCTTAGGAAAAAGGAAGGCAGTTAACTTGCAGTGTTTTAGCAGTGTTTTTCAGAACCAGTAAAACGCAGTTTTATTATCAAAAATACCTTACCTGCTATGCTTAGCTACTATACCAGTATGCTTTTAACACCTTCCGGAATTTTTTGGTGCACCACCTGCCTATGCCCTGATTTTGTCATGACCCGGACACATGCGGTCCGCGATTTAGACTTAATCACATATAATCCTCATTCTATTTCCGGAAGGCTTACTGTACAGACGTGTATCGACAGATAAGGTCAGTCAGAACAAACACCACACTCTGGAAATTCGAAGACTAATTCGAATACTATTGGATACGCTCCAAATTATTGGAATTAATCTTATCGTATTCGATACTTGATAATTGATTTTACTCCAAAAGCTCTCGTAAATTGCAATGCCCCAAATACGAGGCGCGTGCAACCACAGGAAAGGAGACTGGGATTCTCACAAGACCTGTCTTTCTTGCTGTGGTTGCAGAGCATCATCTCCGTGCGACACTTCTATTAAGTGGTCACAGGAGAAATGGAAGCAAGCAGCTTCCAGACGGACGCATGCGAGCCGGGCTGCTAAAAAGCGTGCATCGACAGATGCACGCTCGCAGCGGTCCGACTCGTCTGTTTCCAGTCGCAGCGTGGCGGGGGCCCGATCAAGGGATCGCTCGCCACTGCTGAGCGACTCGGCAGCCGAATTATCGGCTGCCAACCCTCCCAAATCACTTGGGAAAGGTGCCGACCTATTCGCACGTGGCACCGGGCAGGAATTGCCCGGTGACGTCATAGGCCCGGCCTTTACCTCGCCAGGCACCGGGCAACATTTGCCCGGACCCGGCTCCGGGTATAAATTGACTGGACCCGGCTCCGGCCATGCCTCGCCGGGTCCCGGCTCCGGGCAAAATTTGCCCGGACCCGGCGCCGGGTATAAATTGACTGGGCCCGGCTCCGGCCATGCCTCACCGGGTCCCGGCTCCGGGCAAAGTTTGCCCGGCCCGGGTTTACCTAACCCCGGCCCCGGCCAAAACTTACCGGGTGAATTACCCGGCCCAGTCTTACCTGGTCCCGGCTCCGGCCATGACTCGCCGGGTCCCGGCTCCGGGAATAAATTACCCGGCCCGGGTTTACACTCCGGTCATCCCGGGCAGATTAATTTGCCCGGCGATAATGAGACTGCGTTTTACGCAGACACTCGCCGGCCATCGGACTTTCTTTTCCCGCATTTGTGCCGCACAGTGCATCAACCGAATGTAGACACTACCATGTCGGCTCTGCACAATAGCACTCGCGGATCTCCGGCTAAACCTTCAGGGCATGAAACGCCCCAGAAGCGAGAAAGCCGCGGTGATTCACGGAGACATTCAGTGAGCTCCCGAGGTTCATCCCGAACCGGAAGTAGTTCAAGCTCTTCCGGAAGTGGATCCTCCACAAGCCCTCACCATTATAGGAGAGGCCATCGGAGTAATTCTCGGCGGCGCAAACGCACTAGGAGTCATTCCAGGCGTCGGCGCTCGCATTCGAGACACTCCCGGCGGCGCATGCGCACTCGGAGTTCTTCCAAGCGTCGGCGCTCGCATTCTAGAAGCCATTCTAGACGCCGTTCACGTTCGAGGAGCCCCTCGAGACGTCGGCGCTCACGTTTTAGAAGTGATTCTAGACGGCGTACATCTAGAAGTCGATCGCGCTCTCATAGGAGGCATTGGTCTAGGCGAGTATCTCACACGAAATCATCTCGCCGACACCTCTCTCCATCCAAGAGTAGACATGAGTCTAAACGCTCTACACGTCCTACTCCTGTGCATAAACAGAGCGGTCGCCAGGCAACTCTTCCGGTGACACCGGGAAGAGAAATGCCCCCCCGGATGTACGCCCCCCCGGACATGCAATTGCCCCCCCGGTCAACTGCCCCCCCGGACATACAAATTTTGCCACCCCGGTCATCTGCCCCCCCGGTCATTCCTATTGTATCAATAGGACAACCGCTGGCGGCCCTGCACACCGGCAATCAGTTTGCACACCCACATAGGGTAGTGGCAAACCAAATTGAGCAAAATCAGTCAACCCAATTGACTTCGGCACACGGTTTGAGGCCTCATATGACTTCTAATAGAGTCACACAGAGCCTCCCGTCAAACGCCACACCTTCAAATCCAAATACTATTTGGATAAGAAACGAATCTGGCATTCTGGAGATGGCGAACATTGGGCCGTTGATACACAATCCGGTCTCTAGTTCGAGCCTCCCTGCGTTTCTTCCTAACAGGCCACCGTCGCCCCCCCTTTCTATAAGGGCACCGGTTGACGACTCTCTTATGCTGGAAGGTGACAATGTCACTGTGGTACCCAGCAATAAAGACACTATGGCCCCCCCGGAACTACATCCGGACTTGTCCATGAGTAATGGCGATCGCCCTGATCCCCCCCTCTGAACCAGATGGCTCAGAAGCGGGACAGGAGCTAGATCAATACTACCTGGCCCCAATCAACCAGGTGTATGAGGCCATGTTTAGTTCACTAGATGAGGAGAGTTGCCCTCGACCTCCTCAGACAGTTATCGGGGAACCGGTAACTGTCACCGAGAGGAGGGCCCGCAAGCGTGAGCCCGACAGAGTCGGCCGCTCCGCGCGGGCAGACTTACGTCTACCGATCGGTTCTACCACCACGGCGGTTTTCCAGGCCTTGGAGCTGGCAAACAAAGTCAATGCCAATCAGGTCTGGAAAGCCCCAAAGGACTCTTCGGATCCTAAACCGGTGGAGGGTGGCAAGAGTTATAAACCTCCTGTGCCTGATCCCAAGACAGGGTTAGATCTGTCCAAGATCCCCCACCTAGACAATGACGCGGGGAAACTGAAGCAGATTTCAGTCCCCACAGCTTCATCAGTCGCTAGTATTCCATACTCCATGCTGGAGTCGTGGGAATTACGCGAGAGGAAGGCATTAGGGCTGGCCAATCAATTGGACCTGATGGCAGCCTCTGCTTTTGAGATGTCCTGTGAACTTACGGATGCAGTGCCCGAAGAACTTCGGGCACTTCTCATCCACCTGTCTCGCACGACCCAGATGTTGTCCTACAACTCTGCGTCGTCGATGGCGGAAATGTTACGTTTCCGCCGAGACATGGTTCTCGATACGATCACACCCGGTTTCATGCTGGAACCGGGTATGACATCTCTCAGGACGGCCCCCTTTACAGCTGACACGCTGTTTGGGGGGCGCATCAACGCTGCGTTAGCTGCCGACAAGGACGACCAGCTGCACGCTTCGTTGGCACGGGGTAGCATTAACCAACGCTCGGGCGGAGTTTTTAAACAACCTGTTTCAAAATCCCCCGCAGCAGCCCCTCAGTCCAGGAAGGGAGGACGAAAAAGCACCTTTAATAGGCGCTCGATCATCCCCCCTCCTGGAGGCCAGAACCGGCAACCTTCATTTAAGAAGCGCCCCGGTAAAGGCCGTTTCTCGAAGGCCGAGTCTAAGGACTCCAAGCCTTCTCCCTACAAGGGCGGCCCTCCAAAGGGCCAGCCCTAGGGACTCGCCCTTTCTGCCGCCCCCGCCTCCGATGCCGGAGATACCAGTTGGAGCCAGGTTGGTGTTCTTCACCGAACGCTGGCTCCAAATAACAACAGACGCGTGGGTCCACTCCCTTGTGTCAAGCGGCCTCACCTTCCAATTCAAGGAAAGGCCGCCTCTCTCACGCGTTCCAATCGAACTGGTATCTTCGCATCCACATATCCCAGACGCCATTCTCGGTCTTCTGGGAAAACAGGCGGTGGAAAGGGTTCAAGACGTCCGGTCTCCGGGCTTTTACAGCCGTCTCTTTCTTGTACAAAAGAAAAACGGCTCATGGAGACCCGTCATAGACCTGAAAGTGCTAAACAACTTCCTAGTGAAGCCCACTTTCAAAATGGAGACTCCGGCCCTCATCCGGAAATCCATCAGACCCATGCATTGGGGTGTGTCTCTGGACCTGGAAGATGCATTCTTTCATGTCCCAATCCACACCAGCTACCGGAAGTACCTACGGTTCGCATATCGCGGCCAGGTGTACCAGTTCCGTGCTATGCCGTTTGGGTTGGCAATAGCACCTCGAGTTTTCACAAAACTCATGGCTGCTGTAGGTGCACACCTACGTCTGCGAGGTGCCCTACTCCTTCAGTACTTCGACGATTGGTTACTACACCAACTGAACCGCGAAGTACTGTTGTCCAACCTACAATTCGCATGGAACGAGCTCCTTTCTTTAGGGCTCCTCCTCAACGCGAAGAAATCGGAACTAGTTCCAACTCAAGACTTTACGTTTGTGGGAATGAATTTCCTCACACAAACGAACAGAGTCAGAGTTTCTCGGCAGAGAATCGCAGACCTTCTGACGCGGGTCAGATGGGTCCTGTCTCAACCTTTTCTCACTGCCAAACAGTTCCAATCTCTCAACGGTATCCTGAGCTCTGTCTCAGACTTCGTAGTTCTAGGGCGGCTTTACCTCCGCCCTCTACAGATCTACCTGTCAGATCGTTGGAAGTGGACAAGAGAAAATCAGCTAGCTCTGATTCCTATTCTCCCTTCCCTGGTTCCACACCTTCACTGGTGGCTCAACGAGCAAGTGTTGCTGGAGGGAGTTCCACTACTCCCTCCACAACCGTCCCTGCATCTCATCACGGATGCAAGCATGGTGGGCTGGGGAGCCCACCTGGAACCACTCAGCGTGACGGTGTCGGGCACATGGTCTCCACAGGAAACCAAGCTCCACATCAACAATCTGGAAATGAGGGCAGCTCATCTGTCTGTCCTCCACTTCCAAGAGCACATTCGAAACGAGTGCGTTTTACTGTCGACAGACAACACCTCGGTGGTGTCTTACATACAGTGCCAGGGGGGAACACACTCCCGCTCTCTGTTTCAAGAGACGAAGGTCCTCCTGGACTTGTGCAGGGCCCTCAACGTCTCAATATCAGCCAAACACATTCCGGGTCGCCTCAATGCATTGGCGGACGGTTTGTCTCGCAAACACCAGCTTCTTCCTTCGGAGTGGACACTCCATCAGGAAGTAGCGAATCTGATATTCTATCAGCTGGGAGAGCCAATGGTCGATCTGTTCGCAACAAGGAACAATCACCGCCTCCCCCTGTACGTAAGCCCAGTTTACGACCCAGCGGCTTGGGCAGTAGACGCGCTTTCGTTCGATTGGGACCGGCTGGACGCTTACGCCTATCCCCCGCCAATCCTGATCCCTCAGATCCTAGCCAAGATCAGAGTGAGCAATTGCCAGATCCTCCTGGTGGCCCCCTGGTGGCCCAGGAGATCATGGTTCAACGACCTCCTAGGTCTGCTCAGAGCCCTCCCCAGGAGTCTGCCCAGCAGGCCAGACCTCCTGTCACAGAGAGGCAACCGACACGCGGACCCAGACATGTTCCACCTACACGTCTGGCCGTTATCCAGCAATCTCTCCGTAAGAAACGCTTTTCTTCGAGAGCAGCAGCCCTCATTGCATCTGCAAGACGGCAATCCACCAGATCGGTATATGACTCCAGATGGAACATATTCACCGATTGGTGTGTTCGAAGGCAAATTGATCCACTCAATCCCTCTACTAGACGGATAGCGGATTTTCTTATCTACCTGTTCGATGAGAAAAAGCTGTCGCTTAGTTCCATCAAAGGTTATAGATCCATGCTTTCTCAAACCCTGGCCTTTCACAAATCTTCTAAGGTTTGTTCGGACCCTACGATTTCCGAGCTCATACGAGCAATGGAACTCAAACGTCCAGTTACCAGATCACTTGCTCCCAAGTGGGATCTAGCTTGTGTACTTTGGTCTCTGACTAAGGCCCCCTATGAGCCATTGGCTCAAGCGACCCTACAGTTGTTAACTTGGAAAACAGTGTTCCTTCTAGCCATGGCTTCAGCCAAGCGCAGAAGTGAGCTTCATGCTTTCTCTGTAGAGGATCGCCATCTTCGTTTTGATTCCTCAGACGGCTCGGTTACGTTGTTGTGTCAACCCGGCTTTTTAGCCAAAACCCAGCTTCCGTCTACGGCTCCTAAGCCGATTAAGATTCCCAGTCTTTCCCGCACCTGCGGCGAAAACGACGAGGATAGACTATTGTGCCCGGTGCGGGCTCTCAAATTCTATCTGAAAAGAGTGAAACCTTTTCGCGGCACACGCAAAAGGCTTTTTCTCCCTTTAAAAGGGGGGGGGGACGTGTCTGCGGCCTCCATCTCTCGTTGGGTTTCTTCGACAATTAAGAAAGCTTACTCATCACTCTCTTCTAGAGATCTATCTCTATTCAAGATTAGAGCGCATGAAGTCAGAGCTTTGTCGACATCCTGGGCTTTTGTAAATCACACACCCCTAGCGGATGTGTTACAAGCGGCTTTTTGGAGGAATTCCACCACCTTTTCAACGTTCTATCTGCGTTCGTTCGAAAGTCAACATGATAATCTATACATGTTAGGCCCTTTAGTGGTGGCACAAACTGTGGTGACTGCGACGGAACATACTGACTAGTACACTATTCCGTGAAAGTTCATACCATAACTAACGAAGACTAGCTGAGAACCTTGGTTAATGGGTTTTGCTGTGATGGGGAGCAACACGCTAACCTTCCCGCCTCAGCTGCAAACTCAGCTAAGCATAGCAGGTAAGGTATTTTTGATAATAAAACAAATTTTTTAAGTAAAATTCATTTTAATTATAAAATACTTACCTGCTATAGGTAACGCCCACCTCCCACCCCGCTCTGCGTTCTGTTATATTTTTGCGGAACTAGAATGAGGATTATATGTGATTAAGTCTAAATCGCGGACCGCATGTGTCCGGGTCATGACAAAATCAGGGCATAGGCAGGTGGTGCACCAAAAAATTCCGGAAGGTGTTAAAAGCATACTGGTATAGTAGCTAAGCATAGCAGGTAAGTATTTTATAATTAAAATGAATTTTACTTAAAAAATTTGTTTTTTTAGCAGTTTGTTCTAAACCAGTTTTTAGCAGTGAAAGTGCAGTGAAATCGGCCGAAATATTTAAATGAGCTAGCAGTCATATGAGGTCATAAAAAACTGCAAAATAACTGGCTTACCAGTTATGAACCAGTTAAATGACATCATGAAACTGGAAGAAAAACTGTCCACATTTTTTCAGCAGTTAAATTACATCATAAAATACTGGAAGAAAAACTGCAAAATAACTGGCCATTATTTTTAAGCAGTAAAATGACATCATTGAATACTGGAAGAAAAACTGCCAGTATTTTTTGCTGGGGTGAGGGCGGGGAACAAATAAATTTCAATCAAAAGTTTTTTAACATTTTATATACTGTAATGGAAAAACATAACATACGGCTAAATGAAAATTATTATTTATGCTGCAGTTTTCAAAAGGTTCACTCTTAATTTTTAAGAATAAGTCAATTGCACCATTACTGGGCATTTTACAAAACACTAACAGATGGCATACAGAGTAGATCCTGTTAAGACAGCTCTCTTACTAGCCCTCTAAACTTGATCTATACTATTTGTACAGAACACATGTACCTTTTCAACACAGATGTTATACTACAATAACTGTACAAAATACATGCTCTCTTGTAAGTTGTAGTCTTGTTTTTAGCCATTTGAATAGATATTTACACCTAGCAAAATTACTTTAACAAATCAAAAGATCCAGAGTGCTGTCTATCTTCTTGAAGAGTTGCAGTGCTGTCTATCTTCTTGAAGAGTTGCTCCATCCCCAAACTGTCCCCACAATCTTATGCAAGTCTATGGTCTTTTCAAAAGATGGTGACAAGTTTTTGCACCTTCATTTTTCTGTATGACAACTACCCTTTTTCTTCTCTTTGTGTGTCAGGCTTGTTGATCTGGACTATAGGCACAACTGTATCCCCAGTCCTGCAATAACAAATGTTGCTAATAACATAAACATTATCAAAATAATATTAAATCTAATTCTTCCTCCCTGTTTATGTTCTATACACTTAAACTCAACAACCTATAATGAAAGATTTATCATGTTTTGACTGACCTATTTACATACATGTCCAATTTATTGACAAAATTTCATAAATCTGGATATTTAACTTTTTACATCATACACTTCTATGGCTTTGCAAATGGAGTAGACCAAGATCAATCCTGTAAGAGATAACTAATCCCCATCTTCTCTATTTGCTTTTGGAATAATATATTTTCTGCCTAAGCCAGAATTTGTGTTCATAATTTTATGCCATAATGAAATATAATCTAGTAATAATGTGACGCAATTACTTCCATGAACATTCATGGTGTAAAGGGTTACATCTCAACAAATCTTATAGGTCTGTTCCCAACTAAAAGTAAAACAGGTTACTGAGGTAAGAATGTTATTTTACTTGCTATATACTTTCATTTTCATTGCAAACATGACTGCTGGAAAAAAGTAAACACGTTCAATTTCCTTTTTTAATAAATCTGGTTATTGGCTGTATTTTCATGTCTCTCCCCATGAGATGCATGGGTACAGGGATTCTGGTGTTGCATGGTTGATCATTGTCACGTTAAACAGAAATAGAGAGTAGAGGGGTGAAGAGCTAGCTAGAATATTACCCCACCCACTTACATGAAAATCGAGGATAAACAATATTGAATAATAAAAATCTAATTAGTCTTAATTTATTAGAATTGATAATTAACTCACCATGGCAATTATGGAATTTTAAAAGCCTAATTCAGCTGTGTTCTATCAACTGTCATATGTAATCGACAACTCGACACATTTTTAAAACTAGAAATATTGACAGTTTGTAGCCACCATATTGGTTTCTTCCCAGTATTGCATCATGGGTAATTTACAGAGTTGCCAAGACTCAACAAGTTGCCAAGACTCAACAACTGATCTTAGGCATTTACAATTAAGGCTATTTAGCATTTTATTTTACATTACCTTGCAATCGATCCTTTGAGCTGGAAAAACCAGCTAGGACAGTATCAAGTTGTTCTTCGCTGCATAGACATTCTATTCCAAGTGGGCTATTTTACATGAAGGCATATGTGTAACGGTTCTCCCACAGATAGAGACTTGATATTTGGCATTCATGTATATCTCTAGATGCGATATCGTAGCTGTAAGACTGATAATGACTAACGTCCAGTTAACATTAGTCTATTTAGGAATAGAGCTACGTTATCGTATCTAGTATATCTCTTGAAGCTGCACATTTTCAGAAGTGACATGTTAGGGACAAGGTCATCCTTCAAGGTCAAAGGCCAGATATATACATGTAGGTCAACTAACTTACTTTCGAACCAATAGAGATATATAGACTTTATATTTGTCATTTACATACAAATGTATGTATCTCATGAAGCCTAGATACGATAACGTAGCTCTATTCCTAAATAAACTGGACGCTAGTCATTATCAGTCTTACAGCTACGATATCGCATCTACATGAAGCCTAGCTCACAGTTTGAGTGGTGACATGACAATGTCAAGGCCATCCTCCAAGGTCAAAGTACAAATGTTTAGGTATTACATTTGCTATACTGTAGGGGCATATAGTGTATATATAGCGTTTCACAAACACATCTTGTAACCTTAGATGCAGTCGTTTGTTATCTATATTTCATTGGTTAATAATATAAATTAATTGACCAACGCAATAGGGGCGATGCTACATGGGGAAGGGGGTATATATATACCGGACCAGTGGATGGAGATAATTGATCTCACGCTGAGCCAGAATGATCAGTGTCTGCACTTTTCCACATTCAAAGAGGCAACTTGGCGCCATGTCAGGCAACAGGGCGCTAGCAAATAAGGAACGGGTGATGCACCAGCTATTTCTTACTAGCTGGATCACTGATTGTCAGCTTGATATGGAATCTACATTGTCATTATACTATAGTAATAAAATATGCTAGCTCGAATTTGTTTTCCATTTCTATAGTAGATATAGGATCCTATACCTATAACTTTTAAAGGTTTACAGTTTTTATCATGCAGTAAAATGAAAACTGCTATAAACTGGTTCTTCTGTTCAAATAAAAGCAACCAGAAAACTGCTCCAAGAAAAGTACTGCTATTTACTGCAAATTAAACCATTTTTTCAGGTAGCAGTTATGTTTTACTGTTAAAAACTTTCACAAATGAATGGAACTATACATGCAGTTTTTAGCAGTTATTTGAAAACTGCAGTAAACTGCTCACCAACAACTGATGGCCATGATAAAATACTGCTAAAGAAGGCAGTATTTTCAAAAAACTGCTATTTCACTGCTAAAAAACTGCAGTTTTTAGCAGTTCTTTTTCCTAAGGGTATGCCCCCTTTTAACTTAGAAATTTTGGTTAAGGTTTTGGTTAAAGTCCACTTACTTTTTGTATTTACATAATCCTTTCAGATAAAGCTTTTAAACTTGAAACATTTGTTCACCATCACAAGCTTCATCTTCATCTCAAGCATTTAGACACAATTATGGCACTTTTTAATTTAGAATTTTTGGTTAAGGTTTTTTGTTAAAGTATGCCTATTTACAACCTTGAAACTTGGTCGCAAAATTGGACTTAGAATTTAAATTTAGCAAATACGTTAACCCCAGTTTATGTTGAACAAAACCTCGACGTGCGTATATTGTGCCCACTGGCACTCCTGTTTTTGTAATAGTATACAGTATAGTTTGGTATTGGCAGAAACTGTTGAGTCAGATCTATTAAAACTTCATAAGCAAACAGAATACGCAGATCAGATGGCTCCTACAGGAGCCGTCTGATCTGGGTCTGCTCTGTTTTCATTGTGTGAAAAGGTATATCTATTAAGTAAAGTGTAGTATGTTCTATTGATGGTTTTGATCTGTTTGTCATAGTCCTGATTAAGTCTTAAATAATAATTCATTCCATGATAATAAACTGCCTTTGAGTAAATGTACAAAGATTGTTTTTTTTACCTTAGATGTTCCAATTAGTGTTTGTTGAGTCCCCAATTAGTGTTTGTGGAGCCCATTTGCGGCCAGCTGGACATAGTTGCCACAATGGTGATTTATCGTATGTGCATCTGTGAGTGTGTCCTTGCATGCATGCATCAGTCTGTCTGATTTTGTGTGAGTCATAACTTTCTATTCAACGGACTGATTCATATATGATTTGGCACATGATTTAGACGTGAGTGGACAAATTTTGCTATAAATAAGTATTCATCATGTGTGAATATTTCTTATGTGATTATTTATTTAAAAATTACCTTGTGTATAGCACATATCCTACATACTTAATCATCTAGAAATAGTGCAGGCTGGTGCTTGTGTGACTACTATGACTGATAGCCACCTATCAGTGATGGCTGTGTCTGGTATACTTGGTCACTGGTGTAAAGAACTTACATCCAGCCTCCAAGGTTCAAAGCCAAGTTAAGCTGAATTTGTCACACTGCTAAGTCCTTTAGCAGAGTGACACAGAATGATAACATTTCTGACATTTGTCCCTCTATCTGTCTTTCATGCTTTTTGCATCACAAGTTTTTGGTCACACTTCTTCCAGCAGGTGACACACATGTTGCTTCAAACACTTGTATATTTTCCAAACGATTAGATAGAGTTTCCCCCAACTCGAATCAAATTCCTGGGGAGACATGTTTCCATCTCAAAAACAACCTTCAAGTTGTTCTTTGTTTTGCCACAGCTATGTTAAAGGCATACCTACAGACAACACAGTCCTGCCTGATAAAGCTCTTTGACCATCTCAAACATGAGAAATCTCTCCTGTCCTCATCTAAGGTGCCAGGGAATGCTACAAAAACAGATTGCATTTTGAAGTCAACCTTGATGGACTTGGACCAGAGGCAGAAAGAAATACATAACATGCTAAAACAGCAGAAAAGTCTGGTTGGCAGATTCAAAGAAATTATGAGGTAATAAATTACAACTTGATGTGATGAATATTAACCCTTCACCAGATGTATACATTGTATTCTTGTAAGAAATAATGATTTCATGAATATTTATTAGCTAAACATTTGTATGATAGCGTATGCCATAGACATGGCAGAAAATGTAGAATCAGATATAATCAGACATAATTTCATATTAAAGCAAACAGAGCAGACCCTGGACGGACAGCTCCTACAGGTCTGAGCTGGGTCCACTCTGTTTGCAAAAGCGTATATATGGTGAACTGATTGGTAAACATTTAGGAAAAGTTCTAAATCAGTAGTGGACTTTTGTAATGTAAGCCTTTGAATGTGTGTAACAAGTGTACTGGCAAAGTGTGTAGACTTAGATCAGAGGGCTCTCAGACTGCACTGTTTGTTGTTTGATATCCTTTAGCAAATTTAAAGTGTTCATACTGAATGGACTGTACCGTTCAACATTGATGGGCTATTCCACTTGGAATGGACTGTACCTTTAAACATTGATGGGCTATTCCACTTTGAATGGACTGTACCATTAAACATTGATGGGCTATTCCACTTTGAATAGACTGTACTGTTAAACATTGATGGGCTATTCCACTTTGAATAGACTGTACCATTAAACATTGATGGGCTATTCCACTTTGAATAGACTGTACTGTTAAACATTGACGAGCTATCCCACTTTGAATAGACTGTACCGTTAAAGAGGAAGTGCCTACAATGCACGCATATTTTCAATAATATCATAAAACTTAGTATTTGTTATGCTCAATCATTATTCTGAAGGTTGCCAATTTGAACTTATATCGAACAATGCCTCTGTGATACAAATAAACTGATTTCATCAGTACTTATAATTTTTGTTCTACAACACAATATTCTCGGCCTTTTCCGTTAAAATCTTCCGCGTTTTGCCGATGATCACCCAATCCCTTCATTGTTTACATAATAGCTTTTCTCGGAAGTGGTCGGAGAAACGTGAATAAGACGAACAGTTACGAAACTAAAACCAAACCCGAATAAAACTGAAACATCTGGGAGTAAAATCGGGATCGGCGATTTCAAACACATGGATGTTTTGTCATTATAAATGGTAATTGGATGGGTGTTCTTGCGGTATACTACTTTTCAGCATATAAACACATGAGTTTTATATATTTTAGGTGTTTTTGAAACGCGTCAAATGTAGGGATCATCCCCTTTAAACATTGATGGGCTATTCCACTTCGAATAGACTGTACCATTAAACATTGATGGGCTATTCCACTTTAAATAGACTGTACCGTTAAAAATATTGATGGGCTATTCCACTTTGAATATTCAGCATTCAAAGAGTTAAACTTTGCCATATCTTCAAGGCCTCATCAAACAACTCATACTTTAGGCCATCATAGAGTTCACTATTTAACCTAGCAACATTGCTCAATTATGCACAATGATGTTGCTATGAAAGTTAACCCATTCCCTCATATTGGCGCCTTTTGACACCTCCCTCTGTAAAGGTCACTTTTTGAAACCATTGTGGGCAAAATGCTCTATTTATCACAGTGGTTTCAAAACTACACAAATCTAAACTTTCCTTTTTTTGCTCCATCTGTTTCAAAGAAAAGTCAAGCCATTGTGATCACTGGGTCGTAGGCATTGTCGTTGGCGTGCAAAAACTTTAATGTATCTCATTACTCAAAAAGTATAAGAGGTATCAACATTATACTTCATAGGTTAGTAGATCTTATTGAAGGGAAGGCCCCTACGTAAGAACCATAACTCTTGATTTCAAAATTTTGGAGTTATGGCCCTTTATCTTTTTCATTTTTTTTTAAAATTTAGCTGGACAAGCACCAATTCAGACGAGCTTTGTCGCCGCACGCGGCTCTTGTTCTAGTAAATGCTCCTTTCCAGTAGATTTATTGAAAGAGGTTGGTTCTAAAAATAGCTGATGTGGGAATGGATTAAAGCTTCTACTTTTGCCTTATGATCACTGGCATCCATTTACTATGCTCGCATTTACTTGCTTTTGCTTTTTATGCATCATTATGATGAGTGGGGATGTCATACAGATTTGCTCTTGTCCATCCATTCATAAATCACAAACAAGATCTGTCTGTGAAACACTATGTCCCCGATTTGACCTTTGACCTTGATGTATGATCTTGACCTTAATAAGGCACCCCTAAAATTGTTCATTTGAAGTATGTATGTGCAATGGCTACAAAATTATCGCCAACATTAAATTTGTCCACAAACCAGCCAACTAAGTTACTGATAGGGCAAAAACAATGCTCCCCCCACCCCCTGGGGGGGTATAAACATTGTGGTATGCTCTGCTCCTTTACTAATTGATCTATAGTGATCAATGTTAATACAAATGTGTATTGGAATGAGAAGTTCAGCAACTGGGTGGTAGTTTTCATATTAGACCAGTAACACCACAGTTATGATCCTTGACATCTAAATATGGCAAGTTTGTGACAAATGTGTAATTGGCACATCTGTGTTCCATGGACACATTCTAGTTTTAAATAATAACTAGCATTATTAGCTTGGCTGTTACCTTTTTAACCCTTTCCCTGTTGAACATTCATTTAGGAAATAATGGCATCATGAATATATATTTGCTGATTTTTTACAGTGGCAAATGTACATACAAACTTTTGGTATTGGTTGAGTCTGTAGAGTCATATCTGTAATAATCTCATATCTAAGGAAACAGAGCAGACACTGATTAGATAGCTCCTACATGGGCCATCTGATCTGGGTCTACTCTGTTTGCAAAGATGTGAAAAAGTGTATATATGATGGAAAGGGTTACAGAAAAAAACTCGTATTACCATAGCCATGGCGCCATTGTAATCATTGCCCTCTTGACATGGTGCAAAATCTCAGTACAGCTACTAACTATCCCTTTCCAACTTCAGACAGTTGTTAACCATCAAAAGGGCTACAGTCTGGTAAAGGACCGTTACCGTCTGGTAAAGGAGAGTTATGATTTTTGTAAACAGATAAGTGTTGGTATCTGCATACAGTGCTCTTGGTTTTATTCCAGTATAAAGACACCTACCAAATCATCAAACACTCAGGCACACACTGATTTGACCCAGACTAAACCTGATGAAGTCAATCATACTGGAAATTTAGCACCAGTGGTAGCACTTGAAAGTTCAGATTACACATCCTCACAAAAAATGTTTACCCTAGGGCAGCAGGACTTTAATAAAAATGTGCAAAGTGAAATGAATACCAGCAGCAAGATCACTACTGAGGAAAGTTATAAAACTATGACCCATGAAAAAGAGAAATTAGATTCAGTATCTGAAACTGATGTGCATATCGATGAACACTTTGATATGTCTCAGGATGTAACAACAATACCAGACACCCAAGAACCTGTATCACAGCTCACTGACAAATTAACTGAGGAAAGAGTCATTACTGGAAATAATCATGGGAAAGTAGTAAGAGACCAAACATCACAGTTAAAGGAAAATTATAAAAAGATGCCAGATTCAACAGAAGTAGAGCCATGGAAATATTCCAGAGTATCAAAAAGAATTGTACCTTGGTCTCCTGAACAAGAGGAAAGAAAGAAAATAAGGAAAGGAATCTCAGTAACAACTGCCAAAACTGCAGTGGTAAATGTAGACAATACAGAAACATTTGAGCCAACTTCATACTCTGAAACATTGTGGCTGACAATGTTACACAAGACAACTGATACTGTGAAAAAGCCAACTGAAAATGCTAAACATACAGCTGGAAAGTACAAAACCAAACAGGACGACACTGAAATATCTGAATCGGCTAAAGAAGTGACCACAACAGAGTCAGCAAATATCCCAGGCTATCTTGCCACAGATTCAGAGACAGAAAAACTCAAAACTAGTGAAACTAGAGAAAGCATGAATAGTACAAGTAGAACACATACAGGTATTTATAGAAGAGAAAGTGAGCTGAAAAGCCAAAACCAGGAAACAAAAATACAAGAACAGGATTGTGAGAAGGAATGTAATATTAATGTGACTGAAAACGCCATTGCAAAACATGATACAGGCTTCACATCACCAGACCAACTGTGTATTGATGCTGATTTCAGTACAAATGTTTCTCCTACTGCCACATCCATGAGCTCTGATGTTTTCCTTGTAAAGGCTAAAGAACTGCAGAGAAGAATGAAAATGAGAGAGAAGCTTGCAGCAAGAAACATTGAAACTTTTAAACCTCGACAACCAACAACTGATCTGACAGAAACCACAACAGTTAGGAAAGGAGAGACTGAAGGTGAGAAAAAGGCTGGTAAAGACACAATATCTGATGCTATTGATTCTGTCATTGCAAAGTCAAGAAATGAAGGCAAAGTATATGCAAAGCTGAATGAAAAGGGAACAGTTTTCGTCCCAGAAAATGTTCCAAAAAATGTTTCAAGAGAAGCGTCATTTGCAAGTTGTGACCCTAAGTCATCAGGAAACCAGTCATATGATGCAGCTCGCTGGACAAAGCCTTTAGATCCTTCAACCTTGCCTTACAATTATGAAAGAAACAGAACAGCAAGGCAAGAGACAACAAAAAACAGAACAGCAAGACAGGAGACAGCAAGAGAAGAGGTAGGTCAAACTCAATGTTGTTACAGATGTAACAACAGATCTGTAACAACAGTTAAACCTTTGCTCAATGAATATTCATGAAGGAAATGATGACCTCATGAATATGTACATGTATTAGATTAATTTTTAACATGACATCTTAACTCATAGACTTTTTGCCCAAGGAGTAACTGTATGTTCAGATCTCTATTATTCCATAAGCAAACAGAGCTGACTCTGATCAAACTTCAGCTCCCACAGGAGCAGTCTGATCTGTGTCTATTCTGGAGTAAAGGGTTCATGTTAGCGAATATATGCACATTAACCCTTTACTTTAAAACCCAAGCAGATATTGAAGTGATATTTGGTATTTAGCTTTATTATGAGTTACAGATCAAGCTTGAGTTTTGTTACACTACATTGATTTTTCACAGAATTACAGCAGTTGGACTTGGAAATTTTAGGTTATCCAGAAGTTTTTTTCTTAACCCATTCAGCTATTGAAGTGATATTTGGTATGCAGCTTTATCATAATGAGTTACAAATCGAGTTTGAATTTTGTCATGCTACATTGATTTTTCACGGAATTACAGCAGTTGGACTTGGAAATTTTAGGTTATCCAGAAGTTTTTTTCTAAACCCATTCAGCTATTGAAGTGATATTTGGTATGCAGCTTTATCATAATGAGTTACAAATCAAGTTTTGTCATGCTATGTTGATCTAATTACAGCAGTCGGATTTAAAATTCAGCCGGTAGGGGACTATGGCAGTGCTTTCAATGCTCCCATTACCAGTTTATAAAGGAATTTATGAAAAAGGGATTTTTTGACAATGGCATCATAAACAGAATAGACTTAATAGATCAGATGGCTCCTACAGGAGCTGTCTAATATGAGTCTACTCTTTTTGCATCTATTTCAAAAGGTGTCTCTATCAAATGATGGATTAAAGGTAATACCGCTGGCAGTCAGCTCAACAGATTAAAGGTAATACCGCTGGCAGTCAGCTCAACAGTTGCCACAGTGGCACTTCTCTGAATGTGCATCAAGCCCATCTATCCATCCATCCATTTTTTCTGAGCCATAACTTTATAAACAGATTCATATAATATAGCCTATATTACGATGAATAGATGGACAGTGTGTCTCATACAAGAACCATAACTCTAGCATTACCTGTTTTTATACACCCCACAAGGTAGGAGGTGTATAGTCTTGCTCTTGTTTAATTATTCCACTTCTTATAAAAAAAAGTAGACGATGTGTCGTATACAAGAATTATAGAATTAGCGTCAAGTGTTTTTTATTATACGCCCACCTAATAAAGGTGGTCGTATATTGTCATGGCCCTGTCCGTCCGTCCGTTCGTTCGTTCGTTCGTTCGTTCGTTCGTCCGTCAACATTTTGTTTGTCCGCTGTTTTCTGGGAAAACTATTTGACAGATATTAATGAAACTTCACACAAATGTTTAATGCATCAAGATCTGAAGCTGAGTTGATTCTGAGGTTCATTTGATTTTTCATTTCAGAGTTATGGCCCTTGTCCTAAAAAATATGCAAATAGTTTGTCCGCTGTTTTCTGGGAAAACTATTTAAGAGATATTAATGAAACTTCACACAAATGTTTAATGCATCAAGATCTGAAGCTGAGTCGATTCTGAGGTTCATTTGATTTGTTGTTTCAGAGTTATGGCCCTTTTACTTAAAAAATAGTGCAAATATATGCAAATAGTTTGTCCGCTGTTTTCTGGGAAAACTATTTGACAGATATTAATGAAACTTCACACAAATGTTTAATGCATCAAGATCTGGAGCTGAGTTGATTCTGAGGTTCATTTGATTTTTCATTTCAGAGTTATGGCCCTTGTCCTTAAAAAATATGCAAATAGCTTGTCCGCTGTTTTCTGGAAAAACTATTTGAGAGATATTAATGAAACTTCATACAAATGTTTAATGCATCAAGATCTGAAGCTGAGTCAATTCTAAGGTTCATTTGATTTTTCTTTTCAGAGTTATGGCCCTTGTCCTTAAAAAATAATGCAAACACATGCAAATAGTTTGTCCGCTGTTTTCTGGGAAAACTATTTGACAGATATTAATGAAACTTCACAAAAATGTTTAATGCATCAAGATCTGAAACTGAATTGATTCTGAGGATCATTTGATTTTTCGTTTCAGAGTTATGGCCCTTGTCCTTAAAAAATAATGCAAATACATGCAAATAGTTTGTCCGCTGTTTTCTGGAAAAACTATTTGAGAGCTATTAATGAAACTTCACAAAAATGTTAAATGCATCAAGATCTGATGCTGAGTCGATTTTGAGGTTTATTTGATTTGTCGTTTCGGAGTTATGGCCCTTTTACTTAAAAAATAATGCAAATATATGCATATAGTTTGTCCGCTGTTTTCTGCCAAACTGTTTGACAGATATTAATGAAACTTCATACACATGTTTAATGCATCAAGACCTGAAGCTAAGTCAATTCTGAGGATCATTTGATTTGTTGTTTCGGAGTTATGGCCCTTGCACTTAAAAAAATAATGCAAATCTATGCAAATATGAGGATGGCCATAACTTTTTCATTTGAAATGATATTTACTTCAATTTTTTTATATGGTTAAACCTTAATGTGAATTTTCACATATATTGCGGGGGTTTTGATATGTTATTTTATTCTAAAGTTATGGTCTTTGAACTTTGTGTGTTCGTTGCTTTGTTTGTCGGTCAACTTTTAGTTTGTCTGTTGTTTTCTGGGAAAACTATTAAAATGATATAAATGAAACGTAACACAAATGTTTTAAGCAACAAAATTTGAAGCTGAGTTTATTTTGAGGTTCATTCAGTTTGTCTTTACAGAGTTATGGCCGTTTCACTTTACAAAAATCTGCAAAAATGAGGATTAGCTGTAACTTTTTTATTTAATAAGATATTCACTTCAATTTTTTAAAAAACAGTATCACCTTAATATGGAAATCAAGATCTGAAGCACAGATTGGAAAATGTCAACACTTATAAGGCATGTTGAATCAGAGAAAGTTTGCAAGTGGGCGTATTATGTACCGTATGCGGTACTCTTGTAATTGTTTTGTTTTTATGTTTTGATTTCGTCTTCACTAGAGCTTGAAATGCTGTCTGAGGGCACATAGATTGCCAAAGAATATTGTCTCCAGATTATTTAGTAGGCCATGTAGTCCGACATCCATTCCCATTACAAGGCACTACATGTATTTCTGAAGCATACGAAAAACCTTGATTTGTCCTGAATGACATAATTCTCTTGAACAACATTTTTGGTACCCTGATATGCTTATTATCAAACTGACCAGGGAGTTGCTTCCAAAATTAACAGCGTGATTACCTAATCACTTGCATAAGCAGCATAACGTAATCCGATACACACTTCTTTATTGATTGAGTAACCGACTCTGGCAGTTTACTTTCATTCATATTATGGTCATGTTATTTTGTCATGTGACTGATATTTGTATATTCTTGTGCTTTCCTTACACATTGCTATATTTTGTGGACTTTTTTGCACATACTAAACCCAAGCCAACGTTACGAAGTCAAATTGTACTAGACTGCTATGCAGAATAGCTGTTGTCAGGTATGTAGGTGAAGCATATGACTGACTTGAATATGACTAATAACTTAGTATTCATTGCTCACGCAAAGAATACAAAAATGGAATCAATGCTTTCTCCATATGACTTACAATTTCTCCTTACAGGTACAAGAAACAGCTCAGGCCCTGCCCTCAATGAAGCAGTTATTATGTACTGGAGTAATGTCACCTGGGAAAAATGTTTTGTCTTTACTTTTGAAGGTGAATATATTATCTAACATTGCTTTTAACCCATTACTTCATGAATATTCATGTAAGAGTTAAAGACTTTGTTAAATATTGATTAGCTTAGCATTCAAAATGTCATATGATCACAGAATTTATGACAGAAACTGCAGAATCACATATATATAATTCCATAAGCAAACGGCAGATAGGAGCTGTCTGATCTAGGTCTACTTTGTTTGCAAAGGCCACACACTGGTCACAAGACCATTATTAACCCCTTACTCTATAAATGCACCTTTGTACGTATTTTCAAACACAGTAGACTCAGGTCAGATGGCACCTGTAGGAGCTGTCTGATAAGGTCTGCTCTTTTTGCTTATGATGTAATATAGATACGATTCTAGTTTCTGCTATGGCCAAAAGATCCTGTGTCCATGTTCTGTTATAACAATTAATCCCATTAATATTCATGATATCATTAAACCTTACACAAATATTTATGGATGTAAAGGGTTATAGTAATTATTATAATTTAGCCTTCCAATGCTGAATTAAGTATAGTTGTATTATTTAACAATAGAGTCCATTCAGTATGAAGGAATAGAATTTCTAAGAGGGTTTCAAGTGACACAGTGATAAAAGCAATTCTCTATAGGAGCCCTTTGATCTGGGTTTGCACTTTTCGCAAATGTCAGTACACTTATGTTAACATTAAACATACAATATCTTTAGGTACTACATAAACTGCAAACTTTGTTGTCTGCTTCAATATTCATTGTTTGAATTTTTCTTCCCTTTGTTTTAATACATACATGTACAGCTGGATCTTGATGAAATGCATATACACGTAGTTAATATGCATCTCATCTGGATCCAAAATGTTTACCAAGATGAACTGTCACAGATTTGCCATTGGCAGAGAAGGCATTGATGAATAGTCGCAAAAACGTTCTACCTCTACACATGAAACTTTGTGTGCAGTCATCTGTACATTTTGTTGCATCAACAGTTTTAAATGGAAAGATTGTTGGATGTCAGACTTGATACATACATGTATAAGATATGTTGCGAGTAGTCATATTGTACAAGCTGATATTAAACGAGTCTTGGAAAATGTTATTAAGCAAGCCTCAAGATGAGTTTAATATCAATTTGTACATCAATAACTAGGAGCATCATATAATTCTTCTTTATCACATAACTTATTTCGACTAAAAAGTTCCATTTTTTGACAGGTCCTACATGTATATTTCTACACGATATCACGGTATATGTGATGGCTATATCAACTCAAATACAAGGAATGTTTTGTGATAAAATACGATATTACAGTAAGAATCAAGTCAAGGATACAATTCATTTGACTTGTGATTGAGTTATTTCCCTTTTCTGTTTCCTGTTTTGCCATGGTGTCTTAGGACTTAGGTACTGTTGATTATACTGGAGTCAGGCTGTCTGTCAGGCCACAGAAAAGATTTTGTCTAAACTACTTCTGCTTTTACACTGAATTGAATTAAATTACCATATTTATCTTAACCTTTTCCTCCATAAATACTCATTTCTATGCCTCTTCAAACAGGCAGGAGCCGTCTGATCAGGGTCTACCCTGTTTACTTATAATAAAATATAGCTTCGGCAATGGCCAAAATTTCCTGTGTCCATGTGCTAGTACAACAATTAATCTAATTAATATGCATGATGTCATTATTTCTTACATGAATATTCTTGGAGTAAAGGGTTAAATATTCTGACATGCAGTCTCCCATCTAGATCAGTGTTTGTAAAGTCAAATAAGCTGATTCCAAAGCCTTTTTATAATTTTTAATGGAGCAGAGTAGTTAATAGTATAGACCCTGATCAAAACTGCTTCTTCAGGAGCAGTTTGATCTGGGTCTGCACTGTTTACCTAGGTTGCCTAACTGAATATATCTAGAGTATTACAGACCTGTTTACAATTACGTTTTGGGCGTAATTATTACGCTTTTCACCTCCAATTTACGCTATTATGGTCCCGGACATAAAATTACGCGCATTTAAAATTTTCGGCGCCGTATTTTTTCCTTATCGTATTATACCGTATTTCGGGGAGTAGGCGCCGCATTTTTCCCCCTTGTTTCATCGCGGCGCCGGCTGTTTAGTCCATACCAATTGTGCGCATGTGCAATGGATGTATTTACAAAATGATCTTGCCTTGCTCTCACACTCAAGATGGGAAACCAGGCTAATGTTATCTACAGTAGAAGAATTCAGCAAAAATCATAGATACGACATTAATGCAACGAAAAGCTCCTGTGTAGCTAACCACAAGGAAAAAGGAACCGACCTCGATTTTTACCTGAACGGTGAGGAGATTCCTAAGGTCAACTCTACTAATCATCTTGGAATCCAGAGAAATGCAAAATCTAAATTGGATGTAGAAGCCAAAATCAGCCTAGGTAGGCGAACAGCATATTCACTCCTAGGAGCTGGGTTCCATGGAAGAAATGGGCTAAAGCAAGACGTGAAAGCACATATTTGGCAGACATATGCTGTACCCAGACTGCTATTTGGCATCGAGACTCTGCCATACACACAAAGCGACTTAAATAAATTGGACAGATACCAGAACAAAACATTGAAGCAAATCCAGCATCTACCTGATAGAGTAGCAAATGTGGCCGCAAATGCTCTGCTTGGTGTTCTTCCTCTCTCGGCTCAAATTCATAAAAACACCTTGAACCTCTTCTACAATGCCATCCAGGACAGAGAATCGATTGTGTACAGTGTGGTCGAACGCCAATTAGCAGTTAAACCATTGGACGACATCAGCCTCTTCTCCAGAATCAGGAAACTACTTATATCTTATGGACTCCCTGATGCGTACAGCCTACTTAACTCTACACCGAACAAAGATACTTGGAAGAAAACTTTGACAGAAGCTATAAACTCTAATGTGGAAACCCAATGGGCCAGAGATATTGCAGGAAAGACATCCTTAAAGTATCTGAATCCATAGTCGGTTAGTGTCGGGTCCGTGCACCCTATTTACTCGACAGTTAGACCAAATTTAGAAGATGTTAAAAGAGCAGAAATCAAAGCCAGACTCCTGACAGGTACCTATACCCTTCAGTCCAACAGAGCAGTTTTCAATCAGCACAGGGTTGACTCGACTTGCAGACTATGCAATGCTGAAGCAGAAACTAGAATCCACTTCATAGCCTGCTGTGCCTCCACAGATCCAATCAGAGTGAAATATAAGTCGAGATTTGCAGAAATCTTGCATCCTAATTCAGGCCGAGCAATGAAGGAAATTTTAATTAATGCCGAGTACTTTACTCAGCTTGTGCTCGATTGCACACATCCTGCCTGTGATCTCAGCAACCCTGATCTGACAGAAATTGAGAAGATTGAGATGCTCTCCAGACAGTTCTTAGCGAAGCTGCACCGCAGTAGATGCTACCTACTTGCACAACTTGACTTATAATGCTGAAAGGGCCTTTACTTTCTTGATATAATATAATCTAATAATAAAAGGAAATAGAAATACTGATATATATATAATATAATCTAACCTACTTGCACAGTTTGACTTATAATGCTGAAAGGGCTCTTACTTTCATGCTTTAGTATAGGCTAACCCTGGTGTATACATAGGCTTATTGGGTTGAATCCTTCCCCCCCCCCCCCCCCCCCCCCCCCCCCCCCCCCCCCCCCCCAATCAGCCTTTCCAGACAGTTCTTAGCGAAGCTGCACCGCAGTTGATGCTACCTACTTGCACAACTTGACTTATAATGCTGAAAGGGCCTTTACTTTCGTGATATAACATAATCTAATAATAAAAAAGAAAAAAAGAAAAATATTGATATATATATAATATAATCTAACCTACTTGAACAGTTTGACTTATAATGCTGAAAGGGCTCTTACTTTCATGCTTTAATATAGGCTAACCCTGTTGTATACATAGGCTTATTGGGTTGAATCCTTCCCCCTAAAAGAGCCTTTTGCTTTGCCACATTCTGACCTTAAGCATTACTTATAATACAATTGCATTAGAATGAGATGCACCCTAAGATAGTGAGGAGAGACGTTCAAATTCTTTTCTCAAATTATACACCCAATGTTCATTCATTCGAGTGCCCTCTGAATGCATCTCGCCCTTTCCCATCCGTAGCGCATTGAACCAGCGTTTATAGCGCACACTGTAAACCAATAGATGAAAGTAAACCAGAGGGCCGCATAATCCCGCTGATTTGCTCTCATCTAACCGAGGTAAACATATTGCCTGCAGCACAAATGGATGTGGGTGACTTGCACCTGTGGCATGGGAGATGGTGGTTAAGCTTAATATCCTCCTCCAACCAACTATTTGGTCAATACATGAGTGCCTTCAAATACCTCAAAACACATGCATCTATATTTAGTTGCATACTATGGGAGGAAAGTAGAGTGGAAAACTCCAGACCGGAGGCTTCCCCTCTCCATTCATCCCACCTTGAGCCTGATCAACCCTACACCCGAACTGGATGTGTGAGACTTGCACTCAGATAAATACATATGGAGGAGGGGGTTAACCCTAGTATCCTACTCTGTATAATTTGTCCTTTGTTGATGTTATTTTTTTTTATTTTTTTTCTCTTCTATTTTACCGATACCCGATATCAAGTATGTATATATATATAACTAAGCTAGAGATCAATATTAATGTAAAGGAATCGGTTATAGGTGTTGCTTAATAATAGTATTAACATTGGAGACATGAGATAATACATAAACTGTGATCTAAGGATCCGATAGCAGGCAAGACTCATACAAACTTTGATAGTATAATGTAAATAGTTAGGTGGATCAAGTGTTATTTTTTATACGCCCGTCTTCAGACGGGACGTATTATGTCGTGGCGTTGTCCGTCCGTCCGTCCGTCCGTCTGTCTGTCCGTCCGTCCGTCCGTCCGTGAACTTTTGTTTGTCCGCTCTCTAACTCGAACAAATTGAATCGGATCCTTTTCAAACTTGGTCAGCATGTATATGGCCAAAATGACTCGGCTAAGTTCGATAATCAGCAACATCGCCCTGCACACTTCTGAATTATCTCCCCTTTTTTAATAAATTTTTAACAAAATTCTCTTGTCCGCTCTCTAACTCGAACAAATTGAATCGGATCCTTTTCAAACTTGGTCAGCATGTATATGGCCAAAATGACTCGGCTAAGTTCGATAATCAGCATCATCGCCCTGCACACTTCTGAATTATCTCCCCTTTTTTATTAACTTTTTAACAAATTTTAAACAAAATTCGTTTTTTGTCCGCTCTCTAACTCAAACAAATAAAATCCAATCCTCATCAAACTTAGTCAGCATGTATATAGTCAAAATGACTTGGTCAAGTTCGATAATCACCAACATTGCCCCACCCACTACTAAATTATCTCCCCTTTTTTTAATATATTTAAGTGGAATTGTTATGTTTTTTTATATGACATTCGCCTGTCTTCATAACTAGACACAGAATGCATATATATATATACACCTGGAAACGTTCAGTGTATTTTCTATTTTCTTTTAAAAATCTATGTATGAAAAGGGGGGTTACTGCAGGAAAAGTCATTGGACTTGTCACAAAATCAATAGCTGTCTTCCCTGTATGGTGATGAAGCTAAGTATTTAATTTGGTTACAACAGGTCTATATTATATATATAGCTCTACTAGGCAGTTGCCAATGATAGTTTCACATTGTAACAGATTCAATTTCCTATTAAATTGGCTTATCACTGACTTTGCCGACGGGCGTATTTTGCTGCACAGCGGTGCTCTTGTTTTTTCCTGTGCTGGGAACTAATCCAGCAAGAATTGTGACATTGAACTTAAAGGAAGCCATATTCACCAGGACCAATAGTTACTGGGTGCTCCGTCAAGACATCGGAGGAATTTACAACAACAACAACAACAACAATGGCAGAGCGGGACAAGCAGACGCCGGAATCGAGAACGAATAAATGATGTCATGAAACTGATGACTCTTTTCCGAACAAACCGACGAATAAGAAAAAGAAATCAGTTGTGAACCAACAATATAAAGCTGCTTATCATGAAGCATGGAATTGCTTAGGACCGTCAGTCGATGGAGACTTGCGTGAAGTGCTCAGTTTGCACGATAGATTTTTCATGTGCACACTGTGGACGATTTGCTTGTATAAGTCACACTGCGAATTTGTAAAGCTGAAGGAAAAACAGACATCTATGAAAGACATGTATGTTACAAAATCATCGGCGAAAAAAAAAGTTTCAATAAAAAGACAAACTCGTGGCAAAAGCAGAAACAATCATGTGCGAACTAATAGCTGAATTGAGTGTTTCTTTTAGTTTAGCTGACAAAAAATGATTTAAAGATAGCAGCTGGTTAGTAAAAAATCTGCATTTTTCTTAACCCTTTCCTCCATGAGGATTTATACTGGCCTCTGCCTACGATGAATAGTCTTTAGATATAAGTAATAGTTTTCACTTTTTGAAAAGTTTTAATATTTTTAAGCATTATGGAAATTTGAAAATGTTCTCCTATGGAGCATTAATGCTCCATTTTCCATGACATTTTCAAATATCACATTAATTTCTCAGATGTGCCAAAATGTATGAATATTCAAAGAGTTCTGTGACCAAAAATAAGTTGAAAACATGTACTGCTCAGTTGCTGCATTGAAAAAGCGGATAGAGTTATTGTATAAAAATACATGTTTTTTTTTTTCGTTTTCACAGTAAAAAGGCTGTCAATATGATTTTGTCTCGGTATTACACTTGCCTACCCCAAGATTACACTTAAATTGGAAGATGATTACACTTGCACAAAAGTATGGGTAAACAGGTCTGGAGTAATCATGGTACATAGTCATAAATGCCATGCGACATAGTCATATTCATAACTGCGACAGAGTCATAGTCATAACTGCCATGCGACATAGTCATAACTTCCATGCAACATAGTCATAACTGCCATGCGACATAGTCATAACTGCCATGCGACATAGTCATAACTGCCATGTGACATAGTCATAAATGTCATGTGACATAGTCATAACTGCCATGTGACAGTCATAACTGCCATCTGACATAGTCAAAACTTCCATGCAACATAGTCATAACTGTCATGTGACATAGTCATAACTGCCATGTGACATAGTCATAACTGCCAAATGACTATGGACACTTGTAATTTTTATTTTGTCCTACAGCAAATACAGGGGCATTTTCCTTTGACTTACCCCAAGTATTCGTACACCCAACCTCACCTTTCCTCTGGTTGGTAAACCTGATTAATTCAGTTAGCCATCATGGTGATAAATTAGACAGACAGAGCAAATAGTGTAGACCCTGATCAAATAGCTCCTTCAGGTTTTTACTGTCTTAATACCTAGGGTAATTAGGATATAATATGTAGGGTTAATTGGTCGTATTCATATAGGATATTATATGTAGGGTTAATTGGTCGCATACATATCCTATAGGTACAGTCTAGTTTAGCTAAAGGGTTACAAAATTAAGTACTCATAATTACCATTGCAATATTTTACTGCATTTTGTTTTGAACTTAGGGTAATTTGCACAAGGCAAGTTTAACACCATTTGGGAAAGTTCGGACAGCAGAGGGCTTGATATTCAGCACAGCCATGCAGTGGTTATCTACCCTGACTGATGGGGAAACCAAGAAGAAAAGGAGTACATACGTGCAGGTACAGTCACTACATCAGCACTAAAGACAAATTCATGGATTTGTGGTTATGAATAGTAAAACCTGTCTTAAGCAACAATTGAAAGTAAATTCTAATCTGGGTTTTACAGTAAAGGTAGATTCCCACTGCCGATCAGATCAACTCGATCATCCCGATCACCCAAATTCCCTGACCAAGCTCGACCGAAGGCATCTACATGATTTTTCCTGACCTCTACTCGATCATACACGACCCCCTCGCGATCATTCACGACTCTTCCATGACTTCAACTCAACAACCACTAAGATCTCTGCTCGATCATCTCAACCGAGATACGATCCCTACATGATCTCTACCCGACCAACTGGATCTCAACCCGACCAGATTGTCATGGTTGTACTTGGGTCGATGGGTATTACTCGAGTAGAGGTCAAGATGATCGGTACAGATCGGGTAAATAACTTCATCCCGACCGCACTAGATCTCTACACGATTGTCTCCCGATCAACTCGACCCTCTACTCGATCTATACCAGACCGCTTTCTGATCACTTCTTGAGCGCGTAATTACTCGATCTCTACCTGAATATTTTGGACATGTCCAAATAATTTGGGTAGGGAGTCCGAGCCATGCCAACCAAGGTGGACCTCCCAGATCACTCCTGCCGAGCGAGGCAGACCAGTCCCCGATCATTTGATTGAGTTGATCTGATCGGCAGTAGGAACCTAGCTTAAGTAGTGGCTTTCTGGAGTCTGAAGTAAAGCAGACAGCTTTTACATTAAGCTACATGTACGAGGTGCTTTTACATTAAGCTACATGTACGAGGTGCTTTTACATTAAGCTACATGTACGAGGTGCTTTTACATTAAGCTACAGGTACCAGGTGCTTTTACATTAAGCTACACATTCCAGGTGCTTTTACATTAAGCTACAAGCACCAGGTGCTTTTACATTAAGCTACATGTACCAGGTGCTTTTACATTTAAGCTACACATTCCAGGTGCTTTTACATTAAGCTACACATTCCAGGTGCTTTTACATTAAGCTACAAGCACCAGGTGCTTTTACATTAAGCTACAAGCACCAGGTGCTTTTACATTAAGCTACAAGCACCAGGTGCTTTTACATTAAGCTACATGTACGAGGTGCTTTTACATTAAGCTACATGTATCAGGTGCTTTTACATTAAGCTACATGTACCATGTGCTTTTACATTAAGCTACATGTACCAGGTGCTTTTACATTAAGCTACATGTATCAGGTGCTTTTACATTAAGCTACATGTACCAGGTGCTTTTACATTAAGCTACATGTACCAGGTGCTTTTACATTAAGCTACATGTACCAGGTACTTTTACATTAAGCTACATGTACCAGGTACTTTTACATTAAGCTACATGTACCAGGTGCTTTTGTTTAGGATTCCTATGTTCAGTCACTACATGGTCACTTAAGACAGGTTCTACTGTAGCAAAATGGTTTTCCTTTGAAAAATAACTTCTTCACATGAATGTAATGGCAAATGGTAATACATGTACAACACATATTCGACAGTTAACCATTTACTTAATGAGTAAGACTTTATTGACTTCATGAATACTAACCCTTTCCTTCATTTAAACGTCTTTTTTCACACATTTGAAAACAGAGTAGACCCAGACCCTATAGGAACCATCTGATCAGGGTCTGCGCTGTGCTTATGAAATTATAATAGATCTGACTCTACAGTTTGTACAATTAACCCTGCACACCTTTTGACACCTTTGCAGCCAGTAGACCCAGATCAGACAGTTCCTGTAGGAGCCATCTGATCAGGGTCTGCTCTGTTTGCTTATGAAATAATATAGATATGACTACTGCTTCAGCCATGGCCAAAATTCCCTATGTTCATATGCCATTATAAAAATGAATCTAATTAATGTTCATAATGTCATTATTTCTTGAATGAATATTTTTGGAGTAAAGGGTTAAATTGTCTTTTTTCAGGGCTACAGTAAACAACAGAGGTTACAAAATGATTTTACAAAAACTGTGTCACACAGACATATGTGTACATTGTACCAAGTCTGTACAAGTCTCTAATTGCAACGTGTTTTAAAAATGCAAAAAAAATTCATAAATCAATTTTTATGCCCCCCAACTGCGGGCATATAGTAATCGCATTGTCAGCCTTCCGTCTGTCCTTCCATCCGTCCGTCCCAAATTTCGTGTCCCTTCTATAACTTTTTTATTTGTGAATGGATTTCAAAATAACCTGGCACAAATGTTCACCACACAAAGACGATGTGTCGTGTTCAACTCCCTGGTCCAAAGGTCAAGGTCACCCTTCAGGGTCAAAGGTTGGGGCATAAGTGTTTCACAAACACACTCTTGTTTACATATTGAAAACATATATCGCAAGAACACTGATCAAATAAATGTTGAAGAAGACAAAACTTTCATGTGTTTGATATTTAATGCCCTGTTTCGCTGATGAATTAGTATTTATTCGGGTTGCATTTTAATTCCGTTACTTGTTCTAAATGGGCTGATATCTCTTTGTTGTACATGTACAACAAAAAATTATAAGTATTAATGAAAAAGATTGATTTTCTATCACAGCGGCATTATTATGCCCCTTCAGATCTCTGGTCAGGGGATATATTGTTTTTGCTCTGTCTGTTGGTTTGTCTGTCACAACTTTAACACTGGCAATAATATTGTTGCCATTGCACATACATACTTCAAACTTGGCATGCATATGCAACTTACGGAGTTGAACATTTTTAGGGGTGACTTATTAAGGTCAAGATCATACATCAAGGTCAAAGGTTATATTGGGGGCATAGTGTTTCAAAAACAAATCTTGTTTTTATATAAATTCAAATTCACAATCTTCATTAGAATAATTGAACATAACCAACACCAGGTTTTATGGTTTTATTGAAAACATTTATTTATTGTAGAAATTATTACTTTGATGACCAATTGTAAAGCAGTTGAAGATACTTTTTCACATGAATATTTGAAATGATCAATGCCAATGAGAGTTATTTTCTACAAGAATAGTGTTGTTTCTGGCATTAACATCAGATTCCATTGGGACGCTTATATCCTTACACCTTTGTTCACAGGACATACCTTAAGACTCTAGAGATGTCTATATAAATGTGTATTAACCATTTGCTCCATAGATTCACCTTTTTGTGTTTTTGCAAACAGAGAGGACCCACATCAGATTGTTCATATAGGAGCCTTCTGATCAGGGTCTTCTCTATTGGCTTATGAAATAATATAGATCTGATTCTACAGTTTCTGCCTTGGCCAAACATTTCTCTGTGCATATGCCATTATAAAAGTTCAGCCAATTATTATACTATCATTAATAGTATTTCTTACATTAACATTTATGTAGTATATGGGTAACCCAGTATTATTTAATGTACATGTACAAATATTTGATTTCTAAAATATTGAAAAGGAAAATTTTATGTTCAATTAGCACCAGTTTTTTATGGATTTATTTTTGTTTCAGGTTAAGTACAAAGGCAGGTCTATACTTGAAATTTGTAAAGAACAGGAACACAAGAAAGGTAGGGAAAACACCTTCTCATTGTGTTGCAGCACCCTGTGGGAGGCAAACATAAACACCTTCTCATTGTGTTGCAGCACCCTGTGGGAGGCAAACATAAACACCTTCTCATTGTGTTGCAGCACCCTGTGGGAGGCAAACATAAACACCTTCTCATTGTGTTGCAGCACCCTGTGGGAGGCAAACATAAATTTATCTAAAAAAGTCTATTATTAACAGTTTACACTATCAATACAGTATAACCTCTGTTGATCGGCACCCCTCTTAACCAGAAACCCCTGTTATCCAGCACTGCTGTTTGGTCCCGGCAGTTTTCCTATTTGTTTTATGTATCCAAACTCTCTTGATCGGAACCCCTGTTAACCGTTAACCGGCATACCTTGACAGGCCAATAAAGGCAAATAAGCGGTTTTTCACACCTTGTTATCCGGCGGTTTGCTGACCTGTGATCATTGACAGTAAGCGCTTTACATTCAGGTAGGTGATAAGTACCGTTAATGGGCCTAGGGTAAATTGACCGTCTTTTAGATTTATATTGTTATCGTCATTGAAAATGCATGTATGTACTCATGTAAAAAATGGCAATACCAAATTATTTAGCGTCCGGATCTACGCTGTTTGCTAATTGTGTAAAAACCAGTGGTGATGGTCCGCATATACATTTACCTGTGTAGAATCCGAACTTGTTAATAAAATATAGTATGAATGTTCCTGTGTTTTAGTCGAACCCTTTATACATGTGTGTTTACTTCCGATTGTACGCTTAACACGTTATGCCTATATTAAACATGTACATGTAGTTCAAAAGACAATCGACAAACAGCGTAGATCCTGATCAAATGGCTCCTATTTAAATGGAACTATCTGATCATGTTCAGCGCTGTTGTATATATTTATATGTAATTTGTAAAGTGTCATGGTGGAATTCCCCATCGCAGCGAAAAAATGACTTGCTGGAATGAATCTTTGGGTACGTAAACTTGTGAATCTAGGCATAATTCTGTTAACCGGCACCCTCTCTTAACCGGCATACTGACTTTGAACCATGGGATGCCGGATAACAGAGGTTATACTGTATTTATGTTGAATAATAATTACTGGGTTTTTAATCTTTTTATGCCCCCAAAGGGAGGCACATAACAGGCGTAGATATAGAGGGGGCGGAGCCGGCGTACACCCCCATAAAATTGCCCAAACAAACTTTGTTTAGTAATTTTATTATAGCCCCGCAAACTTGTTTGAGGGGGTATACTGAAATCAGCCTGTCCGGCGGTCGGTCGGTTGGTTGGTTGGTCGGGCGGTCGGTTGGTCCGTCCGCATTTGAACATGGGTAGTTGGTGTCGCGAACTCCTCTTTTAGTTTTAAAGTTACTGAATTTATATTTAGTATACATAATAACCACGAATGGTAGATGTGCAAGACGCATTTTTCATGTGTTTACTGATGGCCGTTGCAGAATTATCTCCCCCTGAATTTTGAGTTTTTTGTCATTTTTGCATGAAACATGAGTAGTTGGTGTCGCGAACTCCTCCATCAATCTGAAAGTTATTCAGTTTATATTTGGTATACATAATAACAACGAATGATAGATGTGCAAGACGTAATTTTCATGTGTTTACCGCTAGCCATTGCAGAATTATCTCCCCCTGAACATTTAGTATTTTTTGTCATTTAGGCTTGTAACAAGTGGAGTTGGTGTCGCAAACTCCTCCTTCAGTTTTAAAGTTATTGAATTTATATTTGGGATAGGTTATAGCCACAAATGGTAGATGTGCAAGACACAATTTTCATGTGTTTATGGCAGGCCATTGCCCCTGAACTTTGAGTATTTTTGTCATTTTTGCATGAAACATGGGGAGTTGTCACAAACTCCTCCTTCATTTTGAAACTTATTAAATTGATACTTGCCATACATACTAAACACGAATAGTACATGTGCAAGACACAATTTTCCAGTGTTTGAAGTGGCAGCCAGTACAGAACTTTCTCCACTTGAACTTTGTGTATTTTTGTCATTTGGTCATGTTACATGGGTAGTTTGTGTCACAAACTTGGATTTGCAATCAAGGCTGCCGTGCGGGGGTATTCATCACCTTTAATGATAGTTCTAGTTATGTCTCCCCCATTTATGGGGAGACATATTGTTTTTGCCAGAGTTGTCTGTCCGTCCGTCCATCCGTCTGTCTGTCTGTCTGTCTGTCCGTCACAAACTTGTGTCACGCGTATCTCTGAAACCAGTTGGACTAGAGTCACCAAACTTCACAGGAATGTTCACCAGCATGAGTTGTTGTGCACCTGTTTTTTTTTAATTGTCTCCCTCAGATAACTTTGGAGTTATTGCCCCTGATGACTTAAAATTAGAAAAACTTTGTGTCGTGCGTATCTCTGAAACCGCTAGTAATAGAGTCACTAAACTTCACAGGAATGTTCACCAGCATAAGTTGTTGTGCACCTATGTTTTTTGAATTGTCTCCCCCTGATAATGTTTGAGTTATTGCCCCTGATATGAACACTTAAATTTACACAAACTTTGTGTCGCACATATCTCTGAAACTAAAGGGCTAGAGTCACCAAACTTCACAGGATTGTTCACTAGCATGAGTTGTTTTGCTCTTGGGTTTTTTAATTGTCTCCCCCTGTTAATTTTGGAGTTACTGCCCCTGATGACTTAAAATTAGACAAACTTTACTTAGTGTTGTGCATATCTCTGAAACCACTAGGGATAGAGTCACCAAACCTCACAGGAATGTTGACCAGCATGAGTTGTTGTGCACCTGGTTTTTTTAATTGTCTCCCCCTGATAATTCTTGGAGTTATTGCCCCTGATATGATAACTTAAAATTAGAGAAACTTTGTGCTGCACGTATCTCTGAAACCAATAGGGCTAGAGTCACCAAACTCCACAGGAATGTTCACTAGCATGAGTTGTTGTGCATCTGGGGGTTTTAATTGTCTCCCCCTGATAACTTAAAGTTATTGAATTTATATTTGGGATAGATTTATCTCCCCCTGAACTTTGAATATTTTTTGTCATTTTTGCATGAAACATGGGGAGTTGTCACAAACTCCTCCTTCATTTTGAAACTTATTAAATTGATACTTGCCATACATACTAAACACTGATGAGATTTATGAATTGTTACGAATTTCGGCCTGCAACAATATTTATCAAGTTAAATTAAAAAATTAACTGCCTTTTGAAATGAAATAATTTAGCAATCTTTTCCTGAAATGAAAATAGCCAGTCCATATTCAGAGCTAAAAGGTAAAAAAGTGGAACATTTTGCCTTGTGTCTTGTATTGATGCATTATGAAATAATTTGGCACATTTGTTCTCCAAAACCAAGGGTCACAGACACAATGAGAGGTCAGAGCTTCAATAGTGTCTAGCAGTTTGTGAAATTAACTTTTTTCCCTGATGGCAAGTACTTGCCACCTGATCTGAAAATTAGTGGCAAAATGCTCTTACCTGGTGGCAAATAGGAAAATATAGAAAGCAATATATGGAAATTTTCAACAAGCAAGAAAAACAAATGGTGGCCTGATAGGTCTGATAATAAGTATTTTTCTGATTGTTTTGATTTTCACCTAATTACTTCTTGTGGCAAGATTTTCAGATCAGGTGACAAGTTGGACATTTCTGGTGGCAAAACTACCTCTTGTCACTGTTAATTTCGAACCCTGCCTAGGCTCTTAAATATTCAATAATTGTTTTACAGAAAACAATTTTGAAATAGTTTAGCACAAATAGGCTTCTACAAAATGCAATATTGTCCAGCCATACACATGACCCAGGCTTTAGTGTCTGTAATATCCTTTGGGGGCATTTGTCACCTGACTGTGACAGCTCTTCATATAATGGCAAATGAACAAAGGAAGTTTTTGTCATGGCAGAAACTATAGAATCAGATCTATATAATGATTAAAATCCCATAAGAAAGCAGAGCAGATCCTGATCAGGCGTTGCCTACAGGAGTCATCTGATCTGGGTCTACTCTACAAAGGCATTAAACGACATAATGTCTGTTGTATATATGTAATATAACTTAATGTCTGTTGTATATACATGTAAGTTGTTGCTATAACAGTCACAATGCAGTTATCTACTGAACCATTTTTAGACACCTGTTGAGACCTTTGCAAACAGAGTAGACCCAGATCAGATAGCTCCTGTAGATGCCTTCTGGTAACGGTCTGCTGTTTGCTTATGACTTAATATAAATTTTTCTTTAGATTTTGCGATGGTAAAACATTATCTGTTCATGCCATCAGCTTATCAATATTCATGACGTTAATAGTCCCCCACCAGTTACTGGTTGGGGGACTATAGGTTTGCTCAATTCCATCTGTCTGTCAATCCATCCGTCCATCTGTCACGCTTCGTGTCCGGACCATATCTCCTACAATGGTAGGCTAAATTCATTGTAACTTCACACATGGAACAAGCATGATGAGATGAAGTGTCATTCACAAGGCCATAACTCTAGCATCAATATCTAGAGTTATTCCCCTTTTTTCATATTGTTTTTCTTATGATTTTGAGCTCGTCTGTTTCGAAGATAAGTCAAGCTATTGCGATCACGGGGTCGTAGGCGTATTCGTCGTCCTGGTGCAAAAACTTTAATGTAGCTCATAACTCGAAAAGTATAAGAGGTATCAACATGAAACTTCATAGGTTAGTAGATACTTATGGCCACAAAACTTCATATGATGATAGATCTCAAGGAAGCCAATGACACTGCACAAAAACCCTTGTCGTCGTGCAAAAACTTAAATGTCGGCGTGCAAAAACTTTAATGTAGCTCATTACTCAAAAAGTATTAGAGTTACCAACATGAAACTTCATAGATCTCATTAAAGGGAAGGCCCCTACATAATATCCATAACTCTTGATTTCAAAATTCTGGAGTTATGGCCCTTTATTTTTTCTATTTTTTTTTTAATTTAGCTGGACATGCACCAAATCAGACGAGTGTTGGCGCCGCACACAGCTCGTTACAAATACCATTCAGGTTGGTCATGTATATACCATGGTCAACTACACCATGCATGTGTGGGTCGGAGGAGGGTTGTTTTTTTAATCCGGTGGGAGACTCATTTATTGCATAGCAATACAAAATTAACTTGTTTCTTAAATGAATATTCATTAGGTAAAGGCTTAATGGAATAGGATATTCATCTTACTTGCACATTGTCAGCATTCATTAGTTTAACCCTTTACTCCATAAATACACCTTGCTATGCCTTTGCAAACAATAGACCCAGATCAGAAGGCTCCTGTAGGAGCCTTCAAATCAGGGTCTGCTCTTTTTGTTTGTGGAATAATATAGATAAGATTCCATAGTTTCTACTATGACTTAAAATCCCTGTGTCCATATTCCATGATAAAAATTAATCTAATTACTATTAATGATGTCATTATTTCTTACATGAATATTCATGGAGCAAAGGGTTAACAACTTTTGTCAGTGACTTTGTTGAAAGAAAGAATTAAAGGTATTGCCAAAGCCTTGGCATGCAAATCAAATCAAAGATAGTCTTATCTTTAATCATTTTATTTCATGTAAGACTCAACCCATTATGAACATTAATTTAGTTCATGTATTAAAAATAAAATGTAAGGAAATTGATGTCCATGGCAATAGAGAATCAGATCTTTAACAGCAAGTAGAGCTAACCAGACAGCTCATACAGATTCTTAGCAAATAGAGCTAACCAGACAACTCATACAGAATCTTAGCAAAAAAAAATAACAAGAGGGCCATGAGGCCCTGAAGCGCTCACCTGAGATAACCCCAGGGGTGGGACCATTTTTGACAACAAGAAATCATGTGGACAACCTTGGTAGAGAACCACCAGGCAAAGCAGTATGCCATTAATTAATGGTCTAAGCCTTATGGTTTCAGAGAAAAATAATATTTCATATTTTTCCCATGAAAAACTGATAAGCCCTGAGGCAGGGCCAAGTTTCGCCCAGTGGTCAGGGTCGTAAGTTAAACATTCTTGGCAGAGGACCACAAGCCACAGCTACATATTTATAGAGGACAATTAGATCATGTTAGTCATACCAAATATCAATGGTCTAGGCCTTACAGTTTCAGTAGATTTTTTAAGATTTTCCAATGAAAAACTGGTAATCCCTTGGGCGGGGCCATTTTTGGCCCGGGGGTCATAATTTGAACAATATTTGTAGAGGACCATAAGATCATGCTACATACCAAATATCGAAGGTCTAGGCCTTACAATTTCAGAAGAAGTTTTTTAAAGATTTTCCTATGAAAAACTGATAAGCCCTTGGGCGGGCCATTTT